>CM065589.1:286811697-287258951 GCA_033119425.1 Bufotes viridis | reverse complement strand
AAAAAGTGGCTGTGAGGGAGAAGCTGCCCCGTGACCAGTGGGCTGAGGTGGTCGCTCCGTTCCTGGCTTTCGGACCCCAGCAGGTGTTTTTCGACTTGGCGGACGACCTAGCGGCCGATTATGACACCGTGAAAGGAGAGATCCTGGCCAGACTGGGGGTGAACGCGCTGGTCCGCGCTCAAAGAGTCCAACAGTGGGACTTTAAAACGACTGAACCCGCTAGGCCGCAGTACTACGATCTGCTGCACAGGCTGCAAAAGTGGCTGCAGCCCGATCTACTAAGTCCCACTGTCATGCTGGATCGCCTGTTGGCGGACATCTTTTGGAGGGCCCTGCCTTATCCCCTCCAGCACTGGGTCGGCCAGGCGTCTCCGGTAAGTGCCCTGGAGATGGTCGACCTGGTGGAGGGTTACGAGGCCACCAGAAACCTGCAGGGGAGTCTTGCTGGGAAGGGGTCAGTTAAACCCCGGAAGCCTCCACCCCTGTTCCGACGACCGGCGACAGAGAGACCTGCCCGGAATGTACCCCCTGCGGATCTGCCTCCCGTGGTATGCTGGACGTGTCAGGAGCCAGGCCACATCAGGGCCGACTGTCCGCATCAGGGTGAGCCGATGGATGTGAACTACGGGGGTCGCCACTCTCTGTATGCACGGAAGCTGTGCGCAACTGGCACCCGTGAGGTGCAGGATAACAACCACCTGTGTCAGGTAGAGGTGGGAGATTCTCGGGCGGTGGCCCTGCTGGACTCCGGGAGTCTAGTCTCCCTGGTAAGAGCTGCCCTAGTACGGCCTGCGGAGTATACCGGCCGTAAAATCGGGGTCCTATGCATCCACGGAGACTTAAAAGACTACCCCACTGCGCTAGTGACTTTGTCCACCGCGGCTGGTAAGTGGACCCACGAGGTGGCTGTCGCTACCAAACTCCCACATGAACTGATACTTGGGAGGGACTTCCCAGGTTTCCCGGTGCTGTGGCCGGCAATAAAAATGTCTGATGGACCCGAGACAGGGGTAACCCTAGTAGAGTGGCCTGATACCACTGGAAGGCCAGAACCCTGGGAGCCCAAATCTGAAGGGCCAACGGTAGGGGTGACCTCTGCTCCAGCGGTAGAGGGGGAGACAACCCCACTGAGTGTATTGGTGGGAGACACGGAGGACTTGCCACCGGGACCTGAGTTGGCAGACCTCAATGTCTCCGGGGAAAATTTTGGGACCGCACAACACCAGGACCAAACTCTAACCAGGGCCTGGGAAAGTGTTGTAATGGTTGATGGTAAACCCCAGAAACCTGGGGCTGAATTAATATTTCCGCGATTTATTGTTCTTCAGGATATGTTGTATCGGGTGAACCAAATCCGAGGTGAGCCAGTTGAACAGTTGGTGGTGCCCACCGCATATCGCAAGCTTGTTATGGAGCTTGCCCACCAACATGTTTTTGGGGGCACATGGGGTGGCAGAAAACGCAGGACCGTGTACTGCAGCGATTTTATTGGCCTGGTGTGTTTAAGGAGGTAGAAGAGTATTGTAAATCTTGTCAAACCTGTCAGATAAATAGCCCCCAGCCACATTTCCGTAGTCCTCTGGTACCTCTTCCAATCATTGAGGTCCCGCTTGAGCGTATCGCTATGGATCTGATCGGGCCTGTACCAAAGTCTGCCAGGGGCCACCAACACATTCTGGTAGTTCTCGACTATGCCACTCGGTATCCGGAGGCGGTGCCTCTGCGACATACCTCAGCTAAGCTCATTGCCAAAGAGTTAATGGAAATGTTTTCCCGTGTGGGCCTGCCAAAAGAGGTTCTGACAGACCAAGGGACCCCTTTTATGTCCAAAGTTATGAGGGAACTGTGTAAATTATTGCGTATAAAGCAATTATGGACGTCCGTTTACCATCCGCAAACGGACGGTCTTGTCGAAAGGTTTAACCAAACTCTAAAAATATGTTAAAAAGGGTGGTGTCTAGAGATGGGAAGGACTGGGACCTGCTTCTGCCCTATCTCATGTTCGCAGTGCGAGAGGTGCCCCAGGCCTCTACTGGGTTCTCGCCCTTGAACTGCTTTATGGCAGACACCCTCGGGGCCTGTTGGATATCGCCAAGGAAGCGTGGGAACAACAGCCTGTCCCCCACAAAAGTGTCATTGAGTATGTCACCCAGATGCAGGAACGGATGGAAAGGGTGTTGCCGCTGGTCCGGGAGCATATGGAGGCAGCGCAACAAGCCCAGAGTAGGGTGTATAATCGTCAGGCTAGGGTACGGGACTTCAATCCAGGAGATCGGGTTTTGGTTCTGGTACCCACCCTTGACAGCAAGTTCCTAGCTAGGTGGCAGGGCCCCTATGAGGTGATTGAGAAGGTAGGGGAAGTAAATTACAAGGTACACCAGCCAGGGCGGCGCAAGCCGGAGCAGGTGTACCACGTGAATTTACTAAAGCCGTGGAAGGATAGGAACACGACCGACGACAACAGCCCCCGGCCAGGGCTTCTGGGTGAGAAGGGTCCAGCCCCACAGTTCGAGGCCTGCGAAGCGGTAGCCACGGTAAAATTGCAGACAGCCTGTCTTCCAAACAAGTTCAGGAAGTCAGGGAGTTCATCAGTCGGAACACGGATGTGTTCTCGGACCTCCCTGGCCGCACGCCTCTCATCCAACATGACATCGTCACTGAGCCTCAGGCCAAGATCCGGTTAAAACCATACCGGTACCCGAGGCTCGGCGACGGGCCATCGCGGAGGAAGTGCAGTTAATGTTGAAGCTTGATGTCATTGAGGAGTCGAAAAGTGAGTGGGCCAGTCCCATAGTTCTAATACCCAAGCCGGATGGGACGTTACGGTTCTGCAACGATTTTCGCAAATTAAATGAAGTGTCCAAGTTCGATGCGTATCCCATGCCCCGGGTAGACGAGCTTGTTGAGAATTTAGGGCAAGCCCGTTATTTTTCTGTGCTAGACCTCACTAAAGGATACTGGCAAGTACCCTTAACGGAGGCGGCCAAGGAAAAACCGCTTTGTTACCCCGCAGGGCCTGTATCATTACAAGGTGTTACCCTTTGGCCTGCATGGCGCCCCGCCACCTTCCAAAGGTTAATGGATATTGTGCTGCAACCTCATCGTCGGTACGCCTCGGCCTACTTAGATGATGTAATCATCCACAGCACCGACTGGGAAAGCCATTTGCCCAAAGTGCAGGCGGTAGTAGATGCCCTGAGGAAAGCTGGTCTAACCGCCAATCCAAAGAAGTGTGCGATTGGGTTGGAAGAGACCAAATATTTGGGATATGTTATTGGGCGCGGAGTCATCAAGCCGCAGGTAACTAAGGTAGAGGCCATTCGTAACTGGCCCCGACCGGTCACCACCAGGCAGGTAAAGTCCTTCCTGGGAATTGTAGGGTACTACATGCGGTTTGTGCCCCACTTTGCCACAATAGCAGCGCCGTTGACAGACCTGTTGAAGGGGCGAAAGTCTGGGAAGGTTAGCTGGAGTGAGAAGGCGGAGGAGGCTTTCTCCGCGCTGAAGTCGGCCCTGTGTGGGTCCCCGGTTTTGGTGACACCCGACTTCAACAGGGAGTTCGCTGCTCAGACGGATGCCTCGGAGGTAGGTCTCGGTGCAGTACTGTCTCAGGAGGTCAATGGGGAAGAACATCCCGTTGTCTTCCTGAGCCGTAAACTCACCCCAGCCGAGACCAGGTATAGTATAGTGGAGAGGGAGTGCCTGGCTATCAAGTGGGCACTCGAATCTCTCCGCTATTACCTGTTAGGGAGGAGGTTCCGTCTGGTGACCGACCATTCCCCTCTCAAGTGGATGAGCCAAGCCAAGGAGAGGAATGCTCGGGTCACCAGGTGGTTCCTATACTTGCAAAATTTCAAATTTTCGGTAGAACACAGGGCAGGCCGCTTGCAGGGTAATGCAGATGCCCTGTCCCGCGTCCACTGCCTCACATGTGTTCACCCCCTCAGGGTTGAACAAAGGGGGGGGGTATGTGGTAAGGTGCAGGGTGCCGTCGTGGATGGCAGGTATGTGTCACCGAGGTTCCTGGCCTCGGTGAGGTGAGAGCCGGGTTTTTATGTGTCAGCAGCAGCTAGTGCTGTATGACACCTTGTTATTAGTTTGGCTGCAAAGCCAATCCGGGCCGGCTCTTACTGGGAGTAGGCAAAGAGTTGGGTCGGTGCCTACTCCCCACGGTCCAGGCCGGACTTTATCCGGGCCTTTAAAAGGCAGCCTCCTCAGCAGCTGAGGGTGTGATTGTCCTGGAGCTGCTGTTAGGCTGTGGAATCATTTGCGTTTGGGAGTTCTGATCCATTCTGTGCTATGTGGAGTTCTCTGGGCTGGAAGCAAGAGCCCAAGCAAGGAGGAGTGCAGACGGCCTGAAAGCCGGAGGTGGATTGTCCTGCGGCTGGGCTGACAGCCAGGTGCGAACCTGCACCTAAAACCTCCCAGGTGATTGTAACCTGCATTGGACTGTTTTTGTTTTGCATCACGTTTTTCTGCTGTGTGTGAATTAACACTAAGAGACTGTTTACTGTTTGTTTTGTGCAAGTGTGAATAAAACACTGGTTACTGCACTTTCTGGACTCCCTTTTGCCTCTGTACTGCACCCGCACCGCTATCTACCAGAGCGACTCCCCACAATATGAACACTGGACAATCAATTATCATTAACTAACAAATGGTGTTATTGGATTGATTTTAGAGGGACATTGAGACTACAATTAATTATCATCACTATTAACTAAAAACGGTGGCATTGGATCAATTAAGGAGGCACTGGATATATATTGCGTTTTTGCAGAGTTGGATTTGTTCATTTGCACATGCACACTATTTGCACAACTATTGCTGGACTGCACAATTGTGGATGTAGTTTTCGTTTAGTGTCATTTTTGGAGAATATTTCACTATTAATAGTAATGTTCATAACAGACAGACTATTGGAGGAGTTATATCTATAGGTCCTGTGAATATCTAGTGGAGAACATGTTGGATTGATGGTCAATAGAGAACTGGAGACAAATCCCTAGTTTATTTCTGCTGGAGACTAATGTGTATATAATTTGGTTTTAATAATAAAAACTTTCGATATTGTCATTTTATCAATTCACTATTTTTCTCAATATCCTTGGAGTGCCCAGTATATTGTTATATTTTTGATACTCTTTTTGTGGTGGTAAGGGTGTATCCACCATACTGAGAGCACCCGATTTGTTTTCCTGTGAATCCTTTGCGTCACTTTTACTGTTATAGATTGAATAGTTCACTCCTCCTCTCAGTTGCAGCGGGATGACGTGGAGGTGACTTCTGAGTCTGACACCGTGCTTGGAGCCAGGGGTCACAGCATTTCCCCTGTTCCTTCCTGCAGCCCCAGAGAAGGATTTCAGTGGAATCCTGTCTATCTTCACTGCCCTATCGAGAGGGGAGCCTTCCTTTTTCCTAGTGGCAAGAAGACCCCATCATGCCCTACGGTAGTTAGTCTAGAGAGTCTCCCTGTTGACAATTTACGTGAGACAATTTTTTGCACCGATGTTCTTCCTTGCACTGTGCTGAATCACAGAGGGCAAGGGCTTTTTTAGCAGATCTTGGGACATACTGGGAATCTGCAAGGCAGAGGCTTCCAGCTTGCAATGTAAGTTTGTAAACAAAAAAGCCCATGCCCTGCACTATACAACGCAGGGCAAGGAGAGCATTAAAGCATCTAATGCCCTGATCCTCATCTCAGTGGGGCTCCCTGGGTGAAGAAGGGGATATATTTGGGTTAAGTGCCTTTAAAGGGGTTGTCTCATCACAGAAAATGGGGGCATATCGCTAGGAATTCCGCCCATTGTCTCATAGGTGCAGGTCCCACTGCTGGGACACGTACCTATATCGGGAACTGAGCCCCGTAAAGCGATGGCTTGAAGTCTCTGGTCCAGCCACCACCAAGCACGCTTCCCATAGAAATAAATAGGAGAGCACCACGCATGACCGGCCACCGCACTATTTGACTTCCATGAGCCCTCCAAGACTTTGGGGGCTCTGTTCTCGATATATAGGTGCGAGTCCTAGTGATGTATGCCCCCATAGTCTGTGATGAGACAGCCCCTTTAAGGATTTAAAAATCAATATTTTAATCAATACTAAAAATCTACTACTAATCTAAATACTACTGCTAATCCTGTATGAGCTTGAGAATTGTAATAAAAATGGACAGAGATAAGACTGTCTGCTTTATTTTTTATTATTTTTATGTGATTGACTTTATATATATTTTTATACTATTCTAAATTGTTTGCAATAAGTGCATTTTAATATGCTATTATGCCTTGATGAGTGATAATATCTATTTATTAAAAATGCAATAAAATATTGCTTTGCATATGTCCAAATATTTCAGTTTACCCCACATTTGGTACTGTGTCTGTAGTATAATAATAATGTAACTATTCATAACCTGCGAACACAATAGTGTGAAAGCACATTGTTTGCACTGCTGGACTTCAGTTTCTAAATATTAAAGGCAGTACTAATGAGAAATAAATGTATCAGACAATGAATATTTTATCTTTGCAACAGAATATATATTTGTCACAATGAAGTTTCAAATACTCAACCTCATTGTTTAATTAGTAAATGTGGTCATAAATCTAGCAACCTTTAAGATCTGAAGTCTCCTGCTGACATTAAGCAGCAATATAGATTAGCAGTGTCTCTTGGTGTAGCAATAATGAGCAAGATACAGACAATGCAGACACATACTAACTGATTTCACTGATTTCACTCTATGCTACATATAGAAGTATTTTTTTGCAGAACAGATTATTATTTTTTTGTATGGAATTTTTTATATGGTTTATGTTTTCCTATCAGAGTGCAGCATAACGTGGTGACAGATACTCTGAAATCACTTCTTGTCACTTCCCTGTTATATTGGTGTAGTCTTCATAAAACAATGTCTCAGGTGCAGTATAAGCAGAGTTCTGTGTGAGCCAGGAGCCCTCTCAGTGATATCAGGAGTCCTCCAGATTTTTGAGCTTCTTGCTCTTTGACTCACCCAATGCTAACTCTTTGGCCCCTTTCGCAAGAGCGCGACGGATTAGGTCTGGATGCGTTCAGGGTGCATTCAGTGAAACTCGCACCATTTTGCAAGCAAGTTCAGTCAGTTTCGTCTGCAATTGCGTTCAGTTTTTTCCGCTCGAGTGGAATGCGTTTTGATGCGTTCTTCACGCGCGTGATAAAAAACAGAAGATTTACAAACAACATCTTCTAGCAACCATCAGTGAAAAATGCATTGCATCCGCACTTGCTTCTGGATGCAATGCGCTTTTCACTGAATCCCCATTCACTTCTATGGGGCCAGGGCTGCGTGAAAAATGCAGAATATAGAACATGCTGCATTTTTCATGCAACGCAGAACTCCAACAGAACCCCTAGACTCTAGGTGGGGCAGAATAGCAGTTCTAAAGTCCACCAGCTGGAACCATAGTCCCTAGACTGACAGCCTGTAGAATAGCTGCTGATGACAGGGGAAGCCACCTTTTTATTTCTCTCAGCTGCCATTTCAGTGCATTGGCCTCCATAGGTTTGGTGGGAGATAATCGTGGTTGTTCCATCATTGGTTGTCAGTTTAATCTGACAGCATAAAGTCAGACCAAAAGACACCACATACAATAGTTGATTCAAGTTGCTGTGGAAGTCAGACAGCTACAGAAAAGACACATTAAACAATAGGTCAATTCCCGACTGCCTCCTTAAAACGATGGACAAGGAAACAGTACACCTGGCACAAATTAAAAACAATCCACTCCTCAAGTGGACAGGTGTTATCATCGGTGACCACAAGCATCTCTAAAATTAGCTGGCACATTGCCACTTTTTTTCTGTTCTTCTCTGTTAGAGGTGCAGATCATTGGAAAAAAACAGAAGTGCTGGATAGGGCACATAACTGATTCAAATGGATGGAAATAGAGGCAAACAGATTCCATTGACTACAATGGGGTCAATTCGGGTTCCTTCAGTTTTGTTCTTTTTAATGGACTCTATGACAGAAGACCCAATTATACTACATATGTCTGGATATACTATATATGTAGATGTGAAAAACTCAGTTTTCATGTTTTTTACAGGCATGGCTCTATCTTGATTGCAAACAAATTGCAAAAAAAACAAAAACTATTTTCAACAATAAGATTTTTTCCTGGTGATAGACTCAAACTGTTCAATCAGTGCTTTCTCAGAACAAGATTTTTACTATTGTTGTACATGTGGCCCAGGTAAAGAGAAGCTAGTCTCTTTTCTAAAAGGAAATAGCGGAGAAAAATTGCAGCACTGCTTAGACAGGATGGCTCTGGAGGATGTGAAGATAAGGATGGATCTTTATTAGAGTTGAGCGAACACCTGGATGTTCGGGTTCGACGAGTTCGGCCGAACTTTCGAAAAATGTTCGGGTTCGGGATCCGAACTCGACCCGAACTTCATCCCGAACCCGAACCCCATAGAAGTCAATGGGGACCCGAACTTTTGGGCACTAAAAAGCTGTAAAACACACCCGGAAAGGGCTAGAGGGCTGCAAAAGGCAGCAAAATGTAGTTAAATCCCCTGCAAACAAATGTAGATAGGGAAATGATGAGTTAACATAAAATAAATAAAAATTAAACAATATTAATTGGAGTGAGGTCCCATAGCACAGAATCAGGCTTCAAGTCACCCACCAATGGAGAAGGTCACTTACTATTATTTTGACCACAGCACCCAGACAAAGGAGAGAGGTCCCACAGCAGAGAACCAGGCATCATATCACCCACCACAGGAGTAGGCCACCATTTAGTTACTTTGACCCCTACACCCAGACGGAGTAGAGAGGTTACACAGCAGAGAATCAGGCATTTAGATCACCCACCACAGTGAGTAGGCCACCATTGAATCAGACCCCGGCAACCATGTCAGATGGCACAAGCATAAGCTTTATATCAATCAGCACAGGAGAAGGCGACTTTGACAGACTTTGACCCCTACACCCGGACGGAGGAGAGAGGTTTCAAAGCAGAGAATCAGGCATTTAGATCACCCACCACAGGAGTAGGCCCCAATTTAATGGGACCCCGGCAACCATGTCAGATGGCACAACCATCAGCTTCATATCAATCAGCACAGGAGAAGGCGACTTTGAAAGACTTTGACCCCCTACACCCAGACGGAGGAGAGAGGTTTCACAGCAGAGAATCAGGCCAAACAACATCTTCTAGCAACCATCAGTGAAAATGCATTGCATCCGCACTCTGCTTCTGGATGCAATGCGTGCTTTCACTGAATCCCCATTCACTTCTATGGGGCCAGGGCTGCGTGAAAATGCAGAATATAGAACATGCTGCATTTTTCATGCAACGCAGAACTCCAACAGAACCCCTAGACTCTAGGTGGGGCAGAATAGCAGTTCTAAAGTCCACCAGCTGGAACCATAGTCCCTAGACTGACAGCCTGTAGAATAGCTGCTGATGACAGGGGAAGCCACCTTTTTATTTCTCTCAGCTGCCATTTCAGTGCATTGGCCTCCATAGGTTTGGTGGGAGATAATCGTGGTTGTTCCATCATTGGTTGTCAGTTTAATCTGACAGCATAAAGTCAGACCAAAAGACACCACATACAATAGTTGATTCAAGTTGCTGTGGAAGTCAGACAGCTACAGAAAAGACACATTAAACAATAGGTCAATTCCCGACTGCCTCCTTAAAACGATGGACAAGGAAACAGTACACCTGGCACAAATTAAAAACAATCCACTCCTCAAGTGGACAGGTGTTATCATCGGTGACCACAAGCATCTCTAAAATTAGCTGGCACATTGCCACTTTTTTTCTGTTCTTCTCTGTTAGAGGTGCAGATCATTGAAAAAAACAGAAGTGCTGGATAGGGGCACACAACTGATTCAAAATGGATGGAAATAGAGGCAAACAGATTCCATTGACTACAATGGGGTCAATTCGGTTCCTTCAGTTTGTTCTTTTTAATGGACTCTATGACAGAAGACCCAATTATACTACATATGTCTGGATATACTATATATGTAGATGTGGAAAACTCAGTTTTCATGTTTTTACAGGCATGGCTCTTATCTTGATTGCAAACAAATTGCAAAAACAAAACTATTTTCAACAATAAGATTTTTCCTGGCGATAGACTCAAACTGTTCAATCAGTGCTTTCTCAGAACAAGATTTTTACTATTGTTGTACATGTGGCCCAGGTAAAGAGAAGCTAGTCTCTTTTCTAAAAGGAAATAGCGAGAGAAAATTGCAGCACTGCTTAGACAGGATGGCTCTGGAGGATGTGAAGATAAGGATGGATCTTTATTAGAGTTGAGCGAACACCTGGATGTTCGGTTCGACGAGTTCGGCCGAACTTTCGAAAATGTTCGGGTTCGGGATCCGAACTCGACCTCGAACTTCATCCCGAACCCGAACCCCATAGAAGTCAATGGGGACCCGAACTTTTGGGCACTAAAAAGGCTGTAAACACACCCGAAAGGGCTAGAGGGCTGCAAAAGGCAGCAAATGTAGTTAAATCCCTGCAAACAAATGTAGATAGGGAAATGATGAGTTAACATAAAATAAATAAAAATTAAACAATATTAATTGGAGTGAGGTCCCATAGCACAGAATCAGGCTTCAAGTCACCCACCAATGGAGAAGGTCACTTACTATTATTTTGACCACAGCACCCAGACAAAGGAGAGAGGTCCCACAGCAGAGAACCAGGCATCATATCACCCACCACAGGAGTAGGCCACCATTTAGTTACTTTGACCCCTACACCCAGACGGAGGAGAGAGGTTACACAGCAGAGAATCAGGCATTTAGATCACCCACCACAGGAGTAGGCCACCATTGAATCAGACCCCGGCAACCATGTCAGATGGCACAAGCATAAGCTTTATATCAATCAGCACAGGAGAAGGCGACTTTGACAGACTTTGACCCCTACACCCGGACGGAGGAGAGAGGTTTCAAAGCAGAGAATCAGGCATTTAGATCACCCACCACAGGAGTAGGCCCCAACTTAATGGGACCCCGGCAACCATGTCAGATGGCACAACCATCAGCTTCATATCAATCAGCACAGGAGAAGGCGACTTTGAAAGACTTTGACCCCTACACCCAGACGGAGGAGAGAGGTTTCACAGCAGAGAATCAGGCATTTAGATCACCCACCACAGGAGTAGGCCCCCATTGAATCAGACCCTGGCAACCATGTCAGATGGCACAACCATCAGCTTTATATCAATCAGCACAGGAGAAGGCGACTTTGAAAGACTTTGACCCCTACACCCAGATGGAGGAGAGAGGTTTCACAGCAGAGAATCAGGCATCATATCAACCACCACAGGAGAAGCCACCATTTAGTTACTTTGACCCCTGCACCCAGGAAGAGGAGAGAGGCACCACAGCACATATTCTGGCATCATATCAGCCACCACAGGAGAAGCCACCATTGAGTTACTTTGACCCCTGCACCCAGGAAGAGGAGAGAGGCCCCACAGCACATATTCTGGCATCATACTCAACCACCACAGGAGAAGCCACCATTGAGTTACTTTGACCCCTGCACCCAGGAAGAGGAGAGAGGCCCCACAGCACATATTCTGGCATCATATCAGCCACCACAGGAGAAGCCACCATTGAGTTACTTTGACCCCGCACTCCAGGAAGAGGAGAGAGGCACCACAGCACATATTCTGGCATCATATCAGCCACCACAGGAGAAGCCACTCATTGAGTTACTTTAGACCCTTGCACCCAGGAAGAGGAGAGAGGCCCCACAGCACATATTCTGGCATCATATCAGCCACCACAGGAGAAGCCACCATTGAGTTACTTTGACCCCTGCACCCAGGAAGAGGAGAGAGGCACCACAGCACATATTCTGGCATCATATCAGCCACCACAGGAGAAGCCACCATTGAGTTACTTTGACCCCTGCACCCAGGAAGAGGAGAGAGGCACCACAGCACATATTCTGGCATCATATCAGCCACCACAGGAGAAGCCACCATTGAGTTACTTTGACCCCTGCACCCAGGAAGAGGAGAGAGGCACCACAGCACATATTCTGGCATCATATCAGCCACCACAGGAGAAGCCACCATTGAGTTACTTTGACCCCTGCACCCAGGAAGAGGAGAGAGGCACCACAGCACATATTCAGGCATCATATCACACACCACAGGAGAAGGCCTCTTTCAGTGATTTAGGCCTTTGGACCCAGACAGAGGAGAGAGGCACCACAGCACATATTCTGGCATCATATCAGCCACCACAGGAGAAGCCACCATTGAGTTACTTTGACCCCTGCACCCAGGAAGAGGAGAGAGGCCCCACAGCACATATTCTGGCATCATATCAGCCACCACAGGAGAAGCCACCATTTAGTTACTTTGACCCCTGCACCCAGGAAGAGGAGAGAGGCACCACAGCACATATTCTGGCATCATATCAGCCACCACAGGAGAAGCCACCATTTAGTTACTTTTGACCCCTTCACCCAAACAGAGGAGAGAGGTTCCACATCAGAGAATCAGGCATCATATCAACCACCACAGGAGTAGGCCACAATTTAGTTTATTTGACCCCTGCACCCAGGAAGAGGAGAGAGGCCCCACAGCACATATTCTGGCATCATATCACACACCACAGGAGAAGGCCTCTTTCAGTGATTTAGGCCTTTGGACCCAGACAGAGGAGAGAGGTCAGAGATTAGCTTCATATCCCCAGCACAGCAGAAGACCGCTTTATTTGACTTAGGCCTCAGCACCCAGACAGAAGACAGAGGTAGCATGGCAGAGGTTATGGCTTCATGTCACCCGTTAGTTTAACCGGCCACTTTCATCTGGTTAGCCCCGGCGCCCAGACAGAGAAGAGTTTCATTCAACTGTGGGTTTCATAAAATTTGTATCAAATAAAGAAGTGGCCCGTAGCACAACAAGACATGTTTTAGGCAGTTAATAAGGACTACTCTGCACAAGGGAGGGACAGGTCCTGTGGGATCCATGCCTGGTTCATCTTTATGAAGGTCAGCTTGTCCACGTTGGCTGTGGACAGGCGGCTGCGCTTGTCAGTAATGACGCCCCTGCCGTGCTGAATACGCTGCTCAGATAAAACGCTGGCCGCCGGGCAGGAAAGCACCTCCAAGGCATAACATGCCAACTCTGGCCACGTGGACACTCTCGAAACCCAGTAGTTGAATGGGGCCGAACCATCCGTCAGGATGTGGAGGGGTGTGCAGACATACTGTTCAACCATGTTAGTGAAATGCTGCCTCCTGCTAACACGCCCGTATCAGGTGTCGGTGCAGATAGCTGTGGCGTGGAGACAAAACTTTTCCACATTTCTGCCATGCTAACCCTGCCCTCAGATGAGCTGGCCGTGACACAGCTGCGTTGGCGACCTCTTGCCACTCCTCTGCCTTCACCTTCCACCTGTTCCCTGTGACATGTGGGAATGCTCTCAAGAGCGCTCTATCAGCGCAGTGCTTGTACTCGCATCTTACGGTCGCGCTCCAGTTCAGGAATTAAAGTGGGCACATTGTCTTTATACCGGGATCCAGCAGGGTGGCCACCCAGTAGTCTGCACACGTTAAACGTGGCAACTCTGCTGTCGTTGCGCAGGCATTGGAGCATATATTCGCTCATGTGGGCCAGGCTACCCATGGGTAAGGACAAGCTGTCCTCTGTGGGAGGCGATCGTCATCGTCCACCGTATCCCCCCAGCCACGCACCAGTGATGGGCCTGGGCTGCCACCCCGCTGTGAACTTGCTTCATCCTCGGCCCCTCCACCTCCTCCTCCTCATCCTCCTCGCCCTCCAGTACAGTGCCTTGGCTGGCGACTCTGTGAACCTGTCCTCTGCTGCTTAAACAAACCTCCCTCTGAGCCACTTCGAACAGACTGGCCCGAAAGTGTTAGAAACGAGCCCTCATCCTCCTCCTCCTCCTCCACCTGGGCCACCTCCTCTAACATCATTGCCCTAAGTGTTTTCTCAAGGAGACATAGAAGTGGTATTGTAACGCTGATAACAGTGTCATCGCCACTGGCCATGTTGGTGGAGTACTCGAAACAGCGCAGCAGGGCACACAGGTCTCGCATGGAGGCCCAATCATTGGTGGTGAAGTGGTGCTGTTCGGCAGCACGACTGACGCGAGCGTGCTGCAGCTGAAACTCCACTATGGCCTGCTGCTGCTCGCACAGTCTCTCCAGCATGTGCAAGGTGGAGTTCCACCGGGTGGGCACGCCGCATATGAGGCGGTGAGCGGGAAGGCCGAAGTTCCGCTGTAGCGCAGACAGGCGAGCAGCGGCAGGATGTGAACGGCGGAAGCGCGCACAGACGGCCCGCACTTTATGCAGCAGCTCTGACATGTTGGGGTAGTGGTGAATGAACCTCTGCACCACCAAGTTCAGCACATGCGCCAGGCAAGGGATGTGCGCCAAACCGGCTAGTCCCAGAGCTGCCACGAGATTTCGCCCATTATCGCATACCACCAGGCCTGGCTTGAGGCCCACCGGCAGAAACCACTGGCCGGTCTGTTGTTCAATACCCCGCCACAACTCCTTTGCGCTGTGGGGCCTGTCCCCAAACATATGAGTTTCAGAATGGCCTGCTGACGTTACCCCGGGCTGTGCTGAAGTTGGTGGTGAAGGTGTGTGGCTGACCGGATGAGCTGGTGGAAGCAGTGGAGGAGGAAGCCGAGTAGGAGGAGGAGGCTACAGGAGGCAGAGAATGATGCCCTGCGATCCTAGGGGGCGGAAGGACGTGCGCCAAGGAACTGTCCGCCGGGGCCCAGCCGCCACTACATTCACCCAGTGTGCAGTTAGTGAGATATAGCGTCCCTGGCCGTGCTTACTGGTCCACGTATCTGTGGTTAGGTGGACCTTGCCACAAATGGCGTTGCGCAGTGCACACTTGATTTTATCGGACACTTGCATGTGCAGGGAAGGCACGGCTGTCTTGGAGAAGTAGTGGCGGCTGGGAACCACATACTGCGGGACAGCCATGGCCATCAGCTGTTTGAAGCTGTCTGTGTCCACCAGCCGGAATGACAGCATTTCAAAGGCCAGCAGTTTAGAAATGCTGGCGCTCAGGCCAAGGGCTCCGAGGGTGACTCGGGGGAATTTGCGCTTCCTCTCTAAGGTTTGAGATATTGAGAGCTGAACGCTGCTGTGTGATATAGTGGAGACGCTAGTTGACGGTGGCGGTGGTGGTGGTGTCGGTGGCACATCCTCTGTTTGCTGCCTCGGCAGGTGGCAACATTCCTCTCGAGGCGGAAGCCGAGGCAGCAGCGGTAGAGGGAGCAGGGGGAGCCTCAGCGAGTGCCTGGTTTTTAAGGTGTGTACCCCACTGCAGTTCATGCTTTGCATGTAGATGCCTGGTCATGCAGGTTGTGCTGAGGTTCAGAACGTTAATGCCTCGCCTCAGGCTCTGATGGCAGAGCGTGCAAGTCACTCGGGTCTTGTCGGTAGGACATTGTTTAAAGAAGTGCCATGCCAGGGAACTCTTTGAAGCTGCCTTTGTGGGGCTGGGTCCCTGTTGGCGATGTCCAGTAGCAGGCGAACTCTGGGGGCGGCGGCTCGTCTGCTTTGGCCCCCTGCTCCCTCTTGGCTTCGCTGTTGTCTCGGTCTCACCACTACCTCTTCCTCTGAACTGTGAAAGTCATCGCCACGACCTTCAGTCCATGTGGGGTCTAAGACCTCATCGTCCCTCTGCATCGTCTTCCACCCAGTCTCCCTCCCTGACCTCCTCCTGTTCAGTCTGCACACTGCAAAAAGACGCGGCAGTGGGCACCTGTGTTTCGTCATCATCAGAGAGTCGGTGACTCTGCTGTGGTGGTATTCCCATGTCCTCTTCATCTGGAGACATAAGTGGTTGTGCGTCAGTGCATGGTATGTCTTCCTCCACTGGGGAAGGGCTAGGTGGACGCCCCTGGGAAACCCTGGAAGCAGAGTCTTCAAACAGAAGAAGAGACTGCTGCATAACTTGTGGCTCAGACCGTTTCCCTGATATGCTTGGGGGTGATGTGACAGACTGATGGGCTTGGTTTTCAGGTGCCACCTGTGCGCTTCCGCAGAAGACTGGGTGGAAGACAATGTGGTGAACGTGCTGGAAGCACTGTCGGCCACCCAATCGATCAATGCCTGTACCTGCTCAGGCCTTACCATCCTAAGAGCGGCATTGGGCCCCACGAGATATTGCGGTACATTCTGCCGGCTAGTTGAGGGAGTTGGTTCCCTACTGTGTGCGCCTAGCCGAACGGCCACGTCCTCTACCAGCAACAGAGGCTCCACGGACACCACCACGACCGCGCCCTCGTCCCTTAATAGTATTTTTCTTCATTGTTGCGATTCAACTCGCACCACAATGAAATATATTATTTTTTATAAGCAAAATCCCCTCACTGGAATACTTTCAGTCTTTTTGACTGTATGGATTACAGATGGAATGACTGTTATATGTGAGTACCGCTTTCTTTGACAGATTCTAGTATGGGTACATATATATTTTCCCAACCTGGGAGATTAGTTTGCTAATTCCAGATGTATGAAACGCAGGCCTAACTGTATCTAGTATATTGAACGCCAGATAAACTAACTTGGCCTTTTTAAATAAAAAAATTCCCTCACTGGAATACTTTCAGTCTTTTGACTGTATGGATTACAGATGGAATGACTGTTATATGTGAGTACCGCTTTCTTTGACAGATTCTAGTATGGGTACATATATATTTTCCCAACCTGGGAGATTAGTTTGCTAATTCCAGATGTATGAAACGCAGGCCTAACTGTATCTAGTATATTGAACGCCAGATAAACTAACTTGGCCTTTTTTAAATAAAAAAATTCCCTCACTGGAATACTTTCAGTCTTTTGACTGTATGGATTACAGATGGAATGACTGTTATATGTGAGTACCGCTTTCTTTGACAGATTCTAGTATGGGTACATATATATTTTCCCAACCTGGGAGATTAGTTTGCTAATTCCAGATGTATGAAACGCAGGCCCAACTGTATCTAGTATATTGAACGCCAGATAAACTAACTTGGCCTTTTTTAAATAAAAAATTCCTCACTGGAATACTTTCAGTCTTTTGACTGTATGGATTACAGATGGAATGACTGTTATATGTGAGTACCGCTTTCTTTGACAGATTCTAGTATGGGTACATATATATTTTCCCAACCTGGGAGATTAGTTTGCTAATTCCAGATGTATGAAACGCAGGCCCAACTGTATCTAGTATATTGAACGCCAGATAAACTAACTTGGCCTTTTTAAATAAAAAATTCCCTCACTGGAATACTTTCAGTCTTTTGACTGTATGGATTACAGATGGAATGACTGTTATATGTGAGTACCGCTTTCTTTGACAGATTCTAGTATGGGTACATATATATTTTCCCAACCTGGGAGATTAGTTTGCTAATTCCAGATGTATGAAACGCAGGCCTAACTGTATCTAGTATATTGAACGCCAGATAAACTAATCTTGGCCTTTTTTAAATAAAAAAATTCCCTCACTGGAATACTTTCAGTCTTTTGACTGTATGGATTACAGATGGAATGACTGTTATATGTGAGTACCGCTTTCTTTGACAGATTCTAGTATGGGTACATATATATTTTTCCCAACCTGGGAGATTAGTTTGCTAATTCCAGATGTATGAAACGCAGGCCCAACTGTATCTAGTATATTGAACGCCAGATAAACTAACTTGGCCTTTTTTAAATAAAAAAATTCCTCACTGGAATACTTTCAGTCTTTTGACTGTATGGATTACAGATGGAATGACTGTTACATGTGAGTACCGCTTTCTTTGACAGATTCTAGTATGGGTACATATATATTTTCCCAACCTGGGAGATTAGTTTGCTAATTCCAGATGTATGAAACGCAGGCCCAACTGTATCTAGTATATTGAACGCCAGATAAACTAACTTGGCCTTGTTTAAATAAAAAAATTCCCTCACTGGAATACTTTCAGTCTTTTGACTGTATGGATTACAGATGGAATGACTGTTATATGTGAGTACCGCTTTCTTTGACAGATTCTAGTATGGGTACATATATATTTTCCCAACCTGGGAGATTAGTTTGCTAATTCCAGATGTATGAAACGCAGGCCTAACTGTATCTAGTATATTGAACGCCAGATAAACTAACTTGGCCTTTTTAAATAAAAAATTCCCTCACTGGAATACTTTCAGTCTTTTGACTGTATGGATTACAGATGGAATGACTGTTATATGTGAGTACCGCTTTCTTTGACAGATTCTAGTATGGGTACATATATATTTTCCCAACCTGGGCAGATTAGTTTGCTAATTCCAGATGTATGAAACGCAGGCCTAACTGTATCTAGTATATTGAACGCCAGATAAACTAACTTGGCCTTTTTAAATAAAAAAATTCCCTCACTGGAATACTTTCAGTCTTTTGACTGTATGGATTACAGATGGAATGACTGTTATATGTGAGTACCGCTTTCTTTGACAGATTCTAGTATGGGTACATATATATTTTCCCAACCTGGGCAGATTAGTTTGCTAATTCCAGATGTATGAAACGCAGGCCTAACTGTATCTAGTATATTGAACGCCAGATAAACTAACTTGGCCTTTTTTAAATAAAAAATTCCCTCACTGGAATACTTTCAGTCTTTTGACTGTATGGATTACAGATGGAATGACTGTTATATGTGAGTACCGCTTTCTTTGACAGATTCTAGTATGGGTACATAAATATATATTTTCCCAACCTGGGAGATTAGTTTGCTAATTCCAGATGTATGAAACGCAGGCCTAACTGTATCTAGTATATTGAACGCCAGATAAACTAACTTGGCCTTTTTAAATAAAAAAATTCCCTCACTGGAATACTTTCAGTCTTTTGACTGTATGGATTACAGATGGAATGACTGTTACATGTGAGTACCGCTTTCTTTGACAGATTCTAGTATGGGTACATATATATTTTCCCAACCTGGGAGATTAGTTTGCTAATTCCAGATGTATGAAACGCAGGCCCAACTGTATCTAGTATATTGAACGCCAGATAAACTAACTTGGCCTTGTTTAAATAAAAAAATTCCCTCACTGGAATACTTTCAGTCTTTTGACTGTATGGATTACAGATGGAATGACTGTTATATGTGAGTACCGCTTTCTTTGACAGATTCTAGTATGGGTACATATATATTTTCCCAACCTGGGAGATTAGTTTGCTAATTCCAGATGTATGAAACGCAGGCCTAACTGTATCTAGTATATTGAACGCCAGATAAACTAACTTGGCCTTTTTAAATAAAAAATTCCCTCACTGGAATACTTTCAGTCTTTTGACTGTATGGATTACAGATGGAATGACTGTTATATGTGAGTACCGCTTTCTTTGACAGATTCTAGTATGGGTACATATATATTTTCCCAACCTGGGAGATTAGTTTGCTAATTCCAGATGTATGAAACGCAGGCCTAACTGTATCTAGTATATTGAACGCCAGATAAACTAACTTGGCCTTTTTAAATAAAAAAAATTCCCTCACTGGAATACTTTCAGTCTTTTGACTGTATGGATTACAGATGGAATGACTGTTATATGTGAGTACCGCTTTCTTTGACAGATTCTAGTATGGGTACATATATATTTTCCCAACCTGGGAGATTAGTTTGCTAATTCCAGATGTATGAAACGCAGGCCTAACTGTATCTAGTATATTGAACGCCAGATAAACTAACTTGGCCTTGTTTAAATAAAAAAATTCCCTCACTGGAATACTTTCAGTCTTTTGACTGTATGGATTACAGATGGAATGACTGTTATATGTGAGTACCGCTTTCTTTGACAGATTCTAGTATGGGTACATATATATTTTCCCAACCTGGGAGATTAGTTTGCTAATTCCAGATGTATGAAACGCAGGCCCAACTGTATCTAGTATATTGAACGCCAGATAAACTAACTTGGCCTTTTTAAATAAAAAAATTCCCTCACTGGAATACTTTCAGTCTTTTTGACTGTATGGATTACAGATGGAATGACTGTTACATGTGAGTACCGCTTTCTTTGACAGATTCTAGTATGGGTACATATATATTTTCCCAACCTGGGAGATTAGTTTGCTAATTCCAGATGTATGAAACGCAGGCCCAACTGTATCTAGTATATTGAACGCCAGATAAACTAACTTGGCCTTGTTTAAATAAAAAAATTCCTCACTGGAATACTTTCAGTCTTTTGACTGTATGGATTACAGATGGAATGACTGTTATATGTGAGTACCGCTTTCTTTGACAGATTCTAGTATGGGTACATATATATTTTCCCAACCTGGGAGATTAGTTTGCTAATTCCAGATGTATGAAACGCAGGCCTAACTGTATCTAGTATATTGAACGCCAGATAAACTAACTTGGCCTTTTTAAATAAAAAAATTCCCTCACTGGAATACTTTCAGTCTTTTGACTGTATGGATTACAGATGGAATGACTGTTATATGTGAGTACCGCTTTCTTTGACAGATTCTAGTATGGGTAAATAAATATATATTTTCCCAACCTGGGAGATTAGTTTGCTAATTCCAGATGTATGAAACGCAGGCCTAACTGTATCTAGTATATTGAACGCCAGATAAACTAACTTGGCCTTTTTAAATAAAAAAATTCCCTCACTGGAATACTTTCAGTCTTTTGACTGTATGGATTACAGATGGAATGACTGTTACATGTGAGTACCGCTTTCTTTGACAGATTCTAGTATGGGTACATATATATTTTCCCAACCTGGGAGATTAGTTTGCTAATTCCAGATGTATGAAACGCAGGCCCAACTGTATCTAGTATATTGAACGCCAGATAAACTAACTTGGCCTTGTTTAAATAAAAAAATTCCCTCACTGGAATACTTTCAGTCTTTTGACTGTATGGATTACAGATGGAATGACTGTTATATGTGAGTACCGCTTTCTTTGACAGATTCTAGTATGGGTACATATATATTTTCCCAACCTGGGAGATTAGTTTGCTAATTCCAGATGTATGAAACGCAGGCCTAACTGTATCTAGTATATTGAACGCCAGATAAACTAACTTGGCCTTTTTAAATAAAAAAATTCCCTCACTGGAATACTTTCAGTCTTTTGACTGTATGGATTACAGATGGAATGACTGTTATATGTGAGTACCGCTTTCTTTGACAGATTCTAGTATGGGTACATATATATTTTCCCAACCTGGGAGATTAGTTTGCTAATTCCAGATGTATGAAACGCAGGCCTAACTGTATCTAGTATATTGAACGCCAGATAAACTAACTTGGCCTTTTTAAATAAAAAAAATTCCCTCACTGGAATACTTTCAGTCTTTTGACTGTATGGATTACAGATGGAATGACTGTTATATGTGAGTACCGCTTTCTTTGACAGATTCTAGTATGGGTACATATATATTTTCCCAACCTGGGAGATTAGTTTGCTAATTCCAGATGTATGAAACGCAGGCCTAACTGTATCTAGTATATTGAACGCCAGATAAACTAACTTGGCCTTTTTTAAATAAAAAAATTCCCTCACTGGAATACTTTCAGTCTTTTGACTGTATGGATTACAGATGGAATGACTGTTATATGTGAGTACCGCTTTCTTTGACAGATTCTAGTATGGGTACATATATATTTTCCCAACCTCGGGAGATTAGTTTGCTAATTCCAGATGTATGAAACGCAGGCCTAACTGTATCTAGTATATTGAACGCCAGATAAACTAACTTGGCCTTTTTAAATAAAAAAATTCCCTCACTGGAATACTTTCAGTCTTTTGACTGTATGGATTACAGATGGAATGACTGTTATATGTGAGTACCGCTTTCTTTGACAGATTCTAGTATGGGTACATATATATTTTCCCAACCTCGGGAGATTAGTTTGCTAATTCCAGATGTATGAAACGCAGGCCTAACTGTATCTAGTATATTGAACGCCAGATAAACTAACTTGGCCTTTTTAAATAAAAAAAATTCCCTCACTGGAATACTTTATGGCTTTTCACTGTATGGATTACAGGTGGACTGGTATTAGTAGGGGTGACACAAGCACACCCAAGTCCCTGATGTAGGATTTCTATGGCACAGACCACTATTACAAGTGATTAATGGACGTTGGGAGAGATTGTGCTGCAGCACTAGTCCCAAGATGGCCGCCGCCTATCAGCCCAGTAACATGTGCCACAAAATGGTCTGCACAACCTTTAAAAAAATAGCCTTGGACTGTGCTGCTAAATCGCTATTGGTCTGAATCCCAGGTGTAGATGTCTGACTTGTTTGGAGCTTTGAATGCACACTGTGGCAGCTTCTGCTGCAGCACTACAAGTCGCAAAATGGCGGCCGGCGGTCAGCCCAGGTACATGTGGATGGAAAAATCACTCTGGCCACTCTAAAAATAGCCAATCCCTATCAAAAAAGCAGCTCAGCTGCAGTTGTTCAGATGAATCACAGGTGGAGGAGAGAAATTTGCTTCCAGTTATTCAATTATCCCTGCCTATTCTCGCCCTAGCATCAGCTGCGTCTATCCCTGTTCTATTCACATCGGGAGTGAGCACGTCCCGACGTGCGCACAAGCTTATAAAGAGGCTGAGTCACATGTTGCACTTGGCCAATCACAGCCTTGCCAATAGTAGGCATGGCTGCGATGGCATCTTAGGGCAAGTAGTATGATGCATGTTGATTGGCTGCTTTGCAGCCTTTCAAAATGCGCCAAAATACATGCCGAACGATGAACTCGAACCCGAACTTTTACGAAAAGTTCGGGTTCGGGTCCGTGTCACGAACACCCCAAAATTCGGTACGGACCCGAACTATGCTCGAACTGTTCGCTCAACACTAATCTTTATAGGTCCTAAAAGCTAATTTCTGGAGAGACCTAAAAGGACTGTCAACTGACAGTCCCCTCCAACCTGACAGAGCTTGAGAAGATCTTCAGAGAACAATGGCAGAAAATTTCCAAATCCAGGTATGTAAAACTTGTGGCAGAAGATTGGAGGCTGTACTCACTGTCAAAGGTGCTTTAAGTAAGTACTTAGTAAGGCTAATTTCACACAAGTAAGTTGTCTGTCCAGATGCTATGTGTGTAGCGAACACATAGCATCCAGAATGAATCCTGACCCATATATTTCAATGCAGGGCCGGGCGCGTCCTATACGCGGAATAGGCAGCCGCGTGAGCGCCCTTGGGAAGGAACGCTGCTAGGAGCGCCGCCCGCCTCATGCTGCAGCCGCCCGAGCGCTCTAAATTGAGCCTCTGGCGGCTGCAGCACTGCCCGGGATGGCGCGTCCATGAGGGCGCACCGCTCGGGCGCAGCAAGAGGAGAGAGCTGACAGGAGGGAAGCGCTGAGCGCTCCCTCCTGTCACTCCATTGTAGCATGGCCGAGCTCTTTATGGTCCGCGGGTACAGGAGCATCTGTCTCCTGTACCCGGCCGGACTGACAGGAGGTGCGCACACAGTGTGCGCTTCCTGTCAGTCAGCCCGGGTACAGGAAACGAAAGCTCCTGTACCCATGGACAGGGCAGCCATCAGGGGGTACAGCCCATACCCCAGTAAGGGCCCGGCCGGTCCCGAGCCTTTTTAATTTTTTTATGTGGCCGCGGCCCTGGGGCCCAGTCAGGGCCGGGCCGACACAGAGGCTGGGAGGCTCCAGCCTCAAGGCGCAGGCAGGGGCCGGCCAGAGGAGAGGGACTGACAGGGGGAACCGCTCAGCGCTCCCTCCTGTCATTCCCTGAGCCGGGCCCCGTCAGAGCGCTCCTCTCACCTCCATTATGTTCTCTGCTTCAGGCCTCCAGCATCAGGGCCTGCTGCCTCTAACTAGAAACACAGTAAGCAGGTGGGCGGAGCCTAACGGACCTCTGTTAGGCTCCGCCCACCTGCTTAATGTGTGGCAGCGCTGGGGCCTGATCCCGGAAGCCTGAAGCAGTGAACATAATGGAGGTGAGAGGAGCGCCTGACGGGGCCCGGCACAGTACAGTGAAAATGCCGGGCCCCCTTACATGAAGTCTGTGGGCAGTCGGGGGCACTTCTGGAGGCAGTGGGGGGCACTACTAGGGGTTGTGGGGTGCACTACTGGAGGCAGTAGGGGATACTACTAGGGGCAGTGGGGGCACTAGTGGGGTGCACTATTGGAGGCAGTGGTAGACACTACTAGGGGCTGTGGGGGCACTTCTGGAGGCAGTGGGGGCACTAGTGGGGTGCACTACTGGAGGCAGTCGGGGACACTACTAGGGGCTGTGGGGGACACTAGTGGGGTGCACTAGTAGAGGCAGTGGGGTGAACTACTGAAGGCAGTGGGGTGCACTACTGGAGGCAGTGGGGGACACAACTAGGGGCTGTGGGGGCACTTCTGGGGACTATGGGGGCGCTTCTGGGGCCATTACTGGAGGCAGTGGGGACACAACTAGGGGCTGTGGGGGACACTAGTGGGGAAATTATTAGGGGCAGTGAGAGGCATTACTGGGCAATCAGGGAGTGACAACTGCGGACACAGAGAGTGTGACCGGGCACGGTAGTCGGGAGGGGCCCCGATCCAAAGTTTGGCATGGGGCCCATAGCACTCTAGTTACGCCACTGCATGACTACATGGGGGGCAGAAAGAGCATGACAACATGGGGGTATAAAGAGCATGAAAAGATGGGGTAGAAATGACAAGGGGCAGAAAAAGCATGACAAGAAGAGAGGATTATGACAAGAGGGGAGAGCATGACAAATTACTATGTGGGGCACTGCTGTGTGGTTGAGGGGTGTGGCGGACATTACTGTGTGGGGGCAGTGTGGCGGACATTACTGTGTGGGGGGCAGTGTGGCGGACATTACTGTGTGGGGGCAGTGTGGCAGACATTACTGTGTGGGGGCAGTGTGGCGGACATTACTGTGTGGGGGGCAGTGTGGCGGACATTACTGTGTGGGGGCATTACTGTGTGGGGACACTACAGTGTGGGTGGCACACAACAACTCCCATGTATTGGGTCACCACAATTTGGGTGGACATTCACTAAATGAACCCTATTATGGGGAGAATCTGTGGATGACACATATTTGTCATCCACAGACACCCCCACCCCCCAAAACATGGTTAATGTACTGAATGACCACCAATAAAAGAAGTGGGGGTCACATATGCTATTTCATAATGACAGCAGGGCCAGTGCAGTAACTGTATTCTACTACACCCCCCATCCCCCCCGCTCACTAGATATAATCTTATTAACTATATAACTGTAGTAAATCACTACAGTTATATAGTTAAGATTATATACAGTCTGGGGGGGGGGGGTGTAGTAGAATACAGTCACTGCACGGGCCCTGCTGGCGCTGTCGTCAAAAAAGCAGATACAACCCCACAGCCTCACCCCTTGTGTTGGGGGTCATTTCTACACGGACTCTGTTATGGGGAGGGGGGATCTGTGGATGACACATATGTGTCATCCACAGATTCCCCAATAACAGTGTCATCCATCACAGATCCCCCATATCAGTGTCATCCACAAGTTGGAGGGGGGGGGGGCGCACTTGGGCAGCTCAGCCTCTGTTGGTGGTGGACCTTGTCCCAGCCCTGGGCCCAGTGCTCCTCCCCCTCTTCCTTCCGCGGACCGTCCCTTACCTCCCTGACCCGCCCACCACTCGGCTGATCGATGTCAGGCAGGCTTTCCACTGCACGTCCTGTGCAGCGCAGCCTCTCAGCCTGCTCTCGGCGATCTCCCTCGGTCACTGCCGCAGTGACCGAAGGAGATTTCCGAGCGCACGCTAAAGCTGCACAGGACGCGCAGTGGAAATCCCGATGGCTGCACAGAGACCAGGGTACCTCCAGGCGGTGCTGGGGAGCGAGCTGGGTGGGATCAGCGACACAAGTACGGGGGGGAATAATTGAGGGCTGTCTGGGGCAAAATGACTTAGTGGGGGTCAGTGTGGGGGACAAACTACATGGAGGGCCGTGTGGGAGCAAATTACTTAGTGGGGGCAAATTACATAATGCAGGGCTGTCTGGGGGTAAAATTAACTTGTGGGGGAGGGGCAAATTACTTAGTGGGGGTCAGTGTGGCAGGCAAACTACATAATGGAGGACCATGTTGGGGCAAAATTACTTAGTGTGGGAGCAAATTACTTAGTGGGGGCAACTTACATAATGCAGACCTGTCTGTGGCAAAATTAACTTGTGAGGGGGACAAATTAGTCAGTGGGGGCAGTGTGGCGGGCAAACTACATAATGGAGGACCGTGTGGGGGCAAAATTACTTAGTATGGGGGCAAATTACATAATGCAGGGCTGTCTGGGGCAAAATTAACTTGTGTGGGGGCAAAATTAACTTGGGGGAGAAATTACTCAGTGGGGGCAGTGTGGTGGGCAAACTACATAATGGAGGGCTGTGTGGAGACGTCCCTGGATATAAGAGGTATGGGCGCGATATATGGGTGGGGCTGTGTGTGGGGTGGCTTGAGGGTGGACGGGGACACAGAGGCCCCATGATCTCCTATTCCTGGGGAAGTGCTCTGGAACCGCCACTGGGGCAGTGTCGGGAGGGGGAGGCCCAGGCCTTGAGCTGTGTAAGGGTCCCCAAAATTTCTGATGGCAGCTCTGCCCGTGGAGCATAAAGAGCTCGGCCACGCTACACCAGAGGTAGCGGAGGGAGGGGAGGGGGGAATGACAAGGGAGGGGGAGAATGAAAAGAGGGGAAAGAGAATGACAAAAAGGGGGAGAGAATGACAAGGGGGAGTGAAGAATGACAAGAGGGGGAGAGAATGACAAGGGGGGGGGAGTGTGAAGAATGACAAGAGGTGGGAGAGAATGATAAGTGGGGGAGGAAGAATGACAAGGGGGAGTGTGAAGAATGACAAGAGGGGGAGGGGAGAGAGAACTGGCGTTAGTTAAAGGGGTTCTGCAGTTTGTACTACTGATGATCTATCCTCTGGATAGATCATCAGCATCTGATCGGCCGGGGTCTGACACCCGGGACCCCCGCCGATCAGCTGTTTGAGAAGGCAGCGGCGCTGCAGGAGCGCCTCGGCCTTCTCTCTGTTTGTCGCAGGCGCAGTGACGTCACGACTAGTATCACTGGCCTTGGTGGGGTTATGCTCTGTTCACTTCAATGAAGCTTAGCCCCACCCAGGCCAATGATACTAATCGTGACATCACTGCGAGAAGGCTGAGGCGCTACTGCCAGCACCGCTGCCTTCTCAAACAGCTGATTGGCGGGGATCCCGGGTGTCGGACCCCTGCCGATCAGTTTAAATAAACTGCAAAACCCCTTTAATATGGCAGATCATATGGGTGGGGCATTGTGATGTCACATGGGGGGGGGGGGCGGCAAACTTTTTTTTCGCCTAGGGCGGCAAAAATCCTTGCACCGGCCCTGTTTCAATGGGTAGGTGTATATGAGCAAACTATTTCAACTTGAGTGCAAAACACTTGAGTGCAATATCAGTTTTCCCTGAATGGATCCTCTCACAATTCATATTGCTTGTGTAAGAGGGGTCTAAGGCTGCATTCACACGGGCGAGTTTTCCGCGCGGGTGCAATGCGTGATGTGAACGCATTGCACCCGCACTGAATCCTAACCCATTCATTTCAATGGGGCTGTGTACATGTGCATTTTTTCACGCATCACTTGAGCTGCTATGCGTAAAATCGCAGCATGCTCTATATTCAGCGTTTTCACGCCCTAGAAGTGAATAGGGCTGCATTAAAACGCATTGCATCCGCAGCAAGTGCGGGTGAGTTGCGTTTTCACTGATGGTTGCTAGTATATGTTGTTTGTAAATCTTCAGTTTTTTATCACGAGCGTGAAAACGCATCAAAACGCATTGCACCCGCGAAAAAACTAAAAAGTGTAAAAATTAAATGCCTTTTATGCAAAGTCCTGTGCCAGCCGGTATGAGTGGTGGGCACTGGCAGTGGGCACACTACAGTCACTGGAAGTCAGCCTGACACACACTGGCAGGCAACTAAACTTAGATTAAAGTGTAAAAATGAAATGCCTTTTTTGATGCAAAGTCCTGTGCCACATGGGATGACAGGGGTGGGCACTGGCAGTGGGCACACTACAGTCAGTGGAAGTCGGCCTGACACACACTAGCAGCAGGCAAGCAGCTGAAATTACACTAAAGTGTAAAAATGAAATGCCTTTTTGATGCAAAGTCCTCTGCCAGCCGGTATGAGTGGTAGGCACTGGCAGTGGGCACACTACAGTCACTGGAAGTCAGCCTGACACACACTGGCAGGCAACTAACCTTAGATTAAAGTGTAAAAATTAAATGCCTTTTTTTGATGCAAAGTCCTGTGCCACACGGGATGACAGGGGTGGGCACTGGCAGTGGGCACACTACAGTCAGTGGAAGTCAGCCTGACACACACTGGCAGGCAACTAACCTTAGATTAAAGTGTAAAATTAAATGCCTTTTTTGATGCAAAGTCCTGTACCACACGGGATGACAGGGGTGGGCACTGGCAGTGGGCACACTACAGTCTGTGGGCCTGCAGCTCCTCACACACAGGCAGGCCATGCAACTGCAATATGCATATAAAGGAAAAAAAAGCAGACTAATGTTGCAGCCCTAAAAATTGCTTTTTGGGGTGCTGTCAGGACGCTGTCCTTACAGAAGAGATCAGATGAGTCTTTCAGGACTGGAGTGGACACTGAATTCACTAGCCTAGCTATCAATTTCCCTATTAAATCAGCAGCAATTACACTCTCCCTCCTCTCACTAAGACTGCAAATTCCAAATTAATCTAAAATGGATGCTGTGCAGGAGGTGGGAGGGTCTGGGAGGGAGGGTATGCTGCTGATTGGCTGGAATGTGTCTGCTGACTGTGAGGTACAGGGTCAAAGTTTGCTCAATGATGATGTATAGGGGCGGACCGAACATCGCATATGTTCGCCCGGCAGAGGCGAACGCGAACAAGCTATGTTCGCCGGGAACTGTTCGCCGGCGAATAGTTCGGGCCATCTCTACATGGGAATACCGCCACAAAATGTCTCTGATGATGACTGCCTCGCCCTCAACCATACATTCTTGTACTCCAGGGCACTGCTGCATTGGTGGGTGACATGATGCCTGTTTTGCTGTTATGGGACCTCTCTTCTGTCTGGGTGCTAGGTCCTAAATTGCTGAAAGTGGCCTGTTCCATTGCTAGGTAACATGATGCCTGTTTTGCTGTTATGGGACCGCTCTCCTCTTTGCGGGAGCCATGGGCCTGAATGAGTGATTGCTGCCTGTGGCACTGCTGGTTGAAATAAATACTGTTTTGACGTGATTTGAACTCTCCTATTTGTGGGTGCCAGGGGCCTGAGTCTGTGCATGAGGCCAGTGACACTGCAGGCAGGCATGAATCCTTTTTGGCTATGATGACAACTTCTCGAACTCCCATGTCTGGTTGTCTTGGGCCTGAATCTGAGAATGTGGCCTGTGGCACTGCTGGCAGACATGAATCCTTTTTGGCTGTGATGAGAACTTCTCCAACACCCATGTATGATTGCCATGGGCCTGAAGCTGTGAATGAGGCGTATATTGAACGCCAGATAAACTAACTTGGCCTTTTTAAATAAAAAAAATTCCCTCACTGGAATACTTTCAGTCTTTTGACTGTATGGATTACAGATGGAATGACTGTTATATGTGAGTACCGCTTTCTTTGACAGATTCTAGTATGGGTACATATATATTTTCCCAACCTGGGAGATTAGTTTGCTAATTCCAGATGTATGAAACGCAGGCCTAACTGTATCTAGTATGTTGAACGCCAGATAAACTAACTTGGCCTTGTTTAAATAAAAAAAATTCCCTCACTGGAATACTTTCAGTCTTTTGACTGTATGGATTACAGATGGAATGACTGTTATATGTGAGTACCGCTTTCTTTGACAGATTCTAGTATGGGTACATATATATTTTCCCAACCTGGGAGATTAGTTTGCTAATTCCAGATGTATGAAACGCAGGCCCAACTGTATCTAGTATATTGAACGCCAGATAAACTAACTTGGCCTTTTTTAAATAAAAAAAATTCCCTCACTGGAATACTTTCAGTCTTTTGACTGTATGGATTACAGATGGAATGACTGTTACATGTGAGTACCGCTTTCTTTGACAGATTCTAGTATGGGTACATATATATTTTCCCAACCTGGGAGATTAGTTTGCTAATTCCAGATGTATGAAACGCAGGCCCAACTGTATCTAGTATATTGAACGCCAGATAAACTAACTTGGCCTTGTTTAAATAAAAAAATTCCCTCACTGGAATACTTTCAGTCTTTTGACTGTATGGATTACAGATGGAATGACTGTTATATGTGAGTACCGCTTTCTTTGACAGATTCTAGTATGGGTACATATATATTTTTCCCAACCTGGGAGATTAGTTTGCTAATTCCAGATGTATGAAACGCAGGCCTAACTGTATCTAGTATATTGAACGCCAGATAAACTAACTTGGCCTTTTTAAATAAAAAAATTCCCTCACTGGAATACTTTCAGTCTTTTGACTGTATGGATTACAGATGGAATGACTGTTATATGTGAGTACCGCTTTCTTTGACAGATTCTAGTATGGGTAAATAAATATATATTTTCCCAACCTGGGAGATTAGTTTGCTAATTCCAGATGTATGAAACGCATGAGCCTAACTGTATCTAGTATATTGAACGCCAGATAAACTAACTTGGCCTTTTTAAATAAAAAAATTCCCTCACTGGAATACTTTCAGTCTTTTGACTGTATGGATTACAGATGGAATGACTGTTACATGTGAGTACCGCTTTCTTTGACAGATTCTAGTATGGGTACATATATATTTTCCCAACCTGGGAGATTAGTTTGCTAATTCCAGATGTATGAAAGCATGAGCCCAACTGTATCTAGTATATTGAACGCCAGATAAACTAACTTGGCCTTGTTTAAATAAAAAAATTCCCTCACTGGAATACTTTCAGTCTTTTGACTGTATGGATTACAGATGGAATGACTGTTATATGTGAGTACCGCTTTCTTTGACAGATTCTAGTATGGGTACATATATATTTTCCCAACCTGGGAGATTAGTTTGCTAATTCCAGATGTATGAAACGCATGAGCCTAACTGTATCTAGTATATTGAACGCCAGATAAACTAACTTGGCCTTTTTAAATAAAAAAATTCCCTCACTGGAATACTTTCAGTCTTTTGACTGTATGGATTACAGATGGAATGACTGTTATATGTGAGTACCGCTTTCTTTGACAGATTCTAGTATGGGTAAATAAATATATATTTTCCCAACCTGGGAGATTAGTTTGCTAATTCCAGATGTATGAAACGCAGGCCTAACTGTATCTAGTATATTGAGCGCCAGATAAACTAACTTGGCCTTTTTAAATAAAAAAAATTCCCTCACTGGAATACTTTCAGTCTTTTGACTGTATGGATTACAGATGGAATGACTGTTATATGTGAGTACCGCTTTCTTTGACAGATTCTAGTATGGGTACATATATATTTTCCCAACCTGGGAGATTAGTTTGCTAATTCCAGATGTATGAAACGCATGAGCCTAACTGTATCTAGTATATTGAACGCCAGATAAACTAACTTGGCCTTTTTAAATAAAAAAAAATTCCCTCACTGGAATACTTTCAGTCTTTTGACTGTATGGATTACAGATGGAATGACTGTTATATGTGAGTACCGCTTTCTTTGACAGATTCTAGTATGGGTACATATATATTTTCCCAACCTGGGAGATTAGTTTGCTAATTCCAGATGTATGAAACGCATGAGCCTAACTGTATCTAGTATATTGAACGCCAGATAAACTAACTTGGCCTTTTTAAATAAAAAAATTCCCTCACTGGAATACTTTCAGTCTTTTGACTGTATGGATTACAGATGGAATGACTGTTATATGTGAGTACCGCTTTCTTTGACAGATTCTAGTATGGGTAAATAAATATATATTTTCCCAACCTGGGAGATTAGTTTGCTAATTCCAGATGTATGAAACGCAGGCCTAACTGTATCTAGTATATTGAACGCCAGATAAACTAACTTGGCCTTTTTAAATAAATAAAAATTCCCTCACTGGAATACTTTATGGCTTTTCACTGTATGGATTACAGGTGGACTGGTATTAGTAGGGGTGACACAAGCACACCCAAGTCCCTGATGTAGGATTTCTATGGCACAGACCACTATTACAAGTGATTAATGGACGTTGGGAGAGATTGTGCTGCAGCACTAGTCCCAAGATGGCCGCCGCCTATCAGCCCAGTAACATGTGCCACAAAATGGTCTGCACAACCTTTAAAAAAATAGCCTTGGACTGTGCTGCTAAATCGCTATTGGTCTGAATCCCAGGTGTAGATGTCTGACTTGTTTGGAGCTTTGGAATGCACACTGTGGCAGCTTCTGCTGCAGCACTACAAGTCGCAAAATGGCGGCCGTCGGTCAGCCCAGGTACATGTGGATGGAAAAATCACTCTGGCCACTCTAAAAATAGCCAATCCCTATCAAAAAAGCAGCTCAGCTGCAGTTGTTCAGATGAATCACAGGTGGAGGAGAGAAATTTGCTTCCAGTTATTCAATTATCCCTGCCTATTCTCGCCCTAGCATCAGCTGCGTCTATCCCTGTTCTATTCACATCGGGAGTGAGCACGTCCCGACGTGCGCACAAGCTTATAAAGAGGCTGAGTCACATGCTGCACTTGGCCAATCACAGCCTTGCCAATAGTAGGCATGGCTGAGATGGCATCTTAGGGCAAGTAGTATGATGCATGTTGATTGGCTGCTTTGCAGCCTTTCAAAATGCGCCAAAATACATGCCGAACGACGAACCCGAACCCGAACTTTTACGAAAAAGTTTGGGTTCGGGTCCGTGTCACGAACACCCCAAAATTCGGTACGGACCCGAACTATGCTCGAACTGTTCGCTCAACACTAATCTTTATAGGTCCTAAAAGCTAATTTCTGGAGAGACCTAAAAAGGACTGTCAACTGACAGTCCCCCTCCAACCTGACAGAGCTTGAGAAGATCTTCAGAGAACAATGGCAGAAAATTTCCAAATCCAGGTATGTAAAACTTGTGGCAGAAGATTGGAGGCTGTACTCACTGTCAAAGGTGCTTTAAGTAAGTACTTAGTAAGGCTAATTTCACACAAGTAAGTTGTCTGTCCAGATGCTATGTGTGTAGCGAACACATAGCATCCAGAATGAATCCTGACCCATATATTTCAATGCAGGGCCGGCGCGTCCTATACGCGGAATAGGCAGCCGCGTAGAGCGCCCCTTGGGAAGGAACGCTGCTAGGAGCGCCGGCCCCGCCTCATGCTGCAGCCGCCCGAGCGCTCTAAATTGAGCCTCTGGCGGCTGCAGCACTGCCCGGGATGGCGCGTCCATGAGGGCGCACCGCTCGGGCGCAGCAAGAGGAGAGGAGCTGACAGGAGGGAAGCGCTGAGCGCTCCCTCCTGTCACTCCATTGTAGCATGGCCGAGCTCTTTATGGTCCGCGGGTACAGGAGCATCTGTCTCCTGTACCCGGCCGGACTGACAGGAGGTGCGCACACAGTGTGCGCTTCCTGTCAGTCAGCCCGGGTACAGGAAACGAAAGCTCCTGTACCCATGGACAGGGCAGCCATCAGGGGGGTACAGCCCATACCCCAGTAAGGGGCCCGGCCGGTCCCGAGCCTTTTTTTAATTTTTTTATTGTGGCCGCCGGCCCTGGGGCCCAGTCAGGGCCGGGCCGACACAGAGGCTGGGGAGGCTCCAGCCTCAAGGCGCAGGCAGGGGCCGGCCAGAGGGAGAGGGACTGACAGGGGGGAACCGCTCAGCGCTCCCTCCTGTCATTCCCTGAGCCGGGCCCCGTCAGAGCGCTCCTCTCACCTCCATTATGTTCTCTGCTTCAGGCCTCCAGCATCAGGGCCTGCTGCCTCTAACTAGAAACACAGTAAGCAGGTGGGCGGAGCCTAACGGACCTCTGTTAGGCTCCGCCCACCTGCTTAATGTGTGGCAGCGCTGGGGCCTGATCCCGAAGCCTGAAGCAGTGAACATAATGGAGGTGAGAGGAGCGCTCTGACGGGCCCGGCACAGTACAGTGAAATGCCGGGCCCCTTACATGAAGTCTGTGGGCAGTCGGGGCACTTCTGGAGGCAGTGGGGGCACTACTAGGGGTTGTGGGGTGCACTACTGGAGGCAGTAGGGGATACTACTAGGGGCAGTGGGGGCACTAGTGGGGTGCACTATTGGAGGCAGTGGTAGACACTACTAGGGGCTGTGGGGGGGCACTTCTGGAGGCAGTGGGGGGCACTAGTGGGGTGCACTACTGGAGGCAGTCGGGGACACTACTAGGGGCTGTGGGGGACACTAGTGGGGTGCACTAGTAGAGGCAGTGGGGTGAACTACTGAAGGCAGTGGGGTGCACTACTGGAGGCAGTGGGGGACACAACTAGGGGCTGTGGGGGGGGCACTTCTGGGGACTATGGGGGGCGCTTCTGGGGCCATTACTGGAGGCAGTGGGGGACACAACTAGGGGCTGTGGGGGACACTAGTGGGGAAATTATTAGGGGCAGTGAGAGGCATTACTGGGCAATCAGGGGAGTGACAACTGCGGACACAGAGAGTGTGACCGGGCACGGTGTCGGGGAGGGGCCCCGATCCAAAGTTTGGCATGGGGCCCATAGCACTCTAGTTACGCCACTGCATGACTACATGGGGGGGCAGAAAGAGCATGACAACATGGGGGGGTATAAAGAGCATGAAAAGATGGGGTAGAATGACAAGGGGCAGAAAAAGCATGACAAGAAGAGAGGATTATGACAAGAGGGGGAGAGCATGACAAATTACTATGTGGGGGCACTGCTGTGTGGTTGAGGGGGGTGTGGCGGACATTACTGTGTGGGGGCAGTGTGGCGGACATTACTGTGTGGGGGGCAGTGTGGCGGACATTACTGTGTGGGGGGCAGTGTGGCAGACATTACTGTGTGGGGGGCAGTGTGGCGGACATTACTGTGTGGGGGGGCAGTGTGGCGGACATTACTGTGTGGGGGGCATTACTGTGTGGGGGACACTACAGTGTGGGGTGGCACACAACAACTCCCATGTATTGGGTCACCACAATTTGGGTGGACATTCACTAAATGAACCCTATTATGGGGAGAATCTGTGGATGACACATATTTGTCATCCACAGACACCCCCCCACCCCCCCAAAACATGGTTAATGTACTGAATGACCACCAATAAAAGAAGTGGGGGTCACATATGCTATTTCATAATGACAGCAGGGCCCGTGCAGTAACTGTATTCTACTACACCCCCCATCCCCCCCGCTCACTAGATATAATCTTATTAACTATATAACTGTAGTAAATCACTACAGTTATATAGTTAAGATTATATACAGTCTGGGGGGTGTAGTAGAATACAGTCACTGCACGGGCCCTGCTGGCGCTGTCAGTCAAAAAGCAGATACAACCCCACAGCCTCACCCCTTGTGTTGGGGGTCATTTCTACACGGACTCTGTTATGGGGAGGGGGATCTGTGGATGACACATATGTGTCATCCACAGATTCCCAATAACAGTGTCATCCATCACAGATCCCCCATATCAGTGTCATCCACAAGTTGGAGGGGGCGCACTTGGGCAGCTCAGCCTCTGTTGGTGGTGGACCTTGTCCCAGCCCTGGGCCCAGTGCTCCTCCCCCTCTTCCTTCCGCGGACCGTCCCTTACCTCCCTGACCCGCCCACCACTCGGCTGATCGATGTCAGGCAGGCTTTCCACTGCACGTCCTGTGCAGCGCAGCCTCTCAGCCTGCTCTCGGCGATCTCCCTCGGTCACTGCCGCAGTGACCGAAGGAGATTTCCGAGCGCACGCTAAGGCTGCACAGGGCGCGCAGTGGAAATCCCGATGGCTGCACAGAGACCAGGGTACCTCCAGGCGGTGCTGGGGAGCGAGCTGGGTGGGATCAGCGACACAAGTACGGGGGGGAATAATTGAGGGCTGTCTGGGGGCAAAATGACTTAGTGGGGGGTCAGTGTGGGGGACAAACTACATGGAGGGCCGTGTGGGAGCAAATTACTTAGTGGGGGCAAATTACATAATGCAGGGCTGTCTGGGGGTAAAATTAACTTGTGGGGGGAGGGGCAAATTACTTAGTGGGGGTCAGTGTGGCAGGCAAACTACATAATGGAGGACCATGTTGGGGCAAAATTACTTAGTGTGGGAGCAAATTACTTAGTGGGGGCAACTTACATAATGCAGACCTGTCTGTGGCAAAATTAACTTGTGAGGGGGGACAAATTAGTCAGTGGGGGCAGTGTGGCGGGCAAACTACATAATGGAGGACCGTGTGGGGGCAAAATTACTTAGTATGGGGGCAAATTACATAATGCAGGGCTGTCTGGGGGCAAAATTAACTTGTGTGGGGGCAAAATTAACTTGGGGGGAGAAATTACTCAGTGGGGGGCAGTGTGGTGGGCAAACTACATAATGGAGGGCTGTGTGGGAGACGTCCCTGGATATAAGAGGTATGGGCGCGATATATGGGTGGGGCTGTGTGTGGGGTGGCTTGAGGGTGGACGGGGACACAGAGGCCCCATGATCTCCTATTCCTGGGGGAAGTGCTCTGGAACCGCCACTGGGGCAGTGTCGGGGAGGGGGGGAGGCCCAGGCCTTGAGCTGTGTAAGGGTCCCCAAAATTTCTGATGGCAGCTCTGCCCGTGGAGCATAAAGAGCTCGGCCACGCTACACCAGAGGTAGCGGAGGGAGGGGAGGGGGGAATGACAAGGGAGGGGGAGAATGAAAAGAGGGGAAAGAGAATGACAAAAAGGGGGAGAGAATGACAAGGGGGAGTGAAGAATGACAAGAGGGGGAGAGAATGACAAGGGGGGAGTGTGAGATGAAGAATGACAAGAGGTGGGGAGAGAATGATAAGTGGGGGAGGAAGAATGACAAGGGGGAGTGTGAAGAATGACAAGAGGGGGGAGGGGGAGAGAGAACTGGCGTTAGTTAAAGGGGTTCTGCAGTTTGTACTACTGATGATCTATCCTCTGGATAGATCATCAGCATCTGATCGGCCGGGGTCTGACACCCGGGACCCCCGCCGATCAGCTGTTTGAGAAGGCAGCGGCGCTGCAGGAGCGCCTCGGCCTTCTCTCTGTTTACCGCAGGCGCAGTGACGTCACGACTAGTATCACTGGCCTTGGTGGGGTTATGCTCTGTTCACTTCAATGAAGCTTAGCCCCACCCAGGCCAATGATACTAATCGTGACATCACTGCGAGAAGGCTGAGGCGCTACTGCCAGCACCGCTGCCTTCTCAAACAGCTGATTGGCGGGGATCCCGGGTGTCGGACCCCTGCCGATCAGTTTAAATAAACTGCAAAACCCCTTTAATATGGCAGATCATATGGGTGGGGCATTGTGATGTCACATGGGGGCGGCAAACTTTTTTTCGCCTAGGGCGGCAAAAATCCTTGCACCGGCCCTGTTTCAATGGGTAGGTGTATATGAGCAAACTATTTCAACTTGAGTGCAAAACACTTGAGTGCAATATCAGTTTTCCCTGAATGGATCCTCTCACAATTCATATTGCTTGTGTAAGAGGGGTCTAAGGCTGCATTCACACGGGCGAGTTTTCCGCGCGGGTGCAATGCGTGATGTGAACGCATTGCACCCGCACTGAATCCTAACCCATTCATTTCAATGGGGCTGTGTACATGTGCATTTTTTTTCACGCATCACTTGAGCGTTGCGTTAAAATCGCAGCATGCTCTATATTCAGCGTTTTTCACGCCCTAGAAGTGAATAGGGCTGCATTAAAAACGCATTGCATCCGCAAGCAAGTGCGGGTGAGTTGCGTTTTTCACTGATGGTTGCTAGTATATGTTGTTTGTAAATCTTCAGTTTTTTATCACGAGCGTGAAAAACGCATCAAAACGCATTGCACCCGCGCGGAAAAAACTAAAAAGTGTAAAAATTAAATGCCTTTTTTATGCAAAGTCCTGTGCCAGCCGGTATGAGTGGTGGGCACTGGCAGTGGGCACACTACAGTCACTGGAAGTCAGCCTGACACACACTGGCAGGCAACTAAACTTAGATTAAAGTGTAAAAATGAAATGCCTTTTTTTGATGCAAAGTCCTGTGCCACATGGGATGACAGGGGTGGGCACTGGCAGTGGGCACACTACAGTCAGTGGAAGTCGGCCTGACACACACTAGCAGCAGGCAAGCAGCTGAAATTACACTAAAGTGTAAAAATGAAATGCCTTTTTGATGCAAAGTCCTCTGCCAGCCGGTATGAGTGGTAGGCACTGGCAGTGGGCACACTACAGTCACTGGAAGTCAGCCTGACACACACTGGCAGGCAACTAACCTTAGATTAAAGTGTAAAAATGAAATGCCTTTTTTGATGCAAAGTCCTGTGCCACACGGGATGACAGGGGTGGGCACTGGCAGTGGGCACACTACAGTCAGTGGAAGTCAGCCTGACACACACTGGCAGGCAACTAACCTTAGATTAAAGTGTAAAAATTAAATGCCTTTTTTGATGCAAAGTCCTGTACCACACGGGATGACAGGGGTGGGCACTGGCAGTGGGCACACTACAGTCTGTGGGCCTGCAGCTCCTCACACACAGGCAGGCCATGCAACTGCAATATGCATATAAAGGAAAAAAAAGCAGACTAATGTTGCAGCCCTAAAAATTGCTTTTTGGGGTGCTGTCAGGACGCTGTCCTTACAGAAGAGATCAGATGAGTCTTTCAGGACTGGAGTGGACACTGAATTCACTAGCCTAGCTATCAATTTCCCTATTAAATCAGCAGCAATTACACTCTCCCTCCTCTCACTAAGACTGCAAATTCCAAATTAATCTAAAATGGATGCTGTGCAGGAGGTGGGAGGGTCTGGGAGGGAGGGTATGCTGCTGATTGGCTGGAATGTGTCTGCTGACTGTGAGGTACAGGGTCAAAGTTTGCTCAATGATGATGTATAGGGGCGGACCGAACATCGCATATGTTCGCCCGGCAGAGGCGAACGCGAACAAGCTATGTTCGCCGGGAACTGTTCGCCGGCGAATAGTTCGGGCCATCTCTACATGGGAATACCGCCACAAAATGTCTCTGATGATGACTGCCTCGCCCTCAACCATACATTCTTGTACTCCAGGGCACTGCTGCATTGGTGGGTGACATGATGCCTGTTTTGCTGTTATGGGACCTCTCTCTTCTGTCTGGGTGCTAGGTCCTAAATTGCTGAAAGTGGCCTGTTCCATTGCTAGGTAACATGATGCCTGTTTTGCTGTTATGGGACCGCTCTCCTCTTTGCGGGAGCCATGGGCCTGAATGAGTGATTGTTGCCTGTGGCACTGCTGGTTGAAATAAATACTGTTTTGACGTGATTTGAACTCTCCTATTTGTGGGTGCCAGGGGCCTGAGTCTGTGCATGAGGCCAGTGACACTGCAGGCAGGCATGAATCCTTTTTGGCTATGATGACAACTTCTCGAACTCCCATGTCTGGTTGTCTTGGGCCTGAATCTGTGAATGTGGCCTGTGGCACTGCTGGCAGACATGAATCCTTTTTGGCTGTGATGAGAACTTCTCCAACACCCATGTATGATTGCCATGGGCCTGAAGCTGTGAATGAGGCATGTGGCGCTGCAGGCAGACATGAATCCTTTATGGCTGTGAGGAGAACTTCAACTACCATAGCATTCCCACCTGTTGCCACCACAAACTGCTATTCCACCTCTTCCTTCAAATTGCCAATTAATATTGGTTAATTTTTATTTATTTTATTTTAAGTCATTTTCCTATCCACATTTGTTTGCAGGGGATTTGTCTACATTTTGCTGCCTTTTTCAGCCCTCTAGCCCTTTCCAGGGCTATTTTACAGCCATATTAGTGCTCCAAAGTTCAGGTCTCAATTGACTTCAATGAGGTTCGGGGTCAAGTTCGGATCAAGAACCCAAACATTTTCATAAAGTTCAGCCGAACTTCTCGAACCCGAACATCCGGGTGTCCGCTCAAATCTAGTTGTATTGTATTCCTTCAAACAGTATATTCATTTTGAAAAATGTATAGTATCCTTTGTAAGCCTGTTTATCTAGAAGATGAATAACAAGTATTTAGTTTCAGTTGAAACACAAACTTCTGAAAGTTTAATATTACTGTAACACACACACATATACTCAGGACTTTGGACTGTCTGCTTTAAATCCTTGAAGCTAGGCAATGTGAAGTGTCAGAGATTGGGAACAAACAAACTAACTAAAGAAAACAGGTCAGGTCACCACAGGAATAAGAAGCAGGAGAATAGAGAGGACGGTATCCACAAAATCTAGAAACTTGTGGTCAAGAAATATTGAGCTGAACCAAAAAATTTATTAAATGCAGCAGCTAACATTGATTGATTAGTAATTAGAGCAAAGGTGAAGAATAGATTATTAAGTTGAAAGACACAGCAAGCAAAACTGTTACTGAAGATGCAATGCCTAAGGCTTGCAGTTATCCCTGAAGGAGAAGTAACTAGTGTTCACATCTCACTGACTTTCAGAAATACTATGTATAGTGAGAAGGAAGTCTGCATTTGAACAAGCTGAATTTACCATTTAGGCAAGCTAGGCACATGCCTATGCATTTGAAACAAAACTTAAATAGGGTAGCAAGTGTAATGGTGTAGTAGTTATAAAGTAGTATTAGTTTTTATGTTTTATACATGTTTTTTCTTTTGTTAATTTAGCGATTGTTGTACAACAATCATGCTCTTTTTTTCAAAGCTTATCTTCTCATACTACACAATTCAGCATATTGAACCAAGAGGAAAGGTAAGTACAGTACTCTGGACATCAAAGTGACCCCTTCTCTACTGGCGGGGGGGGGGGGGGTGATTACCTTCTGTAATGGAAAATACATCTATTCCATTATTGGAACAGAATGACCTGTCCCAAAAAATTATTTAAATTTATGTTGAAAGCATTTAATTTATATGATTAAATGCTGTCAACATGAGTTGCCTGGTGTTGGACCTCTGCCCATCTGGTACTGATGACCTATCCTGAGAATAGGTCATTAATATTATACACCCAGAAAATCCCGTTATCCTTATGATGAACATGAACATAATTTCTAGCAATACTTAATAATCCTAAATTATATATTAGTCTTATTACAACAAATCCACATCTTTGGGGTTTGTCATGCATGATTCGCACAAAATGGTATCTGTTATTTTGCAGTTCAGAAGAAAGAAAAGAAAGCATCATCCATCAAGAGACATCATTTTGGACAGTTTTATTTTTTAATTAAAGAAATCGGACAGCGAAGGGTGTTTTTAAAAAGTTATTTATGACCTGCTACCATCCATTTACCAATAGTCATATGGGTCACTGCTATTTTGTGATTAATAATGCTTTCTTGGTGTTAAAGAACTCGAATGGGGTTTGATACTTTCCTAGGAGACGTCATAGTGTTATACACAACTTTTCAGGGCAACTGGGACACGTTAGATTAAGACAGAATTTATTCAGAACAAATTAAATCTGGTGGCCGATTTGAACAAATCAGATTCAAAATTAATCTTGCTAAATTTGCTCATCTCTAGAGATCTCGCGAACATAAAATTTTCCGTTGACTAACGCGAATTTATGCAAATGGGCGAACAGGGCGAACCGCCATAGACAGGCGAATTTTAAATCCCACAGGGACTCTTTCTGGCCACAATAGTGATGGAAAGTTGTTTCAAGGGGACTAACACCTGGACTGTGGCATGCTGGAGGCGGATCCATGGCAAAACTCCCATGGAAAATTACGTAGTTGACGCAGAGTGTGGTAAGTTAAATTCGCAATGCGATTAATATAACCTGCATTAATCGCATTGCGAATTCAACTTAGAGCTGGGTTCCTAATAGTTGTATTGCTAGAATATAACAAAGATTGAGAATATAGCGCTATATTCTCAATCTTCGTTATATTCTAGCAATACAACCATTAGGAACTCAGATCTAAGTTGTAATCGCAATGCGATCAATACAGGTTATATTAATCGCATTGCGATTACAACTACTAACACTGCAGCTTCAGAATGAATCTAAGATGGATGCCGTCATTGCTTTTTGATAGGAGGTGGGAGGATCTGGGAGGGAGACTGATGTACTAGCCCTAAAAAGGGCTTTTTGGGGTGCTGTCAGGACTCTGTCCTTACAGCAGAGATCAGATGAGTCTTTCAGGACTGGAGTGGACACTGAATATACTAGCCTAGCTATCGATTTCCCTATTAAATCAGTAGCAGCTACACTGTTCCTCCTCTCACTAAGACTGCAGCTTCCGAATGAATCTAAAATGGATGCTGTCCTTGAGATGGGAGGGTCTGGGAGGGAGGGTATGCTGCTGATTGGCTGGAATGTGTCTGCTGACTGTGAGGTACAGGGTCAAAGTTTACTCAATGATTACAAATAGGGGGTGGACCGTACATCGCATATGTTCGCCTGCAGCGGCGAACACGCACAAGCTGATTTCGCCAGGAACTGTCCACCGGTGAATAGTTTGGGACATCTTATTTGCGAATTCAACTTAGAGCTGGGTTCCTAATGGTTGTATTGATAGTATATAACGAAGATTGAGAATATAGCGCTATATTCTCAATCTTCGTTATATAATTCTAGCAATACAACCATTAGGAACCCAGCTCTAAGTTGTAATCACAATGCGATTAATATAACCTGTATTAATCGCATTGCGAATTCAACTTAAAACTGGGTTCCTAATGGTTGTATTGCTAGAATATAACTAAGATTGAGAATATAGCGCTATATTCGTTATATTCGTCAATTCTAGCAATACAACCATTAGGAACTCAGCTCTAAGTTGTAATCGCAATGCGAATAATAGAGGTTATATTAATCGCATTGCGAATCAAACTTCTATAATGCACTATCCATAGATATAGCACTGTATTTGTTACTTCCTAAGTTCCTACTATCCCACCATTAGCAAAATAGCAAACTCGCCAAAGTTGCAATCTCAATTTCTCAAAGCGATAATACTTACAATTATTAATCGCTTTGTGAATCCATTTGATGCCTCTATTTGATTGTATATGACGGTTGACTACCACCAACTTTCTACTGCCTCCAAGGCAAGATATCTGAACCCTCCCAGGGGCCATTTCGGCGTTTTTGATAGAAAACGCATCAAAAACGCATCTGCGTTTTTATCTTTTTTTTTTTTTTTTTTGTGTATTTTGCCACATTTGGTTGCATATTTACATTTGGTATAGGCAAATATGGTAGTCTAGATCATTACTCTGCCAAAATCTATATTCAGCTACATGGCTTAGAAAATATGCTGTCAAACAATGATCCCAGGTTTTGGTATAGACACATGATCTAGACTACCATATTTTCCTATACAAAATGTAAATATGCAACAAAATGTGGCAAAATACACAAAAAAATAAAATAAAAAATAAAAAAATTATAAAAACGCAGATCCGTTTTTGATGCGTTTTCTATCAAAAACGCCCAAATGGCCCCTGGGGGTTCAGATATCTTGCCTCGGAGGCAGCAGAACATTGGTGGTAGTCAACCGTCATATACAATCAAATAGAGGCATCAAATGGATTCGCAAAGCGATTAATAATTGTAAGTATTATCGCTTTGAGATTACAACTTTGGCGAGTTTACTAATGGTGGGATAGTAGGAAGTAATGAATACAGTGCTATATCTATGAATATCACCCCCAGACGAAGGATCGCCGAAACGCGCGTCGGGGTAGCGCCACCCTGGTCTCTCTTGGCTCCATCCGTCACTCGGTAAGACTGTTTATTCCCCTGTTTTTTGTCCATGCTTGCATGATTGTCCCCATATGTAGGGGTGCAGGTCGGAGATGGTCACTTGGATATGCGGACAAGGCAGTGGCAATCATTAGTCTCGCATGTTTACACTTAGAACAATTACATAGGGGTTCTTGTGCAATAACTCTGTATACGATGGCGCTGTAGTCCAGGGTGGCGCTTTTCCATTGCCACCTTCCTGTGCATTATGTACATGTATTTTAATATTTGTATTTAATAAAGTTAATTTATTTTGGCAATTTATACTCAGGTGTTTTTCTTCTTCAGTATTTGTATTTTTTCTGAGGTATTGCCATTTACTATGTAGAGGGAGCCATGACATGTAGCCCCGGTCTGTTTGGCCTTTATCTAAATGAGGGCAGGGTCTCTCTCCTAGGTTATGGTTTATATCTATGAATAGTGCATTATAGAAGTTGGATTCGCAATGCGATTAATATAACCTGTATTATTAGCATTGCGATTATAACTTAGAGCTGAGTTTCTAATGGTTGTATTGCTAGAATATAACTAAGATTGAGAATATAGCGCTATATTCGTTATCTTCGTTATATTTTAGCAATACAACCATTAGGAACTCAGCTCTAAGTTGTAATTGCAATGCGAATAATACAGGTTATATTAATCTCATTGCGATTTACAATTACTAACACTGCAGCTTCAGAACGAATCTAAGATGGTTGCCGTCCTTGCGTTTAGATGGGAGGTGGGTGGGTCTGGGAGGGAGGGTATGCTGATTGGCTGGAATGTGTCTGCTGACTGTGAGGTACAGGGTCAAAGTTTACTCAATGATAAAGTATAGGGGCGGACGCGAACATCGCATATGTTCGCCCTCCACGGCGGACGCGAACAAGCTATGTTCGCCGGGAACTGTTCGCCGGCGAATAGTTCGGGACATCTCTACTCATCTCTAATTACTAGTGCATACTGTACATTGTTTTGACAGATTTGTAATTTTAGATATGGTCTAATTCAGCCCATCATACATGAGGTTCATTTGAAATTCTTTTTATCTGAGTCTAGCCACTACTAAAGATTCCACTAACGTTTTGTTTTTCTGTAGACCCACTCCTGAGCCGTTAGTTTTGGTGCCCAAAATACAGTTGATGCCATGTACTGTCAAGGTTATTGTCCGGAGTTCCCAATAGGAAGGGAACTTGAGCATTCAGTGTGGACAGTATCAGTGTGTACAGTTAGTGTGGACAGTGTCATACAAGCTTTTAAAGCTCCATTTTTTGAGACCTTGTTAGAATGACGAGACTGGCAGAATCTGTGGAGTGGCTGCTGCACTCAGTTAAAAAGCTCTGCAGTTGGTGGATATGACAGGTTATTTTATAGTTTATTTAATGCACTATTTAGATATTATTCTAAGCATTATTTGAACTTTTTTGTTTTTTTAACTGTCTATGTAGGCTTGATGTTACCTGACTTTAACTAGACAATAGGTTTTTAAACACAAACTTCAGTATATGCTCCTCCACTCTACTTCTCTCCTTTGATCCACTTTCCAAGTCACAATGTTTGCACCTCTTTACTTTTAAAGGGAATCAGCCACCAGTCTTATATTGCCATATCTGAGGGTAGCATAAACTGGTGCCAGAAACCTTGATTAAAATGCTGGGTCACTTTGTTGTATTCACCCACTTGGTTTCTTAAAATCAGTAATGAAAGGCTCCAGCAGTTGAGATAAGCACTTAAGTCCACTCAGTATAGTGCATGAGATAGGGGGTCCTCATATTCATGAGCTCTCGATTTTCCAACCCCACAAACAACTTCTCTTCCTATACACAGAACAATCAGATAAGTGGATTGTATGTTGACATATTAGCAGTATGTATGTGTATTCTCTTAAGAATGAGCAGTCTTTTAAATATAGCATATAGCATAGAGTCAAATGTTGGAACAGTCTTTGTGTTCATTTCTAATAACTGTAAGACATTTTCCCTAATCAACCAAGCAGCGCTCTTCTTTTATCATTATAGATTGGTATTTAAACCTTGTAAATGAAAAGGGAAGAATAAAAGTAGCAGCTGCTGAGTTGTTAATATGCAAATGCATCTTTAATTACCAACTTGTTGTGGAAATATAAGATTTCTTAATTAAACAGTATGTTTCTTCCACAGTTATTATTTTCTGGAGTTTACAAAAGTTGATTATTTTTAGAGAAATTAAAAGAACCTTATAACTGTTGTTAAGAAGAACAATTTTGTAACAATACTCAGGCCTTCCTTATAGAATAAGCATATACCATACAATGTTATCGCCTGTGAGTCCCGTTGTACTGCTTTGTGACATCATGGCGCAGGTCTCCAAAGATGGACAGTTATTTTACTATGGAAATCCAAAGATGCTGAGTTACTCAGTCTTGCCACCCACTGTGTATACATCTATATGATGAAGATTATAACAGCACTTGTCTTATGATGGAACATATGCATTCTAAGGCAAGTTTCACACATGCAGCACAGCAGTCATACAGGCGGTTCTGGCAGGTAGCAGCCTGCTGGAGTTCCCTGGATCTGGCATAGCTGGATAGTGCCGCCTGCCCCCCGGACCCCTTTAACCATAAATTTTGGCTGGTCAAAAATTGCTGCACTCATAGTTTTTTTGTCAGGTCGAATCCCTGCCAGTTCCCGTTATAGGCAATGGGGTCCAACGGGCACAGTTATACCAAACCTAGAGCATTCTGGCAGGCTATTCTCTGCCGGCACAGCCTACCAGTTTCCTTGTGCCATATGTGTGAAAATAGCCTAAGTAAGATGAGATGTGCAGAATTTCTAAAAGAAAAAACAGTTTTTTTTTTTTTTCGATGTTTGCTTTTAGGCTACTTTCTCACTTGCATTTTTGCCTAATCCGGCATGCATCAGTAAAAACGCTTCTGTTATTGATAATACAACCATCTGCATCCGGTATGAATGGATGCGGTTGTATTATCTTTAACATAGCCAAGACTGATCCGTTTAGAACACCATTGAAAGTTAATAGGGAACGGATCCGTTTTCCATTGTGTCTGAGAAAACGGATCCGTGTCCATTGACTTGCATTGTGGATCATGCCAGATCAGTGTTGCTCTACCTCCCAAGCTTGCTGCAGTTTGCTCTCCGGTATAGGAACGCAACCAAAAGGAATGCAATGCATTTTGGAGCATTCCATTCTGTTCAGTTCCATTTTGTCCCTATTGACAATGAATGTAGACGAAACAGAAGCATTTTTCTTTGGTATTGAGATCCTCTGCCGGATCTCATTACCGGAAAATTTAAACACTAGCGTGAAAGTAGCCTTACTTGATTTTAGTACTAGATCATTTTGCAAGCTGAGAACCTACTAAGAAGTGACTAACTTTATTGCTCCCAAGTCACTTCACTATTTGCACAGGCAAATAAATAGAAATTCCATGCCGAGATCTCTTTTGAACCTAGAATAAATTATATATTTTTTTTATATTTAACAAGTAAAGTATTGGTTATTTTAAGGGTCAGGCTGGACTACTAGAGTGCTGCTACTTGTAGTTCTTGTTTGCTTTTGCATTGCAGCCATGGTACCCCCCTTTATACAAAGTTTAGAAGTGCTTGTCTAACATTTTTGTATTGTACCGTACATTTGGGGTAGTCACTTCCCCTATTTAGATTTTGTATTTCTGGGGGCGTGTCTAGCAGCCACACTGAGAGGACGCAGATTCCTGAGCTCCTGCTTCTGCTTCAGAATCGAGTGGACTCCTCCTGTTTCTGCCTGGCTACTAGATTATCGGAAGAGCTGTCTACACCTGGGAGGTTATCAGCTACCATCCAGTGCCCTCCTGGAGAAATTTGGAACCGGGAAGCCAGAATCGGCGTTGCGGCCTAGTCAGGCCTAGTCAGGCCTGACGGACCATCACGCTAATCGATACCTGGTGCTTTACACACCCCCACAGAAAGAGACTACTCTCTATACTCGCAACCACATAACTCGTACCATAGAATAGATTACTTTCTTATACACAGCTCTTCTCTTCACAAACTACTCTCAGCCAATATTGGCTCCAGCGTCCATTCTGATCACTCCCCAATTGACCTGACCCTCACACTGCAACCGACTCCTCTCTCTAAACCTCCTTGGCGTCTCAATGAGACTCTGCTATTGATTCCGGAAATAAGCACCAAAATAATGAACCGTTTGGAACTTTATTTTTAACAAGATAAGAATGGCGACACCACCATTCCGATAGTTTGGGAGGCCCATAAGGCCACAATCAGAGGGGAGTTCATATCTGTAGGTTCACACTACAAAAAACAAAGAGATGCCCGTATCAGACATCTTCAACTAGAGATTGAGAGGTTATAAAAACTTCATAAGCGCTCCCTAGCAATCTCCCACCTGCAATCGTTAACGTCCGCCCGACTAGAACTTCGTGATATCTTCAACAAAAATTCAGTTAAAGTTTATATGTCTGTCAAACACGCATTTTATGCACACGGGGACAAGGCGTCTAAAATTATCAAAAAACGTAAACTACGTTCACATAGAGAGAGAGATTAAAACTAGGTCAGGGGAATCTACCTCTGACCCAATAAATATCGAGAAAGAGTTCCTCGCCTTTTATTCTTCTTTATATCAGCTGAACACCCCAGGTCAGACAGACACCCAAGAAATTCATGTCAACCATATTAACAACTTTCTTGCACAAATTGATCTACCAACATTAACTCCATTAGCCAAAGATAAGCTGACATCACCTTTTTCCCAGGCCGAGGTCCAGTCTGCCCTGCAAAGATGCCCGAAATCTAAAGCACCAGGCCCAGATGGCCTTCCGTCTTCTTACTATAGTTCCTTCTCCTCCCTCCTGCTCCCACAAATGGTCAATACCTTTAACACTTACCTGCTGGCCTCTCCGATACCCAGACAAGCATTGGAGGCTTACATTGCCCTCATACACAAAGAGGGTAAGGACCCTACCCAATGCAGCAGTTACAGACCTATCTCATTGCAAAATACGGCAATAAAGCTGTATGCCAGTTTACTTGCAAATAGGCTTAAACCTTTTATACCCTCTTTGGTCTCACCAGAACAAGTAGGTTTTGTGGCAGGGAGGGAGGGGAAGGACAATACTATGAGGATTCTTTCCATACTACAGAATGCCACACACAAAAAATCTCCACTGGTGCTATTGGGTACGGACGCGGAAAAAGCATTTGACGGGGTGGACTGGACCTATATGAAATTGGTATTAGCACGCTTTGGTGTCCCGCAGATTTTCATCTCAGCTATCTTTGCAATGTATTCCTGCCACTCAGCTCGCCTGAGAATGATCAAAACTCTGACAGACCCTTTCGAGATACATAATGGGACCAGGCAGGGCTGTCCCTTATCCCCTTCTTTGTTAGTCTTAGCCCTAGAACCACTATTATTGTCTATCAGATCACACCCTGATATCCTGGGTTATAACGACGGTAATACAACGCATTACACTGCGGCATATGCAGATGACATCCTCTTAATTATAACAAATCCCCTCGCGGCTTTCCCAGCATTACAATCTCTGTTAAACACATACGGCCTTATTTCCAATTTTTAGGTGAATCCTTCTAAGTCAGAAGCTATAGCCATCAACATAACTGCCACTATTAAGTCTGATTTACAACACCAATTCCCATACCAATGGCCATCATCACATATTACATACCTACGACCCGATCCCTCAGCTGTTCCAATCCATCACAGAGTCCTGGTCTCTCCCAGTCCTGTCTTGGATGGGCCAGAAAAACCTGATCAAAGCTATATTACTTCCCAAATTACTTTATCTCTACATTACCACTACCGTTACCTTCCTCCTTTTTTTCAGCTGTAAGAAAAGTAACTAATAAATTTCTTTAGAGAGTTAGGAAACCCAGACTGAATGTCGCATTATTAACACAACACAAAACGAGGGGTGGTATGGCGCTACCAGATTGGGAACTCTATTACAAAGCAGTATACCTCTCACGGTTGATCCAGTGGTCCAGACAAGATACTGATAAGCTCTGGTCCCCCTTGAGGAGGAGCTTTCCCCTCGCCCTCTTCGTTCTCTCATCTGGAGACTTGATGATACGAAACATACTCGCCCCCTCTTGCATAACGTCCTCACTAATGCCACCATGAAAGTATGGCAAAAATATGGTTTCACTTTGAGCCCAGTAATCGCTCCTCTTATGACCCTGGCAGACATAAAATATACCAGGCAAAACATACCGATATTGGTCTTAGGAGAGCTGAGCTTCAAACTATACCTATTTACTTGTTCTCAGATCCTAATGTCACAGAAGATCCACTAGATACAAGTCCACTTCACTTCATACATAAATCACATATTCGATCTATGTTACAACCGTATTTAGCACGCCCAGCCCCCCGTACTGAACTGACTCTTTTTGAGAAACTAGTTGCCCAACACTCCCCACCTAAACACCTTCTCTCACAAATATACAAATTACTACAAACATTGAAACATCCACAAGACAGGTTGTACATTAGGGAATGGAGTAAAGATTTCGACACTAGGTGGACGGAACAAGAAGTAAAAAATATCTACTTATACTCTCACGGTACAATGAGATGTATCCGGCTCCAGGAAAATTCATTTAAACTGGTCTTGAGGTGGTACCTCACCCCAACATGTCTTAAACAGATGCATTGTTTGAGCACTGACAACTGCTGGAGGTGCTCCAATCCGGGTGCAGACTATGTGCACATGTGGTGGCACTGCCCAATAATCAGACCGTTTTGGACTGAGGTGCTCTCAATAATCCAACAAATTTGTTCCCTACCGACAATTACGTCCCCAGCATCAGTGCTCCTTCATGTCCGATTGGAGGATATCCCTCGCGGCAAAGATGTATTTTTTACTTCTTGACAGCCGCAGCGAAATATATTATTCTACAATATTGGAACTGTTCTGTTCAACCTCCTGTTTCTCATTGGTTAAAGAAAATTGACCACATTTACCACATGGAGGAGCTCTCTGCTTGGGAACATAGAGCTCATGTATCTTTCCAAAAACTATGGGAAGACTGGATAACATTCCGCTTTTCCTCTAGGGTGACCTCTAGACAACCTTTAAGTTTTACGGACCTATCGGTTAAACTTCTCTAAACACAATTTACTGAGCCCCCGCAGCTCCTCAGCTTAAGAAAGGCTCTAGTGTTTAGCTGAAATGTTGTGTACCCATATGGGTGAATAAAAGCATTTTCTTAATTTTTTTACGGATTTTGGAGTGCTGCCTTTTTGCTACAGTGTGAATTGGGCAATAGTCTAGTCCAGGCATGCTGAACCTGCGGCCCTCCAGCTGTTGCAAAACTACAACTCCCAGAATGCCCGAACAGCTTACAGCTATCAGGAGGGCCGCAGGTTGAGCATGCCTGGTCTAGTCCCTTCGGGCGTGCACTCTTTTTTGTTCAAGTTGGATGTAGCGCTGCTAGATTTTTGCTTTATATGGATCCTACATTGCCCTTAATATATAGGCCAAAAGTCCAAGAGAGGCAAGACTGTTAGAGTAGGTCCCATCTGTTTGAAGCAACCTTGTCACTAGTAGAGGAGCCTAATATATTCTTGATCTAAAATGTGCACCACGAGCTTCTAATTTTCATATAGTAAGTATAGCAGTAATGCAGTTTACATTTTTTCATGTTTTCAATGTTTGCATGTGTCTTTGAGCCTAAAACAGTGTGCTGCTACTTGTAGTCTTTGTTTTCTTTTATGTTACATTCTAGTCTGCACCTGAACTCACTTTAAATATATCTAGTGTGGAGGTGTTGGTCTAACTCTCTTTTGCAGTGGACCACTAGAATTTCAGAACATAGGCTTTGACAGAATAATGGATCATGTCCACCAGAAGACAATATCATATGTATTCAAAAGGGTTTTCTGAAATTTTAATACTGAGGACTAGAGATGAGCGAATTTTTCAAGAAATTCCATTCGGCCAGTTCGCCAAATTTGTCAGAAAAATTCTCTTTGATCCAAATTTATTTGTGGCGAATCGCATTAACAAAACTGCTATTTCTGGGAGTCTTTATAGGGGTGTAGAACATAGTGCAGTGCATTAACACGCATAGGTAGTCCGCTGTGGTAGTAAAACAATACTGTGAGTCGGTATGACAAGCACTTGACAGGTGTCGCTCTTAGAATCACTGCATACTTAACTTATTTCGGCAGTCATGGGGCCAAAACTGACCAAATAACTCAAGTATCAACTCAGCCTTACAGGTAGATGTTAGCTTCAAAAAGAAGCGCACTCCTTTTACACCCCCGTCAGCTGATTCCACATAGATGTCTACAGAACCTGTTCTATTAAATGCTTATACAAGTAGAGCCCCCCGACAGAGTGGAGAGGGTGTCAGCAGTAAGTTTGTGTTGACGTCACTGAGTAAATTTACTCATACTTTGATCCGTCAGAACAATAACCCAGAAAAAACGGATCCTGTCTGTGGAGCATACGCTTTCACTCAGTCAGCATTTGCTCAATAATCCATCAGTATTGCTAAAGGGAAAAAAAACAGGAGTGGATCTAAAACAGAGATGACACGTGAATAGAATATTTACATGTCTTCTGTATTTTCTACTTACTTCTGCTTTTGGCTACCAAATCATAAGCCAATTCGGATGGGATCATACAGGCCTTACAGCTGCTACACATACTGGATCTGTTGTGCATCTCATTTTCCTTCCTTCTGACAGATTAGAAGAAGTGTCAAATAAATGATGATATCAGCCAGGCCAAAATTCTAAATAGTGGACCAGTCATGAAGTAGGGAGGGTGGGAATAGCATGAGAAGTCCACAGAGTGGACCTGAGACATAGCAGTGAGGTGGAGTCAGCATGAGGAGACCACGGAGTGGCCCAATGACAGGGTCTGGAGGTGAAAGCAGTATGAGGAGGCCACCGAGTCGCACAATGACAAAGTCTGTTGGTGGCGGCAGCAGCATTAGAAGAAAGCCACCGAGGTGCACAATGACAGAGTCTGAAGGTGGCGACAGCATGAGGAGACCACAGAGCGGCAGAATAAAACAGTCTGGAGGTGGCGGCAGAACCAGGAGGCACAAGAGTGGCACAATGACAGAGTATGGATGTGGAAGCAGCATTTGTAGGCCACAGAGTGGCACAATGACAGAGTCTGGAGATGGCGGCAGTATGAGGAGACCACCGAGTGGCACAATGACTGAGTCTGTATGTGATGGCAGCATGAGAAGACCACAGAGCTGCACAATGACAGAGTCTAGAGGTGGCAGCAGCAGCATCAGGAGGAGGCCACAGAGTGGCACAGTGACTGAGTGAGGAGGTGGCAGCAGCATGAGGAGACCACATAGTGGCACAATGACAGAGTCTGGAAGTGTCGGCAGCAAGAGTAGGCCACAGAGTGGTACAATAACAGAGTCTGGAGGTGTCGGCAGCAGCAGCATCAGGAGGAGGCCACAGAGTGGCATAATGACCAAGTGAGGAGGTGGCAGCAGCATGAGGAGACCACAGAGCGGCACAGTGACAGAGTCTAGATGTGGCAGCAGCATGAGTATGCCCAGAGTGGCACAATGACAGAGTGTGGAGGTGGCAGCAGTATGACGAGGCCACCGAGTGGCACAATGACCGAGTCTGTATGTGATGGCAGCATGAGAAGAACACAGTGCGGCACAATGACAGAGTGTGGAGGTGTCAGCAGCATTATAAGGAGACCCCAGAGTGGCACAATGACAGAGTGTGAAGGTGGCAGCAGCATGAGTATACCAAAGAGTGGCACAATGACAGAGTCTGGAGGTGTCAGCAGGATCAGGAGCAGGCCACAGAGTGGCACAATGACTGAGTGAGGAGGTGGCAGCAGCATGAGTAGGCCACAGAGTAAAACAATGACTGAGTCTAGAGGTGGCAGCAGCATGAGGAGACTACAGAGTGGCACAATGTCAGAGTTTGGAGGTGTCGGCAGCAGCATCAGGAGGAGAGTGGCACAATGACCAATCTGGAGGAGGCGACAGCATGAGGAGACCACAGAGCAGCACAATGACCGAGTAAGGAGGTGGCAGCAGCATGAGGGGACCACAGAGCGGCAGAATGACAGAGTCTGGAGGTGGCAGCAGTATGAGTAGGCCACAGAGTGGCACAATGACAGAGTCTGGAGTTGGCAGCAGCATGAGGAAGCCGCAGAATGGCACATCAACAGTGTGTGGAGGTGGCAGCAGCATGAGTAGGCAAAATAGTGGCACAATGACAAAATCTGGAGATGTCAGGTGCAGCAGCATCAGAAGGAGGCCACACAGTGGCACAATTACCGAGTGAGAAAGTGGCAACAGCATGAGGAGACCACAGAGAGGCACAATGGCAGAATGTGGAGGTGGCAGCAGCATAAGTAGAAGATTGCAGCACTCCAACGTCTCGTGGTAAAAAATACATCTTTATTCTACCTCAGAAAAGCCACGTTTCGACTTACTTGAAGTCTTTATCAAGCATGCTTGATAAAGACTTCAAGTAAGTCCAAACATCGCTTTTCTGAGGTGGAATAAAGAAGTTTTTTTACCACGAGACGTTGGAGTGCTGCGATCTTCTTCCAAATCTGAATTTACTGTGGGTTCCTGGGTTGGGGCACAATGACCAAGTCTGGAGGTGACAGCAGCATGAGGAGACCACAGAGTGGCACAATGTCAGAGTCTGGAGGTGTCGGCAGCAGCAGCATCAGGAGGAGATTGGCACAATGACCAATCTGGAGGTAGTGTAAGCAAAAGGAGACCACAGAGTTGCACAATGACTGAGTAAGGAGGTGGCAGCAGTATGAGGGGACCACAGAGCGGCAGAATGACAGAGTCTGAAGGTGGCAGCAGTATGAATAGGCCACAGAGTGGCACAATGACAGAGTCTCGAGGTGTTGACAGCATGAGTAGGCCACCGAGTGGCACAATGACAGAGTCTGGAGGTGGCCGCAGCATCAGGAGACCACAGAGTGGCAAGGTGACAAAGTGTGGAGGTTGCAACAGCATTAGTAGGCCACAAAGTGGCACAATGACAGAGTGTAGAGGTGTTGGCCGCATCAGGAGGAAGCCACAGAATAAGCACAATAACAAAGTGTGGGGGTGGCAGCAGCATGAGAAAGCCACATAATGGCACATTTACAGAGTCTGGAGTTGGAAGCAGCATGAGGAAGCCACAGAGTAGCACAATGACAGAGTGTGGAGGTGGCAGCAGCATGAGGAAGCTACAGAATGGCTTAATGAGTGTCGATCGACCAAATTATTTCTGGGGGAACCTGCCTGGCATGAACAGGCCTCTAGTAGCTACAGACAATGAGAAGACAAAGTGTCAAGATAGCTTTGAGCCTGGAATAGCCGCAAAGTTCATCAGTAAAGATTTTACCGCATATAACCACAGCGCTGACCGCAGAATAAATTTTGTTTTTCCACCTACATACATCACTAAAGATGTTGCCACATATAACTGCAATGCTGAAGGCTGAATACAGTTTATTTTTAGACCAAAATAAGTCACAAAATATTTTACCTCATATTACTACAGTGCTTAATGCTGAATACAATTCGTTTTTCCACCAAAATACTTCAATAAAGATTTTACCACATATAACAGCAGTGCTGACCGCTGAATACAATGTTTTTTTTTCTCCGAAATAAGTCACAAAAGATTTTACCACATATAACTGCAGAGCTAAATGCTGAATAAAATTTATTTTTCCACCAAAATAAGTCACTAAAGATTTTACTGCATATTAGTACAGCGTTGAATAAAATGTGTTTTTCCACTGAAATACTTCAATAAAGATTTTACCTCATATAATGGAGCATGGAGATGGAGAGGGTCTTCAGATTCCCTCCGCACTATATGGACATCTCAGAAATGAACCGCTGCTCCCCACAGCAGCTCCTGGGAAGGTCATGGAGCGTCCCGGCCATCCGGCATCTTTTCGCTCCGCTGAAGGATTATTTTGAAAGTGTATAGAAGCCACACCGCGCCCCCATGATGCAGATTTATCATGGAGACATCATGGAGATTTTCCCGCATATACTGTAACTACAGCGCTGAACACATTTTGTTTTTCAGCCAAAATATGTCACAAAAGATTTTACTGCATATTACTACAGCACTGAAAGCTGAAAAAAATGTGTTTTTTGACCGAAATACGTCACTAAAGGTTTTGCCACATATACCTGCAACAGTGAGCGCTGAATATTTTTTTATTTTTCTACCGAAATACGTCACTAAATGTTTTACCACACGACTGCAAAAGTGAACGCTGTGGAAGTAAAATGCGGATATTTTTTTCGTTTTGTACTGAAATAGGCCACTTAAACTCACCACAGATATGTTTTTCTTTTTTGGACTGAAATAGGACACTGAATGCTTTCACCACATATAACTGCAGAAGTGAACTTAGAATATATTTTTCTTTTTGTACTGAAATAGGCCAGTAAAGTCTTTTACCAGAAATAAATGCACCAGTGAAGTGCATATAATTTTTTCTTTCTTTACAGAAATAGGCTACTAAACGCTTTTGCCACAAATAGTGGCACCAGTGAAAAGCGCATATTTTTTTCTTTCTGTTCTGACATAGGCCACTAAATGCTTTAAACACATATAACTGCAGAAGTGAACTGAGAATATATATATATATATATATATATATATATATATTTTGTATTGAAATAGGCCACTAAATGCTTTTGCCACAAATAAATGCAACAGTGAAGTTCGTATAAAATTTTCTTTTTAGACTGAGATAGGCCACTAAACCCTTTTACCAAAAATAACTGTTTCAGTGAAATGTGTATATTTTTTTTCTTTCTGTACTGACTTAAGACACTAAACACTTTCAACACGTATAACTGCAGAAGTGAACTGAGAATATATTTTTCTTTTTGTACTGAAATAGGCCACTAAATGCTTTTGCCACAAATAAATGCACCAGTGAAGTGCGTATATATTTTTCTTTTTGTACTGAGATACATCACTAAACCCTTTCACCACATATAGCTGCAGAAGTGAACTGCGTTTATATTTTTCTTTTTGCTATGAAATACGCCACTGAACACTTTCACCACATATACAGGCAGAAGTGAACGGCGTATATATTTTTCTTTTTCTACTGAAATACACCACTAAACGCTTTCACCACATATAGCTGCAGACGTGAACTGCGTATATATTATTCTTTTTCTACTGAAATACGCCACTAAACACTTTCACCACATATAGCTGCAGAAATGAACTGCATATATATATTTCTTTTTGTAATGAAATACGCCATTGAATGCTTTCAACACATATAGCTAAAGAAGTGAACTGCATATATATTTTTCTTTTTCTACTGAAATACACCGCTAAACGCGTTAACCACATATAGCTACAGAAGTGAACTGAGAATATATTTTTATTTTTGTAATAAAATACGCCACGCTTTCAACACATATAGCTGCAGAAGTAAACTGCATATATATTTTTCTTTTTCCCACAGATAAAAGCCACTAAAGGCTTTTCAACATAGCACTTGCACCCCAAGAAAAAATTACTGGAATGACAGAGCTGTATATTGGTGATTTGGATCCCCAAATTATCTTTTCCTGCACTTGTATGGTAAATCGCTTTTCTAACACTGTCCCTAGCACCTTCTGACATCTCTCCCTGCACTATGATGCTATGAAATTATTCCTCCCTATCCTTTCCCTGCAATTGTAAATCACTTTTTTAACACTGTCCCTAGTGCCTTCTGACATATCTCCCTGCACTAAGATGCTGTGAAATCATTCCTCCCTATCCTTTCCATGCACTTTTAAATCATTTTTTCAGCTTTTTTTTCACAATAAGGTTTTTCTAATTGCTGTCCCAGCGCCTTCTCACGTTTGTCACTGCACTCAAAAAGCTGGTATAGGTCTGATTCTAACATGGCCACCGTGTTTATAGGGCTGTGACATGACAGGGCTGGCTGCTGATTGGCTGCATGCATGCATGCATGTCAATCTGGGTGATCCAACCTTCCCAGAGTTACTTGCCCCATGTCCTCAGTCCTCACATGTGTCCACCATTTTATGAAAAATTGGAATTTATTACCACGAAGCGCGAGGAAATTTGCATTCATTGTGAATAAAAATTTTCCTGAAATTCGGATCGAATTCCACTTCGTCAGATTGGTGGGGGTCCGACACCGGGAACCCCACCAATTACCTGTTTGAGAAGACACTGGCACTCCTACCGATCAGATACTGATGACCTATCCAGATGATAGGTATTTTGCTTAAAAGAGCAAGACTTCAAATGAAACTACAGCTAAACTTCAGGTTTATAATATGATTTTATTAAATATAATAAGTAGTATATACGTATAGCGATATAATGTGCTTCTTTTCCACATATCTATATACAAAGAATAAAGAGGATAATAAACAGTTACATCAACACTTCAACTGGAGTCCCAAAGAAAGGGGTTAATTCAGCACTATCAGGGACAGGCGTCACCAGGAAGGGAGAAGGTGCAGTGCTTGAAAATCGCTTTGATAACTTTGATAAGACATGAAGGATTTTCGATTAGTGACATCTAGAAAACGCCATCATAAAGCAGTGTGTTAGGCAGATATTATCAAAAGGGGCTTATAAGAAGGGGGATAATTCAGCACTATCAGGGACAGGCGTCACCAGGAAGGGAGAAAGTGCAGGGCTTGAAAATCATTCATTAAGCAGTGTGTTGGACAGATATTATCAAAATGGGCTTATTCACTTCAGTGTTCCTTGGTACTGAGATATACACTGCACCATCATAAAGCAGTGTGTTGGGCAGACATTATTAAAAGGGGCTTATTCACTACAGTGTTCCTTGGTACTGAGATATACACTGCACCATCATAAAACAGTGTGTTGGGCAGACATTATTAAAAGGGACTTATTCACTACAGTGTGCTTGCCGAAAAATTGTATTTCTGTCTCCTGTACATTACAGAAAGAAAATACAGTGTGTACTGTAAAAAATACCTTATCTCTGGGCTAGTGTGGTGCCGAAAAATTGTATTTCTCTGTCTCCTGTACATTATAGAAAGCAAATACAGTGTGTACAGTAAAAATTACATTATCTCTGGCCTAGTGTGTTGCCGAAAAATTCTATTTCTGTCTCCTTTACAGTACAGAAAGCAAATACAGTGTGTACTGTAAAAATTACATTATCTCTGGCCAAGTGTAGTTCAGAAAGATTGTATTTCTCTGTCTCCTGTTCATTAAAGCCAGCAAATACAGTGTGTACAGTGAAAATTACATTATCTGTGGCATAGTGTGGTGCCGATAAATTGTATTTCTCTGTCTCCTGTACATTACAGAAAGCAAATACGGCGTGTACTATAAAAATGACATTATCTCTGGGCTAGTGTGGTGCCGAAAAATTGTATTTATCTGTCTCCTATACATTACAGAAAGCAAATATAGTGTGTACTGTAAAAATTACATTATCTTTGTCCTAGTGTAGTGCCGAAAAATTGTATCTCTGTCTCCTGTTAATTACAGGCAGCTAATACAGTGCGTACAGTATAAAATTCAATATCTGTGGCCTAGTATACTCGTGAAAATCTTTATTTTTCTGTGTTCAGTACTTTACAGCAAGCCAATACAGTGTGCACTGTAAAAATCAAATTATCTCTGGGCTAATGTAGTGGCGAAAATCTGTATTTTTCTGTATCCAGTACTGTCCTGCATCAGAAAACTGTGTCTTTAGCCGACAGTAAAACAATCTGCTCAACATCTACAGACAAAACCATTAATATGAAGAAGGCAATCACAAAGGGAGGGGGAAGTGGGCGTGATGCTGATGGTTCAAGCAGAGGCCGTGGCCCTTGGCGTGATGCTTGTGGTGCAAGCAGAGCTCGTGGCCCTGGGCGTGATGCTGATGGTGCAAGCAGAGGCCGTGGCCCTGGGCGTGATGCTGATGGTGTAAATAGAGGCCGTGGCCCTGGGCGCAATGAAAATGTGCCTGCTGCCAGTGCACCAGTAAAAAAAAGCCACCTTACCCAGCTTTATGTCCAACTTAGCTGGGCGGCGCAGGACAACATTGTCCAAGTCGGACCAGTGCGAACAGGTGGTCGGTTGGATTGCAGAAGATAATGCTTCCAGTCGGTTAAGCACAACCCTCTCTTCCATGAAGTCCAGTCTCTGTAGCCAAGAGTCTAGTCAACCGAATACTCACTTTGATCCTCCTTCCTCCCACCATGTCGCGTCTGGACAAACAAGTGATCCCACACTCGGATATTCACATGACTCTTTTCATAGCCAGTACTTGGTTTGGCCATCTCTCCAAGCATGCTTGAAGAGGTACCTGAGATATTGTGGCCTGATTTCCAACCTCTTGAGCCTTCACAGTCTCAAGAAGATGACGGTGGTGAACCGCAATCATTCGTTGATAAGGTGGATGATGATGAGACACAGTTGCCAATCATTGAAGTGGTGGTTAGGACAAGTCAGGAGGATGAGCAGAGTGAGGAAGTGGAAGAGGAGGTGGTGGACGATGAGGTCACTGATAGTGATGTCGCAAACATAAAATTTTCCGTTCACGAACGGCGAACGCAAACTTCCAAAAATGTTTGCGACTGGGCGAACCGCCATAGACTTCAATAGGCAGGCGAATTTTAAAACCCACAGGGACTCTTTCTGGCCACAGTAGTGATGGAAAAATTGTTTCAAGGGGACCAACACCTGGACTGTGGCATGCCGGAGGGGGATCCATGGCAAAATTACGTAGTGGACGCAGAGTTGGGTTTTAATCCATAAGGGCATAAATCACCTAACATTCCTAAATTGTTTGGAATAACGTGCTTTAAAACATCCAGTGTGTGTACAGTATACAATCAGGTATGATGTTTTATCGATCAGGTAGTGTAAGGGTTACGCCCGCTTCACAGTGACAGACCTAACTGTGACAGACCAAACTCCCCGTTTAACGCACCGCAAACAACCACAACCAGTCCATTTGCACAACCGCAAACTCCCCATTTGCACAAGGTTGGATACCAAGCGAGACATGTCCTGTTCCTTGTCCTCACTGACGTCATTGAAGGTCTTTTCCTCGCGCAATGTACTGTGCCACCCTATAAGAGTGGTGTGTTCAGTAATCAGTAGTACTATTTTTATCAGTTTATTCCCTGTTATGTCCCCTATTAGGGGACGTGTATCAAATAGATTTTAGGAACTGGGAGATGAAAAAAGATGCTTGGTCGGTCCTCTTACTTCCAATTTTGAGCACTGTGCGTGCGCCGTGCAATGTACTGTGCAACCCTATATGAGTGACGTGTTACTTAGTACTATTCGTATCAGTTTAATTCCTGTTACGTCCCCTATCAGCACTGGCAGTGGGCACACTACAGTCAGTGGAAGTGGGCCTGACACACACTGGTAGGCAACTAACCTTAGATTAAAGGGTAAAAATTAAATGCCTTTTTTTGATGCAAAGTCCTGTGCCACCCGGTATGAGTGGTGGGCACTGGCAGTTGGCACACTACAGTCAGCGGAAGTGGGCCTGACACACACTGGCAGCAGACAGGCAACTGAAATTAGATTAAAGTGTAATCTAACTAACCTTAGATTAAAGGGTAAAAATAAATGCCTTTTTTTGATGCAAAGTCCTGTGCCACAGGGTATGAGTGGTGTGGCACTGGCGGTGGGCACACCACAGTCAGTGGAATTCGGCCTGACACACACTGGCAGGCAACTAACCTTAGATTAAAGGGTAAAAATTAAATGCCTTTTTTTATGCAAAGTCCTGTGCCACCCGGTATGAGTGTTGGGCACTGGCAGTGGGCACACTACAGTCAGTGGAAGTCGGCCTGACACACACTGGCAGGCAACTAACCTTAGATTAAAGGGTAAAAATTAAATGCCTTTTTTTGATGCAAAGTCCTGTGCCACCCAGTATGAGTGATGGGCACTGGCAGTGGGCACACTACAGTCTGTGGGCCTGCAGCTCCTCACACACGAGCAGGCCAGGCAACTGCAATATATATATGTGGAGAAAAAATAAATAAAAGCAGACTAATGTAGCAGCCCTAAAAAGGGCTTTTTAGGGTGCTGTGACGCTGTCCTTACAGAAGATGAGTCTGTGGACACAGAACACTGGCCTAGCTAACACTTTTCCTATGAATTCAGAATCATCAGCACAACAGAAGCTGCAGTCTCCCTGCTCTCACTAACATGCAGCTTCAGACTGAATCTAAAATGGCTGCCCTTTTTATAGGAGGTGGTAAGGTGTGGGAGGGAGGGTGCTGATTGGCTGGAATGTGTCAGCTGACTGTGTGGTACAGGGTCAAAGTCTGCATAATGATGATGTATAGGGGGCGGACCGAACATCGCATATGTTCGCCCGCCGCGGCGAACGCGAACAAGCTATGTTCGCCGGGAACTGTTCGCCGGCAAATAGTTTGGGACATCTCAAGTCACTGACCCAACATGGTTAGGTGAATAGCTGAGCGAGGACAGCAGTACAGAAGGTAAGGGATCCGTAGCACCGCAACAGTCTGGAAGAGGCAGTGGGGTGGCAAAAGGGAGACATCGGCCCACACCAAACAGGCCCGCAACCGTTACACCGAGCACCCCATGTATAAATCTACCTTGCCAAGGGGTAGGTTTTCCGCAGTATGGCGCTTTTTTGAGGAAAGCGCAAACGACAAAAGAGTGGTAGTTTGCAACCTGTGCCGTACCAAAATGAGCCGGGACATGAACACTAGTAACCTCACCACCACCAGCATGATCCGCCACATGGCATCCAAGCACTCTAATAAGTAGGCCGGGGTCCACATTCTGCGACTGAGTGTCCCACCGCTGCCTCCACTTCCTCTGTGTTACGCGCTGCTGGCCAATCCCCTGTCGAAGGCGCAGGCCTGGATGCCCCTCGCCCTGCACCTGGACCTTCGCATGAACCTTCAGCAACAACATCCACTTCCCTGTCCCAGTGCAGCATCCAAATGTTGATAACACAGGCATTTGAACGCAAGAGCAAATACCCACCCACACACCCACAGGCCATATCACTAAATGCGCAACTTTCAAAATTACTGGCCCTTGAAATATTGCCATGTAGGCTTGTGGACACTGAGGCCTTCCGCAGCCAGATGTCAGTGGCCGTCCCTCGGTACGCAGTCCCCAACCACCACTATTTTTCACGTTGTGCCATGCCCGCCTTACACCAGCATGTGTCCCAGAACATCACCCGGACCCTGACCAACGCACTTACTGGGAAGGTCCACCTCACCATGGACACATAGGCAAGTGCTGGTGGCAAGGGACGCAACATTTCCCTGACCGCACACTGTGAATGTTGTGGAGGCTGGGAGTGAGTCGGACCCTGGGATGGCATAGGTGCTACCCACGCCTAGGATTGCGGGCCCTACATCCATCAGGGTCTCCGCCAGCAGCTATGTTACTGGCTCCAACTCCCACTTCTCCTCCGCTGCCTCCTCCACTTCCACCTACAGCAGTCAGCCATTATTCGCTAGCTGGAAGCAGTGTAGCACTGCTGTGTGTAAGCATCAACAGGCAGTGCTGAAGCTGATCTGCTTAGGGGACAAACAGCATAACTCTGCAGAGCTGTAGAAGGGTATAAGGGACCAGACCGAGCTGTGGCTCTCGCCACTCAACCTAGAAACAGTCATGTTTGTGTCCGACAATGACAGTAACTTGGTGGTGGCTTTGGAGTTCGGCAACCTGACACACATTCCATGCCTAGCCCTTGTCTTAAACTTGTGGAAGCAGGTATATCAAACCCCTTAATCAGTATTTTGTTGAATCAGGTATATTGCAGGCCTCAATCAATATTTGGTGGAAACTGGTATATTGAACCCCTTAATCAGTACCCTATCACGTTCGGGTGTGGGAGGGAAAGACCACACCGAACATAGGATGGAAATAGGTGAGGGAATAAGGCCTGGAAACTAGGGAAAGGAGATAGACACCTCCTAGTAAAACCCTAATCAAAGTCCTCACTAACTACCAGTATGAACAGACCCAAGAGGTAGGTAAGTTCATACACAGTAATACCTACTGTCCTAACTTACCCTATAGGACCCTGATACTAATGTCAGGACTGAGACAACCTGTTCCTCCAAAGGGAGTCTCCCTCAGGCCTTAATACAAATGACAGGGAAATGCAACACATAGAACTCAAACAAATTATAAAGAGGGAAAGGAAAGACTTAACTTCAAAAGAAGCAATGTAAGCATCAGAAACTCCGCCGAGATCCACACAACAGCAATCCACAACTGAAACTGAAGCTATAAACCGCACTGTATAGTGGGAGAAGCAACTATAAATTAGGAAGGTTAAATGACCACATTAGCAACACCTGAGGAAAGGGGTGTGGCCATTACCAGAAACAACACAGACGCCTATTGATCCACAAGGAAACCTGTCAGATCAGGTCAGATCAGTATGATGACCACCAGAGCCCCCATTCAATATAATGACCCCCAGTGACCACCATACAATATAATGACCCCCAGTGCCCCCCAATTCAGTATAACCCCCAGTGTTACTGGGGGGGTCATTATTCTGAATGGGGGGGGGGGCGATTGGGGCTTATTATTCTGAATGGAGGGCCACTGTGGGGTCATTATACTGTGTGTGGCGCCACTGGGGGTCATTATACTGTGTTTGAGGGCATTGGTGTGGCATTATACTGTGTGAAGGGCCACTAGTGGTCATTATACTGTATAGAGGCCACTGTTGGTCATTATACCGTGTGGGAGCCAAAGAGGGACATGTAACTGTACAAACATGCCGCACATTACTACCAATGATCCCCCTCTGGTATGTCATTGTCCATGTTGTGGGACTATTTGTGCACTTCTAGTAAGTATTTGGTGGCTGCAAATATGACCTGAAGGTTTTTCAGGTTCGCCTGCCATTAAAGTCGATCGGGCTTGCCGCGAACGCGCAGTTCGCGGACATTTGATCCCAAACGCGTGTTTGCGTTCGAGAACCGTCCCGGCTGATGTTCGTCCATCACTACCTGTGAACAAGGTAGACATAGCAGAGCTGGAGAGGGTTCAGAGGAGGGCAACTAAAGTAATAACTGGAATGGTTGGACTACAGTACCCTGAAACATTATCAAAATTAGGGTTATTCACTTTAGAAAAAAAGACAACTCAGGGGAGATCTAATAACTATGTATAAATATATCCGGGGTCAGTACAGAGATCTCTCCTATCATCCATTTATCCACAGGACTGTGACAGTGATGAGGGGACATCCTCTAAGTCTGAAGGAAAGAAGGTTTCTACACAAACATAGAAGAGGATTTTTTACTGTAAGATCAGTGAGACTATGAAACTCTCTGCCTGAGGAGGTGGTGATCGTGAGGTCACTAAAATAGTTCAAGAGGGGCCTGGAAGTACTTCTGGAGTGTAATAATATTACAGGTTATAGGTATTATATTTCTGGAGAAGGGTTGTTGATCCAGGTATTTATTATGATTGCCTGATTGGAGCCGGGAAGGAATTTTTTTCCACTAAAGTGGGGTAAATTGGCTTCTACCTCACAGGGTTTCTCTTGCCTTCCTATGGATCAACTTGCAGGATAACAGGCTGAACTGGAGGGACAGATGTCTTTATTTTAGCCTTATATACTATGTTACTATGTTACTATTTATCCATAGCTCTAACTTTAATTCCAGGCTTTCTGTCAAAAAGTCATAATAATAACCGTCTTAATGCTATAAAACATATGGTGTCAGTAAAATTTAAAACCGAACATGAATAATGTAAGTCAAAACAATCTAAAAAGATGAAATAAAAATGCAGCTACAAATGTTATGTTTCTTACTTGTTTAATGGTGACAGATATATTCACTCAATTTCTTTACAGACACTTTAACCCAGATAGTTCTCAGTGAGATGTTTATTTGGTCGACAACTATAGCTCCCTATCTCCCTATATATTTTTTATGCTAAACTCGACCAAGCATGCATGCTCTTAATGAATGTCCTCTATATGGAGAAGGCAATAAGCCAGCTACTTTTGACAACACTTTTCCTCCCTGGAAAATAAAATAATTGTCCATTTTGAAATCCAACAAGCTCAACCCTTGTTTTCCTCGACATCTGCCATCAGGGGAGAATCAGGACACTACGATACACATTAAATCTTCATGCTATATGTAGTGTTGAGCGCGAATATTTGAATAGAGAGTTTTAATCGCGAATATCGCAACTTTGAGAATTTGCAAATATTTAGAATATAGTGCTATATATTCGTCATTTCGAACATTTCTCATTTTTTACATCTGAATTCATGATTCCTCCCTGCTTCTTGCTTGTGGGCCAATGAGAAGGCAGCAATGTCAAGTTCACAACAATACTTAGTGCACCAATCAGTAATATGTAGTCAGACCTGCTAAAATGTGAAGTTGCATGTAGTGCACTCTGTTAGCATATAAAGCTATTGTAATGTTCTGCCATGCCAACCATTTTCTCCAGTCTCAGGATAAACTCAGGAAACTTCTATCAGCCTAAAAAATGTAGCCAAAGTGACCCACGTCTGTATTTAGCGTTACAAATACACATTATGCTACTTTTTAATTGTCGATTTTTTGCAATCAAGAGAATAATCTCAAATATGAATATTCGTGAATATATTACAAATATTCTACCACATATCTCATAACTGGCCTCTTCTGGATAAAATACAAGCCTATTATTGCTAATTTGACATGTCTATGTGGTACTAACTTTTGAATTATTTTGCTTATCCAAGTGATTCTGAGAAGGTTTCCTCATGACATATCATTATTCATACTAGTGGTAATTTTGAATTAATATATTTTATCTATATTTATTAAAAATTAAAAATTTATAGGAAATTTAAAACGATTCACTATTTTCTAAATTTGAATTTCTCTGTTTTTAAGACGTACGTAGTTGTACCTTATCAAAGAGTTATTAATTACCATTTACCATATGTCTACTTTATGTTGGCATCGTTTTGTAAATGTCACTTTTTAGGATGTTAGAAGGCTTAGAATTTTAGAGGCAATTTTTCAAATTTTCTAAACATTTTCCAAAGCCACTTTTTTAGAGGAACAATTCAGTTATGGTGACTTTGAGGGGCTCACATAATAGAAACCACCTATAAATTATACATTTTTACCCTAGAAATGGTAAATATATACTCTTTGTCACACTCTGCTTGTTAGTGCTGTATGTAAAGATCCAACCCCAATCTTTTATAAAGAATAAGAACTAGAGCACGTAGTATTGCTAATTCATAATAGGATTTTATTTGATATACCGCACATTTCATAACTTTTTATCTGTTATACCATATACCTCACCATCTATCTTCTTTCTTCTTATCTGTGGCAAAGTGTCTAATGAAAGCCTGTGAGCCAAAACGTTACACATCAAATATCGAGTAAAATGCTACTATCAATTAGCAGTACTATGTGCTGTAGTTCTTATTCTTTACCGATTTTAGAAACTGGATTTAGAAATGTCAACCTTTTAGGTGTTCCACAGGAATTAAAGCAAAATTTTACTTTTTTACAGATTTTCCATTGTAATCCATTTTTCCTCTAATATACTAAGGGTTCACAGCAAAACAGACCTCAATATTTATTATGCTGATTCTGCAGTTTACAGAAACCATTGTATTCCTTCAGCACACGGAAGGAGTACAATATGGTTTTTGAGGGCAGATTTTGCAGGAATGGTTTTTGGGTGGGTTTTCTGAATAGACCCCAACAGTGGAAACCTGCAAAAAAAGGGACCTGTTTAAAGCGCTTTGACACCATTGCTGTTTTATAGAATTTAGAAACAGCTGTGAAAATGAAAAATTAAATTTCTTCCAATAACATATAACATAAGCCCCATTTTTTTTCACAAGGGGTAACAGGAGAAGAAGCACATACAGTATGTAGTCATTAACCTGCTGTGTGCGCAAATGTGACACATTTTCAAAACCCCCTCAACAAATTTACTTAGGAGTGTAGTGAGTGTTTTGAAACTACAAGCATTTATTTGAATTTAGAAACACTTGTCTGTGAAAATGAAAAATTATATTTATTCCAAAAAAATCTTGCTTTAGCCTCAGATTTTTCACAAGAGGTAACAGGAGAAAAAACAACCATGATTTTTTTTTACTCATCTTGTGCTGACAGTTGTAGAGGCTCTGAGGTACAATAATAAATTGACACAATTATCAAGTGAAAATTGCAAGTTTTCAACCCATATGGCATTTCAGTGACCAAAATGCTGTGCTCAACTGGTGCCATCTAAGACTCAAACCACACTACTTGAATTGATATGCCAGGTTCCACTGGGTACAGAAATGCCAGACATGTGGATATAAGCTACTGTATGCACACATGGCAAGGCTCAGGAGGGAATGAGAGCTCATTGGCTTTTGGAGCACAAGTCTTGTTGGAATGGTTTTCTGGCATTACATCACATTTGCAGAGCTCAGTGAAAACCCCCAATAAGTGACCATTTTGGAAACTACACCTTGCTTTTGAACAGTCTCTGGAGTAGTAGTATCCCCATGTTCTGAGAATGGTTTTTTTATTTTATTTTTTCTCTTTACAAAACTCTGTAGGGGCTTATTTTTTATGGGTTAAGATTTATTGGTTCTATTTTAGGGTACATATGACATTTTGATCACTTTTATTCACTTTTTGGGGATGCAGGATAAAGAAATGCAATAATTCTGCCATTGCTTTTTGTGTTTTGTTCTTGCAGCATACACTGTGCAGGAAAAATGTCATGTTATCTATAATTTGCTGGTCAGTATTATTACAGAGATACTAATTTTATATATACATGTATATTTTTGTTTTACACTTTCACACAAAGAATTATAGAAAATAATAATCATGATTTTGCATTGCCATTTTTTAAGTTTTCTGGTCATGGTCTTGTGAGAGGGCTTTATTTTTGCGGGTTCAGGTGACATTGTCATTGGTACAGTACTACAGTACCATTTTGAGGTACTGTACATGCAATTGTTTGATTGCTTGATATTATGATATTTGGTGAGGCTAGGTGACTAATTTTTTTTAGAGCATATGGATGCAATCAAATATGTTTTTCAGTTTTAAGCAATAAAAGCTTTTTTTTTTTTTTAAATGAAAAAGGCATGCTTTTGAGACCCAGTTTTTTATTTTTCAGTTGATGATCTTGTCTGGGAGCTAGTTTTTGTGGGATGAGGTGCTGTTTTCATTGGCATCATTTTGGTGTACATACAACTTCTTGATCGCTCAATATTATGCTTTTTGTGAGGTAAGGTGACCAATAAATGGCTGTTTTGCCACAATTTTTATTTATTTTTATAGCATTCACTTGATGCGATAAATCATTTGATATTTTTATATAGCAGGTCATGGAAACGCCCCCCATTGCTTTTAGTAGTACATTTATATATATTAAATCATTTTTCTCAGCAATGTGGGCACAAATGAACATAGGACCAACACAGATATCTTCAGCTGCCAAGTGTACAAATGCAGTTTCATAGGAGCAAATCTGCTGACAGATGCCCTTTAAAGTTGTTTGTGAACAACTTTTCTGTTTCTTTTCTCGTTTCTGTTGAGTGAACAGAGAGAGCCTTTATAGGGGTGTAGAACACTGTGCCTTGCAGTAACATGCATAGGGAGTGTGCTGTGGTAGTGAAATAATACTGTGAGTCAGTATGACATGCAGATGACATGCGTCGCTCTTAGAATCACTGCACTGCAGTCACTGTGCCAAAACTGACCAAAAAATTCAAGTATTAACTCAGTCTTACAGGTCGATGTTAGCATCAAGAATAAGCACACTCCGTTTACACCCTCGTCAGGTGATTCCACATAGATGTCTACAGAACCAGTTCTATTAAACGATTATACAAGTAGAGCCCCCCCCCCCCGACAGAGTGGAGAGGGTGTTAGCAGTAAGTTTGTGTTGATGTCAATGATGAATTTGCCTCTTCTCTGATCCGTCAGAAAAATAACCCACAAAAAACGGATCCTGTTGGTTAGCATTTACTCAATAATCCATCAGTATTGCAAATGCCAAATAAAACAGGAGTGTGTTTTGTACCCACTCCTGCTTTTGGCTACCAAATCATAAGCCAATTCTGATGGGACCATACAGGCCTTACAGCTGCTACACAGACAGGTTCCGTCGTTTTTCCTTCCTTCTGACAGATCAGAAGAAAGGTCAAATAAATGATGATGTCAGCCAAGCTAAAAGGCAAAATGGTGGCCCAGTCAAGTGGGGAGGGTGGGAACAGCATGAAAATTCCACAGAGTGGCCCTATGGAATAGTGGTGAGGTGGAAGCAGCATGAGGAGACCACAGAGTGGCCCACTGACAGAGTCTGGAGGTAGTGGCAGCATCAGGAGGAGGCCACAGAGTAGCACAATGACAGTGTGGAGGTGGCGGCAGAATCACGAGGCCATAGAGTAGCACAATGACAGAGTCTGGAGGTGGCGGCAGCAGCAGTAGCAGCATCAGGAGAAGGCCACCGAGTGGCACAATTACAGAGTCTGGAGTTGGAAGCAGTATGAGGAGGCCACCGAGTGGCACAATGACAGAGTGTTGAGGTGGCAGCACTATAAGGAGGCCATCGAGTGGCACAATGACAGAGTCTGGAGTTGGCAGCAGTATGAGGATGTCACTTAGTGGCACAATGATAGAGTCTGGAGGTGGCGGCAGCAGCAGTAGCAGCATCAGGAGAACACCACCGAGTGGCACAATGACACAGTCTGCGGCTGGCAGCAGTATAAGAAGGCCACCGAGTGGCACAATGACATAGTCTGGAGGTGGCAGCAGTATGAGGAGGCCACCAAGTGGCACAATGACAGAGTCTGGAGGTGGTGGCAGCAGCAGCATCAGGAGGAGACCACAGAGTGGCAAGGTGACATGGTGTGGAGATGGTAGAATCAGGAGACCACAAAGTGACCCAGGGAACAAGTGGGGCGGTGTGTGGCAATACCAGTACCCGCTAACGAAAGTGAGTGAAAGAAGGAGCACTTGGCATCAGATGTGTGGCATCAAGCAGCTGGCAGCATCAGAGTAGTAGCTAAGGCAGGTAGCTAGAATAAACCGGTCTCTTTTGTCAAGGTTTGGGTGAGGCGACATGGATGATATAATTAGATGCAACAGGCATTGGTGGGTGGAAATCCTGGCTGATCCACGCCTGATTCATCTTGACAAAGGTCAGTCTCTCCACATTTTTGGTGGACAGGCGAGTTCTTGCTGGGGTAACTATGGCCCCCGCCGCAATAAACACCCACTCTGATGCCACACTACTGGCCAGGCAGGACAGTTTTTCCAGGGCAAACTCGGCCAGTTGCGGCCACAAATCCAGTTTGGCTGCCCAGTAGGCCAGCGGATCTTCAATGATGGCAGGATGCTGTCCAAATGTTCGGGCCCTGCTCCAGGTCTACCTGCTGCTGCTGGTGAGTAGTTTATTCACTATGCGGGTGAAGAAAGCTGCTCATCAGCAACTGTAGAATCAGGCTGCTGCTGATGGAGCTGGTGCTGCTCCTGCCCCCCAACCCTCCCCAGCAGCCATGGCAGTGCAACGTGAGTGCAGAAGGCCCCCCCGGTCAGACCTGCGAGTGGATGGATGATGGCACAGATAGTGTGCTTTGCAGTGTACGAGTGGCTGAACTGCATGCAAAGTTTCCTGGCCTTTCTTAGGATGTCTTGCAGATGGATGGAAGACTTCAAGAACCGCTTGACAACCATATTGAACACGTGTGCCATGCAGGTCTCAGCCTTCCTTAATGCAGCACCAACACCATGTTCTTCCTATGGGTCACCATGTTGGTCGGTTGTCGGTCACCATGGTTCCGATTTTGAGTTGTCACGGAGAAAGCCAGGATTCGATTTCTTGGTAAATCACACGGAGCTGTTTCTCCCCCATGTGACTCCGTTCGCCATGGCAAACCAGGTGCAGAACAGCGTGACAACGCCATGCTCTGCACCTGTGGTATGCTGGAGGGGCACTGTGACTTGAACCTGCAGTGGAGGAAGAGGAGACAGAGGCGGACATTGTCACAGGACCAACGGCGTGACAATGTGGAGGTGGAAGCGGCGTCACCTGGCCAAGCTGCTGTTGTGGCTGTGCAGGAACCACATTCACCCAGTGTGCCGTAAAGGACATGTATTGTCCCTGACCGTAGTTACAGCTCCACACGTCGGCGCTGCCATGCACTTTGACAGACACCGACAGGCTCAAGGACTGGCTCTCATTCTTTTCTACATATTTGTGCAGGGCTGGTGTTGCATTTTTTTGCAATGAAATGACAAATTGGGACTCTACACCTCGGCTTGACACAAGCCATCAGTTCTCTGAAAGGTGCCGAGTCCACCCCTTTGAAAGGGAGGGACTTCAGCACCAGCAACTTGACCAAGAGTACATTCAGATTTTGTGCCATTGGATGATTGCACGCATACTGCTGTCTCTTGGCAGTGGCTTTGGTGATCGATTGCTGACTGAATAACTGACGAGCAGTAGGAGGAGGACGAGCAGGAGCATCGGGACCAGCAGATGATGGGAATGACAGACAGCTCCATTCGGCTGAGGTGGTGGAGCCCTGACTGCCTGAAACCGGGTGCGTGCCAATGGGTGATGCAGTGGTTGCTGCGGCAGGCTGGACTACCACATTGGAGCCACGGTAAAATCAGGCACTGTATGGTGACGCTGCATATGTTGACGCAGGGCAGTAGTGCCAACAATGGCACCCTGACCACGCTTCACCTTCTGCCCACAGATTTGACATATGGCCACGTTCACCTCCTCTGGTGCTTTGAAAAAAACTGCCACACCACCGAGTAGGTGATTTTCCACCCAACAGTCCGCACTTACTGACTGCTACAGCCGCTGCCTCTGTGAACCACTGCACCACTACTTCCCGGGCAGTTAGTCTGCTGCGAAGCAGATGGTCTACCCTGGGCACGTTTTGCTCCCGACCTCCCACTGCTGCCACCCTGCTGACTCCCAGCCATGCTGCGACCCTCTTCTTCTTTTGATGATGAAGCCCATTCTGCACCTGTCTCCCATCAGCTTCATAATCATCGAGTAGTGTCTGCTAGAGTTAAGCAAACACCTGGAAGTTTGGGACCTGAACTTGACCCCGAACCCCATTGAAGTCAATAGGGACCGAACTTTGGGGCACTAAAATGGCTCTAAAAAGTAATGGAAAGTTTGCAAAAGGAAGCAAAATGGGGGTAAGAGCTGAACAAATAAAAATTTAAAATAATAATTTGAACTAGGAGGAGGAGGTCGATACGAAGTAGGTGGTTGAGGAGGCGGTGGACATGGCGGTGTAGTCGACAACAACACTGTTTTTTTTATTTTTTATTTGGGTAGACCCCAAAACATTGGGAAATATATAAAAGAAAACAAAGAGAAAGTCAGCTGGAGTATAACAAAGGCTGGGTGAGGTCGGTCTACATGTCTATTCCGCACAAGGTATGGACAAGTCCTGTGGGATCCATGCCCGGTTCATTTTAATGAACATGAGATTGTCCACATTGACTCTGGACAGGCGGGTGCGCTTGTCTGTGAAAACGCCCCCTGCCATGCTGAATACACGTTCAGACAATACACTGGCTGTAGGGCAGGCCAACACATCCAAAGCGTAAAGGGCAAGCTCAGGTCATGTGCCCAATTTGGAGACCCAGAAGTTGAATGGGGCAGACCCATCAGTCAGTACGTGTTGGCGTGTAGACACATGCTGTTCCACCATTTTGCTGAAATGCTGCCTCCTGCTAAGACGTTCCATATCAGCTGGTGGTGCTGGTTTTTGTGGCTTGGTGACAAAGCTTTTCCCCATTGCGCTGGCGAATTCTGAGGCCCCGGTGTCAGGTGGAATGCCATCAGCAGCGCGTCTACCATCATGCAGAAAATATTTCTAAGTCAGGTATGCAGTGTAGGGATAGTTTGAAAGAATAAAAGGGTACAGATCACCCAACAATTTGAACTCTGCCAAATTAACAGTATATATTCCCCAGTAAGGAATGCAGTGCAGGGGTTGTGTGAAAGAAAAAAGGGGTACAGATCACCCACCAATCTAAACGCAGCCGAATTTACAGAAAATATTTCCCAGTCAGGTATGCAGTGTAGGAGTAGTGTGAAAGAAAAAAGGGGCACAGATCACCCAACAGTCTAAATGCCGCCAAATTTACAGAATATATTTCCCAGTCAGATATGCAGTGCAGGGGTTGTGTGAAATTAAAAAAGGGTACAGATCACCAAACAATCTAATTGCCGCCATATTTACAGAATATATTTCCCAGTCAGGTATGAAGTGCAGGGGTAGTTTGAAAGAAAAAAGGGTACAGATCACCCAGCCAGCAATCTAAACTCCGCCGAATTTACAGAATAGATTTCCCAGTCAGGTATGCAGTGCAGGGGTAGATTGGAAGAAAAAAGGGGTACAGATCACCCAACAATCTAAATGCCGCCGAATTTACTGAATAAATTTCCCAGTCAGTTATGCAGTGCAGTTTGAAAGAAAAAAGGTGTCATGGAGTGCCCCGGTCATCCAGCATCTATTTGCCCCTCTGAAGGATTATTTTGAAAGTGTGTAGAAGCCACAGGGGCCCCCACATTGCAGATTTATCATGGAGACATCATGGAGATTTTACAGCCTATAACTATAGCACCCAACAATGTAAACACCACCGAATTTACAGAATATATTTTACTGTCAGGTATGCATTGCAGCAGGAACACACCCTCCAAGCCACTTGTGAATGACTGGCCTGATAACCGTGGAAATGTCCACCCACAATCTAAGAGCTGGATTTACTGATTATATTTCACTCTCAGAAATGGAATGCAGGCCACAAATGTACTTTATGGCAAAAAAGAAAGTGATTTTTTTTTTTTCACCCACAATGTCAAAGTTATATTTATTGATTATATTTCACTCTCAGAAATGCAGTGCAGGCCGCAAATGTACTTTATGGCAAAAATAAAGGGATTTTTTTTCACCCACAATGTGTCTGTTGCATTTACTGATTATATTTCACTCTCAGAAATGCAGTGCAGGCCACAAATGTACTTTATGGCAAAAAAAAAAGATTATTTTTCACCCACAACGTAACTGTATTTACTGATTATATTTCACTCTCTGAAATGGGGTGCAGACCGCAGATGTACTTTATGGCAAAAAAGAAAATGACTTTTTTTACCCACACTGTCTCAGTTGTATTTATTGATCATATTTCACTCTCAGAAAAGCAGTGCAGGCCGTAAATGTACATTATGGCAAAAAAAAGTGATCTTTTTTTACCCACACTGTCTCAGTTGTATTTATTGATCATATTTCACTCTCAGAAATGCAGTGCAGGCCGCAAATGTATTTTATGGCAAAAAAAAAGTTTTTTAGTTTTTTTACCCACAATGTCACAGTTATATTTACCGATTATATTTTACTCTCAGAAATGCAGTGCAGGCTGCAAAAGTACTTTTTAACAAAAAAAATAAATAAATTATTTGTTCCCCCACAATCTAACAGATGGATTTACTGAATTGATTACACTGTCACATTTGCAGCACAGGGGTACTTTACAGAAAAAAATGTGAATATGTCCCCCCCTGGGTCCCTAAACTCACAGACGGATTACCTATATCATTTTCCCTTCCCCTGGCACATATGCACTTAAAAATGTATATTTGTGGTCAGGGCTACGGACACGAAAGCCGAAGAGCCCTAGTGGGATGAACACCGAGACCCACCGTAACTGAAAGAACCATCTTACCTAACTAAATGGCTAGTGGTGTGCCTGTAGCCATGTCCGTGGGTAGGCCTATAAAAGGGTGGCCTACCCTGTAGAAGTGAAAAAGAAAGGGAGGGAGGGTGGGGCAACTGAGAAACGCCCGCCCCTAGGTGGGGCTGTGCCTGGTTTAAGTAGAGCCTCCGCCCCTCCCACAAATGCAGCCCAAATAGACTGCTATACATGTATATATGTAGCCCACTGAACTACAAGAACAGGATTAAATGATTGTCCCTGGCACATATGTAGGTGCGAGTGCCGACACCCACCTAACAGACAGATTAAAACTTATTTTTCTGTGTCACTGGGCTCAGGGCAGGGTACAAAAATGCTGCATTGCACCCACAAAAAAAATCGTTGTAGATCACAGACTTAACACCAAGCTCTGATATCGGATTCTTTCCTAATCTCTCCCTCACAGCAGCAGAATCCTATCCCTACACTAGTAAGAGCTGAAGTGACGAGCAGCGCTATGTGACTCCAGCTTATATAGAGGCTGGGTCACATACTGCACTGGCCAATCACAGCCATGCCATTAGTAGGCATGGCTATGTTGGCTTCTAAGGGCACACATCTTAAACGCTTGTTGATTGGCTGCCCTACAACCTTTCAACAAGCTTTATTAAATGGCCGAACACCGAACCCGAACCCAAACTTTTACGGAAAAGTTCGGGTCCGGGTACAAGAAACCCTAAAGTCCGGTACAAACCCGAACTTTACAGTTTGGGTTCGCTCAACACTAGTGCCTGCACGTCACTGATGTCCTCCTCAATGGTCTCTAGGTCAGGAGCCTGACTGCTCGCAACACCACCTTCCACATCACTCTCCTCATCACTACTTTCCCGCCTAGCGGAGGAAGCAGCGGATATCTCCTCCAGATCTTGGCTGGGCAATAGCTGCTGACTGTCCTCTAGTAACTTGTCCTTGCTGCATAGTGGAGCTGAGCCCACAGCATACAATACTTCTGTGGCTGGGAACAGCAAAGGACAGAGGCAGGTTGAAGACAGGTGAGGGCACAGGGCCTGCTCCCGGGCCATGCCAACTAAGGGTTGTGTATGACAAACCCACCGACTGTTGGCTGGGAGTGTCTGATGTCACTTGGGATGAAGTGGATGACCGAGTTAACCAATCAAGAACCAATGGGTTGCTGGTCAAGACACGACCGCTAGATGACACCGGGAGCTCAGGCCTCTTGCTTCGACTCCTGCTGCCACGCCCCCTTACTCTGCTGCGACCTGAGCCTGCACCAGAAACATTTAGGCCTCTACCACTCCTCTGTGCATGTCCTGGCAATTCTCTGTCTGACATACTTTTAGCTGAACAAAATAAATTAACAACAAATTAAAACACCCCTAAAAGCGACAAATATATTTTTCTTTTTGTACTGAAATGGGCCACTAAACGCTTTTACCACAAATAACTACAACAGTGAAGTAAGTATATATTTTTCTTTCTGTACTGAAAAAAGGCCACTAAAGGATTTTCAACATAGCACTTGCATCCTAATAACAAGAACAAATTGCTGGAATGACAGAGCTGTATAATGGCTATTTTGATCCCTAAATTATCTTTCCTTGCACGTGTAAATTGCTCTTTTAGCACTGTCACTAGTGCCTTCTGACATCTCTTCCTGCACTAAGATGCTGTAAAATGATTCCTCCCTATACTTTCCCTCCACTTGTAAATCGTTTTTTTTCATTTTTTTTTCACAATGAGGTTTCTTCTATTGCTGTCCCTAGAGCCTTCTCACGTCTGTCCCTGCACTCAGAACGCTGGAATATGTCTGAATCCAAGATGGCCACTAAAATTATAGTGATGTGACATCACAGGGCTGGGTGGCTGCTGATTGGCTGCATGCATGGCTTTATGGGTCATTCCGCCTTTCCAGAGTTCCTTTCCTCACATGTGCAGCTGCCATTTTAGCCGCCATTTTAGGAAAAATTGTGATTTGTTACCACAAAGTGCAAGGAAATTCGCATTCGACACAAATCGAATTCTTCCTGAAATTCCTAACGAATTCCACTTCGTCAGCTTTGATTCGCTTACCGCTTATTTACCGTATACATATATAAAAGGAAAAGATGGCAGCACTGTCAAACAAGTTTTAGGGTGCAGCGCCCACATGGGGATAAGCAAAACCCCACAATATAAAAAAAATCAAAAAGCGGGCAGCACACAAAATAGATAAAATAAAATGAAAAAACTTTATTCACCCATGTGGAAAAAGCTTTTTCCACATGGGTGAATACATTTTTTTATTTTATTTTATCTATTTGGTGTTCTGCCTGCTTATTGATTTAATATATATATATATATATATATATATATCTTGTTATATATATATAAATGAAAATAAGAAGCAGCACACTAGCAAATCGGGTGCAAAGTCCTGCAAGAACCTGCAACAATGTTCTTTGTAACGTAGAAGATGCAAAAAAGCAAGGCAGCACTCCAAAAAATCGAAAATTAAATGTGCATTTATTGGCCCAGTGCTCCAGCAACGTTTCAATTGCTCAATGCAATCTTTATCAAGCCATGTCTCACAAGTGTTCAGTGTTAAAAATATAGGATCTGAAATATAGGATATATAGGATCCATGATTACATTCCAATTAATACAAATCACACATAAAGAATCAGAAAACATATCTAAAAAAACAGTATTAAACTTTCCAAAAAGTGCATAGTGCTAAAAGTGCAGTGCAATAAATATCCTGATATAGGAATAATAAGAGTGTACAATTCATACAGTGCGTTTCATCCATAATTCCATAATTGTATAACAATTAATTCCAGGTGTACAATATAAATTAACCAAGTGCACTACATTAAAATTAAGGGCATTCTCACTGTTATGGTAACCTCACATGTATCGAACCGGCATCTTCATGCTCTCAGTGCGGAACTGCGAGAGCTTTCACAATCTATCGCGAGACCTGAACGGTGTCGCGGGGACCACATCAAAGATGGCCACCGCAACTGCTAGAATCTAGTGCGCATGTCTCCAAATAAATTCCGCCCACCGCCTGCCATCTCAACAGTCATATGATATCAATCTAGTCTCTACCATGTTCCCTGCTGCTTGTTGCCTAGAAACTGAACAAATCCAGCATAGCCGGTTGAAACCAGCATAGCCGGTTTCACCCCATTCATCCGGCAGCTTCTGCAGCTCGGAACAATACCCATGGGTAACGGGTCACAGGAGATTCGTGGCATTGGCTTGATATACGCCATCCACGTTGTTCTCATGATTCCCACCCTGGCGCAAGACCATGCTCACTCATTCACATATACTCATTCCAGGTGGAATATAAATCTGGGCAGAGGCGATATGCACAAATTAAAAAACTTTTTAAATTCAACCATCGGCCATCATATTGATGTGGCTCCCATGGGGATGTGAATGCAAACTATAGGAATCCGGTCCATAGGTGAAGTCCACTCCAGTGAGATTGTCCATAGCCTGATTATAGACCTGTAGATGAAATAAAGAATATTACTAATGCATTCAATATACTGAACACTATTATACACACAAGGTACAGATGAATAGAATCACCAATCGGACCAATAGAGAAGCTGCTTAAGTAACTTTAAAATTCACATTAAGACCCTTTGGTTTGAGGGTCCTCTAGCGTATAGATCCAGAAAAGTTCTCTCCGTTTCAATGTTTTTATCCTATCACCCCACCTCCGGGCAACAGGAATATAATCAATAATCCTGAATCTCAGATCCCTCTCAGTATGACCCATTTCTTTAAAATGTCTTGACACAGGGAGATCAACTTTCTGTTTTCTGATCGAGTATCTGTGTTGATTCAACCGTGTTTTCACATCCCATGTGGTCTCTCCCACATACCAAAGATTACATGGGCATGTGAGAGCATAGCCCACATAAGATGAGTCACAGGTTAAAAAATGTTTGATCCTAACCATTTCACTCGTGGCTGGATTCAAAAATGCACTTCCTTTCAGCATCAAGGGACAATATATGCAATTATAGCAAGGGAAGCAACCAGTCTAAGTGGAACCGAATAGGCCCCCCACTTTGGGTCTAGTCGGGCCCACATCAGACTTAACTAATGAGTCACCTAAATTCCGACTCCTTTGATAGGAGAATAGCGGAGGAAGACTAAATTCGTCAATGTGGGGAAAACTTCCCCTTAAGACGTTCCAATGTTTCCTAATTACAGCTGCAATCTTGGGACTTTCTGTACAGTATTCAGATATAAATGGAATTCTCCTAATCTGACTGTCTCTATTAGTTCTATCTTCTTTCTTGTTAATAATTTTGGAAATGCTATTTGAAATCAGCTTCTTTGGGTATCCCCTGGTCTCAAACTTGGCACCCATCTCCTTAAACCTCTGCATCTTACACTGTTCATGGCAAACAATTCTGTCCACCCTCAACATCTGACTGTAAGGTAGAGAATTAATCATCGCCCGAGGATGATGACTTTCATAGGGGAGTAATGTATTCTTGTCAGTCTTTTTGACAAAGAAGTCTGTACTCAGTTTGTGTCCCTGTACCGAGACCTCTGTGTCCAAAAACTGCACCTTCTCAGTGGAGTATACCAGTGTGAACTTCACAGTGGGATCAATCTCGTTTAAATACCTATGAAATGTCATGAGGTCCTCCGTGGCACCCACCCATACCAAGAATATATCATCAATAAAACGCCACCACCCCAGCACATGGCTGAAGTGGTGGCTGTTGTACACAAATTCATCCTCCAGATGTGCCATGTAGATATTGGCATAGGTGGGTGCCACGTTGGACCCCATTGCGGTACCCCGCAATTGTACATATTAGTTGTCCTGAAACAGGAAGTAATTTCTTGTCAGGATGAATTCCAACAGATCAATTAAAAACTGTTTGCACTCCACTGTAAATTCTGTGCGTGATAGACATTTTTGTACTACTTGAATTCCTAAAGAATGCTCTATGGACGTGTAGAGGCTACAGATGTCAAACGACACCAAAATAGCCCCCGCTGGTATCCACAGATCATTAATCTTCATAAAAAAAATCTGACGTATCACGAATATAAACTAAAAATAGGGTTTTCTGAACAGCGTGAGAGACAAGTCACTACTCAGGAGAATATCTCTGAGCTAAATCTAGGGAAAGTGGGTCTTTTTTTGAAAAGTTATTTTGCACCAATTAGAAACCATCCAGCACTAGACACTTTCAATATGGCTATTAAGAGAGACCTGGAGGTGGTAAAAAATGAGTCTAGGGAACAAGCTTTACCATACGCGAATATTACCACTGATGAATTGCAAGCGCTTAGATCTTTGTCCAGTGACCGCAGTCTCACCATCAAATCAGCTGATAAGGGTGGCGGGATTGTGGTTATGGACACGGTGTCTTACATACAGGAGATCAGAGGACAGTTGGATAATGGCAGCGTGTACAGAAGGGTATCTCAGGATCCAAAATTTGTTTTGATTAGGGAGTTAATTTTTTTTTTTAATGAAGCCCTTGCGGGCGGTATCATAGATGATAAACTCTTTCAATTTCTGTATTGTTAAAAGCCAGTCACGCCCATTCTGTACACTCTGCCAAAGATCCACAAAGATTTGCAAAACCCTCCCGGACTCCCTATTGTGTCAGGATGGGGTTCTATTTTTTGCAATGTGGCTGTCTTCTTGGATAAAATGCTTTGTACATTTGCTACTACCACCAGGCCTTATATGCGTGATATGTCAGATTTTTTAATGAAGATTAATGATCTGTGGATACCAGCGGGGGCTTTTTTGGCGTCGTTTGACATCTGTAGCCTCTACACGTCCATAGATCATTCTTTAGGAATTCAAGCAGTATGAAAATGTCTATCACGCACAGAATATACAGTGGAGTGCGAACAGTTTTTAATTGATCTGTTGGAATTCATCCTGACAAGAAATTACTTCCTGTTTCAGGACAACTAATATGTACAATTGCGGGGTACCACAATGGGGTACCGCAATGGGGTCCAACGTTCACACTGGTACACTCCACTGAGAAGGTGCAGTTTTTGGACACAGAGGTCTCGGTACAGGGACACAAACTGAGTACAGACCTCTTTGTCAAAAAGACTGACAAGAATACATTACTCTGCTAAGAAATTCATCATCCTCGGGCGATGATTAATTCTCTACCTTACAGTCAGATGTTGAGGGTGGACAGAATTGTTCACCATGAACAGTGTAAGATGCAGAGGTTTAAGGAGATGGGTGCCGAGTTTGAGACCATGGGATACCCAAAGAAGCTGATTTCAAATAGCATTTCCAAAATTATTAACAAAAAATAAGATAGAACTAATAGAGACAGTCAGATTAGGAGAATTCCATTTTTATCTGAATACTGTACAGAAAGTCCCAAGATTGCAGCTGTAATTAGGAAACATTGGAACGTCTTAAAGGGCTTCTGTCACCCCCGATTTAGCAATTTTGAGTAGTAGACATTAGCTATTTGCTAATGTCCGCTGAGTTCATACATATTACTATTACCTCTCTCTGTGCTCTAAATTCTGTAAAAATCGTACTTTTATGTTATGCTAATTTCTTCACTACCAGCACGTTGGGCGGTCACTTGCTGGTAGGCGCCGCATCCCGCGACTGCGCCGTAACGGTCTTCATTCGGCGCAGGCATTCTGAGTGAAGGACGGGCGCTTGCCAGCTCCTTCACTCAGAACGCCTGCGCCGAATGAAGACCGTTACGGTGCAGGCACAGGATTTCATGGGAAGACAGGGAAAGCGGAGGAGAAGAGCGCTCGCTGGCCTTGTCTATCAAGTGGAGAGGGGGTGTTTATAGTCCGAGGATGCGGCGGCTACCAGCAAGTAACCGCCCAACTTGCTGCTAGTGAAGAAATTAGCATAACATAAAAGTACGATTTTTACAGAATTTAGAGCACAGAGAGAGGTAATAGTAATATGTATGAACTCAGCGGACATTAGCAAATAGCTAATGTCCACTACTCAAAATTGCTAAATCGGGGTGACAGAAGCCCTTTAAGGGGAAGTTTTCCCCACATTGACAAATTTTGTCTTCCTCCGCTATTCTCCTATCAAAGGAGTCGGAATTTAGGTGACTCATTAGTTAAGTCTGATGTGGGCCTGACTAGACCCAAAGTGGGGGGCCTATTTGGTTCCACTAAGACTGGTTGCTTCCCTTGCTATAATTGCATAAATTGTCCCTTGATGCTGAAAGGAAGTGCTTTTTTGAATCCAGCCACGAGTGAAATGGTTAAGATCAAACATTTTTTAACCTGTGACTCATCCTATGTGGTCTGTGCTCTCATATGCCCATGTAATCTTTGGTATGTGGGAGAGACCACATGGGATGTGAATACACAGTTGAATCAACACAGATACTCGATCAGAAAACAGAAAGTTGATCTCCCCGTGTCAAGACATTTTAAAGAAATGGGTCATATTGAGAGGGATCTGAGATTCAGGATTATTGATTATATTCCTGTTACCCAGAAGGGGGGTGATAGGATAAAAACATTGAAACAGAGAAAATTTTTCTGGTTCTTTACGCTAGAGGACCCTCAAACCAAAGGGTCTTAATGTGGATTTTAAAGTTACTTAAGCAGCTTCTCTATTGGTCCGATTGGTGATTCTATTCATCTGTACCGTGTGTATATAATAGTGTTCAGTATATTGAATGCATTAGTAATATTCTTTATTTCATCTACAGGTCTATAATCAGGCTATGGACAATCTCACTGGAGTGGACTTTACCTATGGACCGGATTCCTATAGTTTGCATTCACATCCCCATGGGAGCCACATCAGTATGATGGCCGATGTATGGTTGAATTTAAAAAGTTTTTTGATTTGTGCATATCGCCTCTGCCCAGATTTATATTCCGCCTGGAATGAGTATATGTGAATGAGTGAGCATGGTCTTGCGCCAGGGTGGGAATCATGAGAACAACGTGGATGGCATATATCAAGCCAATGCCACGAATCTCCTGTGACCCGTTACCCATGGGTATTGTTCCGAGCTGCAGAAGCTGCCGGATGAATGGGGTGAAACCGGCTATGCTGGATTTGTTCAGTTTCTAGGCAACATGCAGCAGGGAACATGGTAGAGACTAGATTGATATCATATGACTGTTGAGATGGCAGGCGGTGGGCGGAATTTATTTGGAAACATGCGCACTAGATTCTAGCAGTTGCGGCGGCCATCTTTGATGTGGTCCCCGCGACACCGTTCAGGTCTCGCAATAGATTGTGAAAGCTCTCGCAGTTGCGCACTGAGAGTATGCAGACACCGGTCCGATACATGTGAGGTTACCATAACAGTGAGAATGCCCTTAATTTTAATCTAGTGCACATGGTTAATTTATATTGTACACCTGGAATTAATTGTTATACAGTTATGGAATTATGGATGGAATGCACTGTATGAATTGTACACTCTTATTATTCCTATATCAGGATATTTATTGCACTGCACTTTTAGCACTATGCACTTTTTGGAAAGTTTAACACTGTTTTTAGATATGTTTTCTGATTCTTTATGTGTGATTTGTATTAATTGGAATGTAATCATGGATCCTATATATCTGTAACACTGAACACTTGTGAGACATGGCTGGATAAAGATTGCATTGAGCAATTGAAACGTTGCTGGAGCACTGGGCCAATAAATGCACATTTAATTTTGGATTTTTTGGAGTGCTGCCTTGCTTTTTTGGATTATATATATATATATATATATATATATTGTAAGGGATTAGTCTCTGTCAGGGGGTCGCAATCATAGACTTCTCCTCTGACAACAGGGTTCAAGTCCAAAATGTGCTTTATTTTGGCACTTGAGTACCATCACACAAATAAACTTCGAAAATAGACACCTACCAAATACACGTGTTGTCTCTACCTCACCTAGAGAGCACCATTCACACACGGCATTAGATCCAGCTTCCTCAGCCATATACTGTCCAGCAGCCTCCAGGCTGTGACCACACCAGCACCCTTGGGGGGAGATGATCCAGAAGTCCTCCTGACTCTGACCGTGTGACCTTCTTTCCGTAGGCGTCACTGGGCCCCACAAACTTCAGGCTTTACAAAGCCTTGTGACCCCTCAGCCCTCCTGGCTGAGATCACACAGGACCTCTCAGGCTTCCACAGCCTTTGTCCCTCCAAGTCATACACATAGGGTTGTTTTATCCCTCCTTGATTACAGCAGCAGGCCTCACCTGCGATCACCTCCGGCATAACACAATACATGTAGTGGAAGGGTGTGGACTGGCAAATCCCACTACCAAACCTAACCCCCAGTTCACATGAAATCCAGCCCAGAACAAAATCTAAACAAAACTGTCTCAGCAAGCTACACTTTGCTGAAATCACTGCAGCTTTCTGGATTTCAGTTATCTCACCCAGCTGAGGTGTATGGGTGGGATATATATGCCTCCCATCACTTATACTGTACACATCACCACAATATATATATATATATATATATATATATATATACACTCACCTAAAGAATTATTAGGAACACCTGTTCTATTTCTCATTAATGCAATTATCTAGTCAATGAATCACATGGCAGTTGCTTCAATGCATTTAGGGGTCTGGTCCTTGTCAAGACAATCTCCTGAAATCCAAATTGAATGTCAGAATGGGAAAGAAAGGTGATTTAAGCAATTTTGAGCGTGGCATGGTTGTTGGTGCAAGATGGGCTGGTCTGAGTATTTCACAATCTGATCAGTAACTGGGATTTTCACGCACAACCATTTCTAGGGTTTACAAAGAATGGTGTGAAAAGGGAAAAACATCCAGTATGCGGCAGTCCTGTGGGCGAAAATGCCTTGTTGATGCTAGAGGTTAGAGGAGAATGGGCCGACTGATTCAAACTGATAGAAGAGCAACATTGACTGAAATAACCACTCGTTACAACCGAGGTATGCAGCAAAGCATTTTTGAAGCCACAACACGCACAACCTTGAGGCGGATGGGCTACAACAGCAGAAGACCCCACCGGGTACCACTCATCTCCACTACAAATAGGAAAAAGATGCTACAATTTGCACAAGCTCACCAAAATTGGACTGTTGAAGACTGGAAAAATGTTGCCTGGTCTGATGAGTCTCGATTTCTGTTGAGACATTCAAATGGCGTAAACAGAATGAGAACATGTATCTATCATGCCTTGGTTACCACTTTGCAGGCTGGTGGTGGTGGTGTAATGGTGTGGGGGATGTTTTCTGGGAACACGTTAGGCCCCTTAGTGCCAATTGGCCATCGTTAAAATGCCACGGGCTACCTGAGCATTGTTTCTGACCATGTCCATCCCTTCATGAGCCCCATGTACCCATCCTCTGATGGCTACTTCCAGCAGGATAATGCACCATGTCACAAAGCTTGAATCATTTCAAATTAGTTTCTTAAACATGACAATGAGTTCACTGTACAAAAATAGCCTCCACAGTCACCAGATCTCAACTCAATAGAGCATCTTTGGGATGTGGTGGAACGGGAGCTTCGTGCCCTGGATGTGCATCCCTCAAATCTTCATCAACTGCAAGATGCTATCCTATCAACATGGACCAACATTTCTAAACAATGCTATCAGCACCTTGTTGAATCAATGCCACTTAGAATTAAGGCAGTTCTGAAGGCAAAAGGGGGTCCAACACAGTATTAGTATGGTGTTCCTAATAATTCTTTAGGTGAATGTGTGTGTATATATATATATATATATATATATATATATACATATATATATATGTTATACCAGAAAACATGTCCAGTAAAATATTTCACAATCATTCTACGTTGTTATAAACTATCCAAGGTTATTTTCCCACTGACAGGCTAAATCTTAACATTTTGACAAATTACCCAAGCGATACCCAGCGATGCATATCCATGGCATATATTTATTTCATCCTGCTTTACAAGCTCTGAAAGATTTTAATTGTCATTAGCCTATTATAGATTAATGAAGTTCTCATTTGTCATTGATGCACACGGTACATCTTTAATTGGAATTTGTAAAGAGAGCCAACAAAATTGTATTTGACACTAGTTTTGTATAACAATTCCCATTACATCTAATTGCATTACAAATCAATTCATATCACCTGCATGTCAAGGTGAATGATTAATAAAATTAGAAATTCTTCTAAATTATCTGTTGTGGGAATGCAAATCTTCTTTTGATTAAAAGAAATTTAGTTGAAACATGCAGAGTATGCCGTGAAATTTAAATGAATAAACCTATGGGGCAATGCAGTGCAAAAATTGTGTCAATAATCTTAACAAACCATTTATTTTTAAATATTTTGTATTGAAAATGAAAGGGGTTGTGAGTGGATTTTGATATTGATGAATTATTCTTAGGATAAGCCATTAATTTCTGAGTGCTGGGGAGTACTGTGGCCTTGTTACAGCTTACCAAGTACAGCATTATACATTGCATAGTGGCTTTGCTTTGTATTAAGCTCAGGCCCATTCACTTGAATAGGACTAGGCGGCATATAGGCCATGTGACCAATGGACATGATTTCACTGGCTTAAGAGGAGGCCAAATCACTCATTGGAGCACTGCAAACCTCTTCAGTCAGCTGATAAGTGTGAATGCCAGGAGTGGGATTGCCACTGATCAGATATTGATTACCTATTCTGGACATAGGCCACCATCAAAATCCTGGAAACCCCCTTAAGTGAGGAATATTACAAAGATTTTTGTCAATAGTGAGAATAAAAATAGAGGGGAGTAAAGGAAGGAACAAGGAGAAGGAGATTAGGAATCTTTGATCATAAGGAAGGTATAACAAGAGGCATAGCCTGACTTGTAACCGTTGTATCCACTTTATCTTTGTACCTAGCCAAATTTCTTTATTTTATGAGTATTTTACTTATATTTAAAGGTTATTCCGGCTATAATAACTTATCCTGTATCCCACAGATTGTTGGGTTCCTACTGCTGGGACCTCCACTGATCATGAGAAAAGGGGCCCCATATCCTGTGGAGCCCCCATGCACTGTAGTTGGAAATTGGAAATGTGGAGTGCCGGAGATAGCCAAGCACTGTACTGAGCCATTAATGTTCTGCTGACTCAATAACTGCAGAGATCCAAACCTCCTCTGACATTAACATAAGCACTATAAGCCTGATATCACCAAGAACAGTGCCAAAAGACTAACAAAGTGGTGTACAGAATGCTACTACTGAACTCATAAGCAGTGGACACATGTTCTGTGAAGTGAATTATACTTCTCTATCAGTTAGTCTGACAGACGAGTTTGGGTTTGGCAAATGCCAAGATAACACAACCTCCCTGACTGTATTGTACCAAAAGTAAAGTTTGGTGGAGGAGGGTTAATGCTATGGGGTTATTTTTCAGGGGTTGAACTAGGCCCCTTAGATCCAGTGAAGGGAACTGTTAATGATTTAGCATAGCAAGACATATTGGAAAATTGTATGCTTCCAAATTTGTGGGAACAGCTTGAGGAAGGCCCTCAAATTTCAGCATGACTGTGCCCCAGTACACAAAGCAAGGTCCATGGTTGGGTGAGTTTGGTGTGGAAGAATTGATTGGTCCACACTTACCCTGATCTCAACCCCATTTGAACACCTTCAGGAATTTACTAGTATGGGGATTGCAAGCCAGGCCTTCTTACCCAACATCAGTGTCTGACCTCACAAAACCTCTTCTGGGGGAAGGATCACAAATTCCCACAGAAACACTACAAAATCTTGTAGAAAGCCTTCCCATAAGAGTGAAAGCTGTTTAATCTTAAGGGCCCAACTCTGTACTAATGCCTAATGGATTTAGAAAGGGATGTTATAAAATCCAGCAATATTGATAGATTGCTGGCATTCTCATTTTAATCTTATGTGATAGACATGGCAAGGTGGCTATATTAATTAGATTAGATTTAGGTTAGCTGAACCTATCGATTTTAGTGGGACTGGCAGACCATCTAATATGTATCAACTGCCCCATCAATGTTCTTTCGGTATATGCTGGCAGAAGAAAGGATGCAGGATTAATTTATTCTTAAGGGAAATTTTGGTAACTTGCCTAAAAGGCATTTGGCAAAAGCTTATTTGCCTCTTCCTAAAAACACATACAAATTCGAAATAAGCATATATCTGCATGGGGAATTTGTTAGTAATAACTGCAAGCTGAATACGTGTCTAGCTAACAGCTGTTCAAAGTGTATACACTAGCTTGCTTCAGAGCAAGTCAAAGGAAACTCATTGACTCAAAATAACCTTTAGGTTCTTTTGTGAACAGTAGAATGATCTTTCCAGAAACATTTTTGTGGATAAAGGATACATGAATTAATTGCTCATTGCTTTCTAAAGCCAGTAGAACTTTTGTATATCAGAATCAATTTATTTGCAAGGGCTTGTTCAATGCAGCACCCTATGAAACAATACAAGCTCACATACATCAGCTGGACATACCATTAAAATCCCTTCCCTAATATTGTGTAGGTCTTCCTTGTGCCACAGCTCTGACCCTTTGTGGCCTGGACACTGAAGATGTCGTGTGGGTGTGGGCCTCCACAGATCAGACTTGTTTTCCAGCATATCACAGAGATCTCAGATTGAGATATTTAAACTGTTTGCAATGTACCTCAAGCAATTCCTGAAACAGGGCTAGTATTTTGCAGTAAGAAGTCGCTGTCATTACATAATACTATTGTTATGATGGGTTGTACTTGGGCTGCAACAAAATAGATACTGAATGTCAAAGTAATAGCTACATACTGTAAATGTCAGCACCCATTGTTTCCTAGCAGAGCATTGCCCACGGCCTTACATTGGCTCTGCTTACTTTCCTTCTCCCCTTAGTGCATTCTGATGCCATCTCGTACCAAGGTAAGTGACACACGCACCAGTTCATCCATATGATGTAAAATAAAATATAATTTATCAGACAAGGCTACCTTGTTCCATGGTCCAGTTCTGAAGATCACATACAGAATGTAGGTCTATTCAGTGGTGGACAAGCATCAGCATGGACACTCTAGGGGATATTAAGATTGTGGCATAACAAAGTCAAAAATTATTGCATTTGCCATGCAAAAGCTTAGTTTAGCCTGGCCTGCCAGATATACTATAACTTACATTAGAAATTGGCTTAAGTTATATCTCAAGTATATGCCAGCCCCTAGCTGGTGTAGGTTTGAGTTTCTGGTGCACATTGTGCCAGAGAGCTTTTGCCTAATAAAATAGGCACATCTTACTCCAGCGCAGGGGGATCACGGCTGAGGTATGGAAACTCCAGTCTTGATAAATCCCCACCTTTTACCAGTCTCTGGCTATGCAGCACCAATTGTTCTTGTGTCCTATATCATAGCCATCATCAACATTTACTGCTTCAGTAGCTCTAACCAGACTGGCTAGCCTTTGCTCCCCTCAAACAGTTGTCCCAGCCCTTGACAAGTGCCTTTGCAACAAGATAATTAGTGATGAGCGAAGCGAGTTTCAGATGCTTTATCCGAAGTTGCTTTGTTCAAAACTTCAGAATAATATTGTATGGAGATTCATCTCCGTACAGTATTATAATGCATTGGCTCCGATGAGCCGAAGTTAGTTATTCAGGAAGTCATGTGTGATTGATGAATAACTTCCGTAGTTAATTTTTCAAGAGGAAATCCACTTTAAAGCTTGAAACCAAAATTAGCTTTGAGGTACTAGTTGGAACCGAAGCCGAGTTCGGTTTCAAGTTTTAAAGTGGTTTTAAAACTTTAAAAATCAACTACTGAAGTTATTCAACGAAGTCACACACGACTTTGTGAATAACTAACTTCGGCTCATCGGTGCCCAGACATTCTAATACTGTACGGAGATGAATCTCTGAACAGTATTATTCTGAAGTTTTATACTAAGCGACTTCGGATGAAGCATCCAAAGCTTGCTTGGTTCAACACTAAAAATAATCAATGGTATTCACTTCACCTGTCAGTGGTTTACTTGCTATGGCTGATCAGTATACACATTGACCCATTATTTCATTAGGCACTTGCTGTGGTACAGTATTACAACTTGTGCTCCTGTGGACTGCAGCTATACCACAATAGGAAAAAAAATTAAGTTGGCAAAAAGTGTCACATGACAGCAGGTCTCAGAAAAGTTGCGTGATCAGAAATATTTGACCAGCTTGTCTGAAACTTGCGATCGCTCAACTATTTTAAAACTGTGATTTGGCTGTAAAGAAACAGCTAAATTGTAGAAATGTTACCAACAAGTTGCATGTGGCAAACGCACTTGCATTGAGTGACGTGAGATTTGTGATCCATGACAGAAACTTTTCTGCGATTGTCGCATTGCAGTCGCAGCATGTGAAACTGCAACACCATTGACAATCACTAGATGCAATGTTACATGATTTTCATGTGTAGTCCCAGACTTAGACCTGGGTTGGAGGGTCAAGCACTATCCTGGTCTCACATATTCAGCAGAAAATGTGTTGTTTTATTCTGTGAATATATTTTACTAGACAGATTATTTTCTGCAATTTTGTCAAATGAATGTCACTGATTGACACCTTTTAAATATGTATGTATTGTAGATGTATAATTTGTTCTGGGTATAAAATGATGACTGCTGAGCAAATTAACAGCAAAGATGAGGTCCCATTTGAAAACACATCCACTGCGGGAAACAAATTTCAGTCGCTACATAAAGCAAATGCATTACTGCTAAAATGCCTGTATTTGCTTTTTAAAGGCAATCATAAAATTAAATTTGGTTTTATATCAAATGCATTCATAATTCCTCATTTGCAGCTTGTACAAAGGCAATTTCACAAATGACAGACTAGTTAAAACCAGCATTATAAAAAATGCACGGCATAATCTGCATGATAAGTGGAGATTGTGAAAAAATGAATTCATCAGCTTTTAGATATTTCTCCCACAAAAGTGCTTAGCTCACTGATTAATTTAGCTAAGCCTCTATAATTTAGGCCACAGGAATTTATTTTGTACGAAACTTGGCAAACTGATTTTAATCTTTTACAATCATATGTGCCTTCTACCCAGAAAAAAAAATCAGCAGTTCTATAATTAACATGTTGCTGAGGTGAAAATCCATTCTAGCGAATTACATCAATGTTTTTAAGTTGTCTACATAATGCTGGGTGATGGAGATGGAAAATACCTCAGCTCTAATATTACAGTTTACTCTACAAGGAAAGTGCTGAGGTGGCTGTTGAAGCAGAGACATTATTAAGTCATTATTGTAAGCTCATTAGGCCATCACATATTAAATTGGTCTATAACTGAAATTTATTCCTACTGAAGAAATCATAACTTATACCTTAATAATGAAGACTGTGTTGATGTAATAAAATTTAAATATGATACCTTTCGGAAATAATGCTGTATTTTACTCCCAGAAATAAACCAACATAATCATATCAAATTTATTGATTTTAACATTTCAACTTAATGGGATTCTTTATATTGCTTGCCTGAATAACCCATGCATATTTAGCTAGAATGATTACTGAGTATCAAACCAACATTCTTTTACATCATGTGTGTACGCATTATGTATATGTGTGCATGTATTATGCACTTGTATGGATGTATTATAATATGTATCTGTGTGATGTATGCTGCATTATTTCAGTATAAATATATTGTATGTATACATGGGTTTTGAGAGATGTGAGTGTGTTAGCTGAGAAAGTGAGAGAACCTACATGGGGTCACTCCCCAGAAAACTAGGCCTGGTTTCTGGAGAATCATCATCTCTGTACAAGAAATAGTTGCTATATAAAAATACTTCAGAAAAAGAAAAAAATAAGAACTAGAAGGTCCAGGATGTGTATGGCTAAGCACTGGAGTCAGTCAGTAATTTGTTTGCTATTTAACCCCTTAAGGACTCTATTTCACCCTAAGGACCTGGCCATTTTTTGCAAATCTGACCAGTGTCACTTTATGTGGTGATAACTTTAAAACGCTTTTTCTTATCCAGGCCATTCTGAGATAGTTTTTTCGTCACATATTGTACTTCATAACAGTGGTAAAATAAAGTCGAAAAATTTCATTTTTATTTATAAAAAAAATACAAAATTTACCAAAAATTTTGAAAAATTAGCAATTTTCCAAGTTTCAATTTCTCTACTTCTATAATACATAGTAATACCACAAAAAAAAGTTATTGATTTACATTCCCCATATGTCTACTTCATGTATCAATCATTTTGGGAATGCTATTTCATTTTTTGGGGACGTTACAAGGCTTAGAAGTTTAGAAGAAAATTTTGAAATTTTTCAGAAATTTTCAAAAACCCACTTTTTAGGGACCAGTTCAGGTCTGAAGTCACTTTGTGAGGCTTACATAATAGAAACCACCCAAAAATTACCCCATTCTAGAAACTACACCCCTCAAGGTATTAAAAACTGATTTTACAAACGTTAATTAACCCTTTAGGTTTTCCACAAAAGTTAATGGCAAATGGAGATAAAATTTCAGAATTTCGATTTTTTGAAAAATTTTCCATTTCAATCCATTTTTTCCAGTAACAAAACAAGGGTTAACAGCCAAACAAATCTTAATATTTATTCCCCCGATTCTGTAGTTTGCACGAACACCCAATATGTGGTCGTAAACTGCTGTATGGCCAAACTGCAGGGCGCAGAAGGAAAGGAGCGTCATATGGTTTTTGGAAGGTGGATTTTGCTGGACTGTTTTTTTGACACCATGTCCCATTTGAAGCCCCCCGATGCACCCCTAGAGTAGAAACTCCATAAAAGTGACTCCATCTAAGAAACTACACCCTTCAAGGTATTCAAAACCAGTTTTACAAACTTTGTTAACCCTTTAGGTGTTCCACAAGAGTTATTGGCAAATGGAGATGAAATTTCAGAATTTCTATTTTTTGTTACCTTGTCTCAAAAAAAGTGTAATATAGAGCAACCAAAAATCATATTTACCCTAAAATAGTACCAACAAAACTGACACCTTATCCCGTAGTTTCCAAAATGGGGTCACTTTTTTGGAGTTTCTACTGTAGGGTGCATCAGGGGGGCTTCAAATGGGACATAGTGTCAAAAAGCCAGTTCAGCAAAATCTGCCTTCCAAAAACCATATGGCATTCCCTTCCTTCTACACCCTGCCGTTTGGCCATACAGCAGTTTACGACCACATATGGGGTGTTTGTGCAAACAAGAGAATCAGGGCAATAAATATTGAGGTTTTTTTGGCTGTTAACCCTTGCTTTGTTACTGGAAAAAATGGATTAAAATGGAAAATTTGCATAAAAATTGCTGTTTTGGGACCGTTTTTATTTTTTGCTATTTACATTGTTGAAGTGACAGGTTAGATTGTGTGCTATGTCTATAGAGCAGGTTGTAACAGACACGATAATACCAAATATGACTACTTTTTAGGGGTTTTTGTTTCAGTTTTACATAATAAAGCATTTTTGAACAAAATTATTTTTTAGTGTCTCCACATTCTGAAAGCCATAGTTTATTTTTTATTTTTTGGACGACTGTCTTATGTAGGGGCTCATTTTTTGCGGGATGAGATGGCGGTTTGATTGGCACTATCTTGGGGTGCATATGACATTTTGGTCGCTTGCTATTACACTTTTTGTGATGTAAGGTGACAAAAATGGCTTTTGACACCGTATTGATTATTATTTTTTTGATGTGTTCAGCTGAGGGGTTAGGTCATGTGTTATTTTTATAGAGCAGATTGTGACGGACGCGGCAATACCTAATATGTATACTTTTTATTTATTTATATATGTTTTAGTGTCTCCATAGTTTGAGAGCCATATTATTTATTTTTTTTGGGCGATTGTCCTATGTAGGGGCTCATTTTTTGCGGGATGAGGTGGCGGTTAGATTTCCACTATTTGGGGGTCATATGAATTTTTGATCGCTTGCTATTACACTTTTTGTGATGTAAGGTGACAAAAAAATGGCTTTTTGACCAAGATTTTTTTTAATTTTTTTTACAGTTTTTACTTGAGGGGTTAGTTCAGGTGATATTTTTATAGAGAAGATTCTTACGGACGTGGAGATACCCAATATGTCTACTTTTTAGTTTTTTTTATACATTTAACACTAAAAAGCATTTTTGAAACAAAAAAAATCATGTTTTAGTCTGAGAAGCATAGTTTTTTAATTTTTTGGCCAATTGTTTTAGGTAGGGGCTCATTTTTTGCGGGATGAGATGGCGGTTTGATTGGTACTATTTTGGGAGGCATACGCTTTTTTGATCGCTTTGTATTACACATTTAGTGATGTAAGTTGCCCAAAAATGGCTTATTTACACCATTTTTTTTTTTTTTTATTGGCGTTCACCTGACGAGTTCAGTCATATGATATTTTTATAAAGTAGATTTTTACGGACGCGGCAATACCTAATATGTGTAGTGTATTTTATTTTTTTTTAATTTTTATTCAGTGATATGTGTTTTTTTTTCATTTTTACTTTTTTTTCACTTTTTTACATTTTTTTGGACCCAGACCCACTTGGTTCTGAAAGATCCAGTGGATCTGGTGTCTGTATAATACAGTACAGTGCACTATATAGTGCACTGTGCTGTATTTTGTACTTTACAAAGTCTGAATAGACCTTTAGCAGGTCTATTCAGACTTTCAGCACCATGGAGACAGGACGCTTCTGTCTCCATGGCAACCATCACCCGCTGCCATAAGAGGGCAGCGGGTGATTGAAGCAGAAGGAGTGGAGCCCCCTCTCTCTGCGATCCCATCCTGTTGGGGGGGCTGCAAAGGCACAGCAGCCCCCCGATGGGAGAGGGAGGGAGCTCCCTCCCTGTTAACCCTTCCATACCGCGGTCCGTACGGACCGCGGTACGGAAGGGGCTAAACAGCTGGCATCTGATCAAGCACAGATGCCAGCCGTTTCTATCAGAGTGTCAGCAATGTGCTGACACTCTGATAGACCCACTAGACACCAGGGATACATTACAGAGGAGGCGGGCGGGGGATCGCCTACCGCACCGCCTCCCGCCGCCCACAACCACCCCCCCTGCACCCCCGCAGCCACAATTTGATTGGGGGCTGCAGGGGGGGTTAAAAATAAACACATTGGGGGCATTAACCCTCTGATCCCCGCGGTCACAGACCGCGGGGATCAGAGATCGCACAAAAAGCTGCAAACCGCAGGTCTGAATTGACCTGCGGTTTGCAGCGATCGCTGATATGGGGGGGTCACAAGACCCCCCTGGGCATTGTAACAAGGTACCTGCTGAATGATTTCAGCAGGTACCTTGTTCCGATCACTGCCGGCTGAGTAGCAGTGATCGGAACTACTCATGACGTACCTGTACGTCATGGGTCCTTAAGGACTCGGAAACCATGACGTACAGGTACGTCATGCGTCCTTAAGGGGTTAAAGGGAATATGTCATCAGAAAAGGACCTGCTGTTTAAATCACTTTTTTATGTTTAACATATTTGAAAATAATTTTTGGTGATGTTTTTTTTACTATTGTTATTTTCCATGTCACTTTTTATATTTAAACGAAAATAAAAAAATCTTGCAGTTTTGGCACTGGCCACTATGTCTAATAATTACCGCAACTACTTTGTACAGATCACTTTATTGCAGTTGACTCATTCTAATCCTGCCTGTAATGATGTCACCTCTGTATATAGATAAGACAGGATCCACCATTCACAGTAGGTGACTGTTAGAGCTTAACTATTCTTTCCTTGTAACATGATCTCCTCACAGGTCACAGAGCAAGCCTAAAAAACTTTCTCATAGAAGTCAATAAGGTCCCCTCCTGACCACTGGGTCTATGGCCCAGTGGCTTCCATAAAGCAATTTTTTTTACGCATTGGAAATGCTGTTAAGAACAACTCAGGCAAGATGGCTCCCCCATAATGTTCAGTACATAGCATAACAAATCTACAATCAGAAAATAAAAAATGTTTGATGACACACTTCCTTTAAGGCTTATAGAGACTTTATGCAGTAAGTGAACCACTTCCAAAATACCCTTCACACTTAGATATGTTTCTGACCAAGTGAATCTTAATCCTGTTGTACCCCCCCCCCCACACACACACACACTGGGAAGTACAGTCACCATTGCAAAAATAATATTACCTACTTTAGTTTCTGCAGAGAGAGAGAGACTTTGGGAAAAATAGAAAGGAGGAGTACTACAACAACAATTATTACTCATATTCATATATCACTATCTGGGAAGATTTGTACTGTGAATTGTTCAGAACTGCGCTTTGATACTGTTGGATATCCTACAACTCTCCTGCTGCACTTTAGTAAAGAGAAAAATTTATTTTCTGCATCTGGCCTGGTTACTGACTTCAGCAACATACGCCAGCCACTGCACCTACATCTCCTGCCTTGCACCCATACAGCACTTATAACAACAAGAGCACCCCGCTTATTATCTGGCAGGATACCCAACGTCAGCGTGCACCTCGGGGGAACAAATGATGCTCTCTCCTATCACTGCCCTGGCCCTAGGGAGCATCTGCTACTGTGAATAGGTATTGCAGTCAGAGCTTGCATCACATTATGTTTATGGATTTTGTTTATGTATGTATTTTTGGTGTGTACATGTATTACATATGTGTGTATTTATTATGTTGTGTGTGAAGGCATTATGCTTATTGAAATATCTGGCAAAAAATTCCTTTTTGCCACAGAGGTTTTTTCATTTTACCGTTTTCGTTTTTCAGTCCATGCCTTTCCAGGGCCATAACTTTTTTTTTTTTTCCATTCATATAGCTGTATGAGAGCTTGTTTTGCAGGACAAATTGGAGTTTCTAATTCCATCATTTAATATTGCACACAATGTAGTGGAGAGCTGGAAAAAAATCCAAATGAGGTGAAATTGGAAAAAAAAAACACACAATTCCACAACAGTTTTACAGATTTCATTTTTACAGAGTTCCCTATGCTATAAAACTGATCTGTTACATACTTTTATTCTCCACAAGTTTAGTGATACCACATATGTATAGTTTTTCTTGCATTTTAACACTGAAATAAAAATAAAAACCTTGAAAAAAATTATTTAGTTTTTCTTTTTATTGCCATATTCTGACCCCTATCATTTTTTGATTTATGTATTGAGCTGTGTGAGGGGTCACCTGGCCCTTATGTTCAGAGTGTGAAAACAGAACCCAAAAATGAGGGATTCAATTTGACTTTTGCTATGGCGCCTCCTGTACTAATGATATTATTGATATGTGACTCTAATTATACAGTAATTAGATCAGAATTATGTGTGATATTGCAGCTAAGTCCCATTTACAGGTTTCTGCAAGAAAGTAATCATGATTTTCTAATCTTGGACAATCTCTATAAATAATAATGAGAACTTAATTTTTCCCTCCAGGTTTTTACAGTCTAAAGGTAGATGCTTGAAATAAAGGCTCATTCTCATAGCTGTTCTGGAAATGTTAGTGCCTGCTAAATGGCAATGTACTTTATCTTAACCCTAATCATCACCTTTCTAAAGAGGAAAAGAAAAATTCTGACAATGTAAACTTGACCTTTCTTCACACTTCTTAATGGTTTGTGATATTTTGGAACATAGACAGCTGGCAACAAGAGACAAGCCTGAGAACATCAATACATTTCATCAAATGCTACTAACAACCTTTGGGACTTTACTTGATGCTGCTTTTCACGCCACAAAATATTTTTTTTAGCATTAAGATGTTTCAGAATGTGAACATTTTCAAGATATAATCTGTTTCATTATTGTGTTATTGATCCAATTGGCTGCAACATAACAAAAGAAAATAATAATAGGCAATCAGGTTCATGAATTTAATTGATTTTTTTATGCATTTTACATGCATTTTAGTAGAATAGCAACTTTTGGCTTGCAATTCCACAAATAGATATTTGAAATGAGTTGAAAGTAGTATGTCGCACTAGAGTGGTATAACGCCAGAAAGTAGGTGCTCCTAGCTGTAGATTCACCAATTCTACAAAACTGAAAAAAATTATAAAAATAGATAGGGCACTCTGGCATTTGGGTACCGCAGAGGTAATAATGGGTTAATAATTATAAAATCCTTATAGTTTATTAGTAAAATAAGAAAATAAAAAACAATTCAGTCAGAGATCAGAGTTTTCCTGAGTAAAGTGCATAAGTGTCATATATATCAAGTCAAATCTGTTACCAGCTCCAACAGCCAAATAACTACAATAATATTAAATAATGGTCAATGTCCCAGATACATTAAAACAAATGCAAACTCCACGTATGTTTGATTATGCAGCATCCACCCTGTATATGTAGGGTCTCTGTATTTTAAATAATGATCGTTCCTCTTTTACTGGCGTCCCACTCCCCAGTATATACTTGCGGCGTCCCGCTAAGTCAAGTGCGCATGTAAATACAGTTTGCGATCGATTCCTTACCACCTTCGTGGTATCCACTAGATGGACCTTACCAGGTTTGTAGTGATGTGCCCTCGACACGGTACTTCTCTTATAATGTAGATTGTAGTCCGGTCTCAAGAGCTGCCCTCCTGTACCTCACCTCGGCGTTGCACGTGCGGGTCTCGTGGATGGAGATTCCAGATTATGCCAACGTCAGTTCCTGTGGGTTTTGGGGTTACTCGGCTGCAAATTTCCTGGTAGTCCAATATTCGTGGATATGAATTTACACGGGGGAATATTACCAAACGCGTTTCGGGGTTTGTTTCAAAAGATATTTGAAATGGCACAATTTCCATTTCATTTTTCTTAGTTATACTATGCTATGTCTATCACATGGTAGCATTCTCTAGAATGCTATTACTCTTATTGGCATTATAATATTATTTTTACACGTCAGTAGTAGCAGTACAGTATATTTTTTTGTGAAGCAACTGGATTTGAATTATTATTTGACCTCATACACACAGCATGGGCATGGATTTTGTACTTAGATGCTCCTGGATGATGCATCATCGGGTGGTATCATGGAGATACATAATTTAATGCTACAAGCAATGCTTCTGGATGATAAGACCTCTGTAATACACTGTAACTTGTGATGGAGCCTGCCATGTAGAATCTAACAGAACAACCTCCATATGTTTTTCTATGAAGTCAGAGACATGAGGGGTTATATGGAGTCATAGTATGGGTGTGAGTATGAGGTGTACATTTTTACAAAAATAATGCTTTGTTTGCTATACAATATAATATACAGATGTGTCCATTCCTTTTTTTTTCCAATTGTTAGGGGCTAAAATACATCTGGAGATGTGGTCTGGATGATCTTCTCAACAGACACACTAACCTAAGCTCCATTTATGCTCTATTCAATCCGGCATATATCTGTGCCATCTCAGGGGAATATATTCTCTAGACTCCTCAGCTCATCTACAGTATAAGTACAACTAAGACTCCTTGGTAAGCATTTACTTCTCCAGCACTCTTGGTGTGCAGCTCCTGTGGCTCGCAGTGCTCCCTGATAGTACATGTGCAATCTTGGAACCAGAGCTTTTCACCCCTCAGCTCGGCTCATCTCTGGACATCAGCTCAGACAGTGACTGTGGCACCTGGCAACTCCACACTGCTGTCTTGGTCTTCTAACTTTAGCTTCTGTGTGTGCTGCCTGCATGGCCTTGGGCATCCTCTTATCTCATTAGACATGATATTGAGACTGAACCTGTTTAGCGCCATGGCTTATCTAAATTTCAGATTCTGCCAGCTCTGCCGGGAGAGGGAGCATAGTGTGGTACCCAGCATTCCATAACTGCTGCCTCTGCCTTATATCTTAAAGGGGTTGTCCTAGATACACTCCTCGACATTGAAATTGCAACAACAAAAAGCACAATACATAAGGTTATGCAAGTATAGGAAGTAGCAGATGTTGCTAAGATCTGAAGATGATCACATTTATAAGCACGTGGCAGAAACTTAAAAGCTAGATTGAAAGCTATTTTTTTTTTTTTGTTAATTGAAACCTCAAAAGTCAGATCAAGTTGCGCTGGATGATTGTGCATTTCCTCCTGTTTGTCAACATGCCAGATATATTGCCACTTGTCGCAAACTGAGAGGGACAACATTCTTGAACTGAGAGACCTTAATTTATCACTCCAGAAGATGGCTATGTGCCTAGGTCGAAGTGTCAGCACTGTTCAACATTGTGTGTCCAGTGGCTGGGAGAATAACAATGAATTTAAATGACAGCAAGATTTTCGGAGAGAAGAACCTCTGCATAGATGGATCATGCAGACAATGATCCATTCTGTGATGCAAGTGAAATTGGACATCACTTCCCAAGCCTAGGATCCAAACAGTGTCATCAGAAGGTGTTTGCATGACATTTAGCTATGAGACAGATATCCAGCAACAGATGTTCCTTTTGACCTTATGGCACAAATCTTAAAGGTTATCTTGTACACAGCAAGACAGCAATGCAGGCTGGAATGAAGGTCTGCAGTATTGGCCTGTCACCACTGCAGCACTGGTCCAATCCTCCTGTTGCTACTTACAAACTGCAGTAGTAGTATACAAGTATATGACGCTTGATGGCAACAGACAATCACTATCCTCACCGGTCTAATGCTTATGGTAGTGATTGACTGTAGTGGTCACATGCAGTATACTGGCATGTCACAACTGCAGCCAGGGGATTTGGACCAGTGTCACACAGAATGTTGATGGAGAAAGGGGTGACCATGACATCATTTTTTAAGGGTTTGCGACTGTCAGCCCCCTACGTATGGGCTGCAACATCAGGGTATACTGTGTGAATGTGGTACCTCTGGCCTACATCTCTGTACCTTTTTCTGGCTACTATTACCTACATGCATTGCTGGTGGCCTCAGACCCAATGTTCCTCTGGAGTCTACATGGCCTGTAAACAATTCATCAATAATTGGGGAGTATACTGTAGCAGTATAAATTATTCATAGAGATGATTGTATCAATTCTAAATGAATTTTCAATATATACAAATCTTTTTCAATTTGATCGAGTTGGGATCTTATATATAGCGCCTATGACACTGTCACACAAATGTCAGCTGTAGTCCCTCATGATTTGCTGGGGCTCATTTGAAAAGCATTATGAGAAAGCCCACCAGACAGGAACACCACCCAGGGCCATGGGATATTTTTTCTTTCAGTTCACATCCCCCTTGATTTTCCTTCTTGCAATAATTTTGGAGAAAAAAAGCACAGTTTACCAGAGTCCATATGGTCATTCTGATGCAGCAAGATACATCCAGCCAAGTTTGGTACTGTACACATTAAAAGGCTTGCAGAAGTAAGAGTTAACAATAAATGTGATATAAATTGACTGCTAGGCTGTTTTATACCACTGGCAACCATGCACTTACCTATAGCCATATATTTTGCTGTCGCTTTAAGATTTCTAATGAGGTCTAGGTGTTGCAAATGCTTAAGGCACCTTTACATGGGCTGATGATTGGGGCAAATATTGGGAACGATCATTCCCAGGAATGCTGGTTTGTATAATTGTAATGTTTACATTGTGATGTTTAAAGAAATATTGCTGCATGTAAATTTAGCTCTTGCCTCTTCTAACAAGCCGGCAGGATTTAGTTTTCAAAAATTAACAGATTGTTCGGTAATTGTGAGCCACCACAGCCAGTCAGTGTCTGTGAAATTAAAGGATTTTGCCTGGAGTGAACACAAGAGTGCCCCAAAGTACTGAGATATAACACACCCCGTGTTAGACTGGCCTACTAGAGTACCCAAGAATCCTCCGGTGGGCCCAGACTCTAATACCATAATGGGCCAGAAAGATCCAGGATAAAAAAACAACATTTGACTGCCTTTGAGTTAATCACTTGCCACTAGAGTCTAGTTCTGTGATTCAAAGCCAATTACACTTTACTGATGATATAGTGGTTGGACCTTGAGAATAATTTCCTCTGTTCGGCCTCTGAAATCCCAGTCTGACACTGAGTCATGCTGCAATTCTGTCTCTGGGGATGAAGAAGAGGAGCAGGAACCCAGTTTTAGCAGGTTTCTGAACAATTGCTCAAAGCTATTGCTGCATGCAAAACGCCCTTTATAGTAAAAATAGAAGAGATACAAAATGTTGTGGGTGTATTATGTCAAGAAATGCAATCTCTGCATTGCTGCATAACAGTGGTGGAATTTTATGCTTTTGAAGTGGAGGACAAGGTGGTACCCACATATACAGCCATGTTAGCCTGAATAAAAGTTGATACATGGCAGCAGAAGTGTGACAACCTAGAAAACTGTCTATACGACAACAATATGCACATTATTAGCTTACTAAATTGGTCAGTATTAATATCCAGAACACTTTGTTAATACACGGCAGAAAACAACCCTAGAAGAGGAATTCTCCAGCATGTTTGCAGAGAGCAGATGCACAGAGTCCCAGAAAGAACTTTCTTCCAGGAGCCCACCACAACCTCTTCTAGTCCTTCTACTGATTTGTAAGAATCGAGATACTGTAAGACAGTGTATTTGGCTAGACATAAAAAAGTCTATTAAAGAACAACAATGCTATAGTGTATATCTTTGTAGACCTCTTCATTGAACTTTACAACCACTATACACATTTCACTGAAGCCTGGGTGAATTGCACTCCGTGCATTTGAAGTTGAAATGAAATTCAAAGACGGAGAAATCTCATAATCCATGGTATGCCCTGCTTGTCTTAAAATCATTTACGAGGGTACCTCCAATATCTTTAAATTACCAGTGAAAGTCATGAGTGGCTGCTAGCTGATCTGTCACAGTGGAGAGCTTGTATGGTCATCCTCCTTGTGTTTTCTAAAGTTTGGCAGGTGTCTTCTACTATGGGTTAAACCCTGCATCTTCCAAACTTGTCTACTGTTTCAAATGATTCATATTATCAACAGGTAATTACCTCTAGTAGCTGCTGTTATATGGGAGCTAAAGTAAAGCCAGAGAGTTAAAGCCGTAAAAGAGGTAAAGCAAAGGTAACCTGCTATTAAAGGTAATTTGCTGTTTCTCCATAAGAGAGAATTTTTTTTGTTAGAATTGTTATTGTTGTTTATGGAGCAACACTGTTAATTTGTGCCTTTATGAATTATAGCTTTATTATACAGTATATAAAATGTGTACGCTGTTCTCTTACATTAGATATAGCTAGATTGTTGAATAAACCAGGGCTCCAGAGGTCAGCCCATTGTTTTCACACTTTATTCACTGGGGTGGGGGGTTGGGGCTTTCTTTTAAAATACAGATCACTCCACTGGAAAGCTAAAGTAACCTGCAGAGACCTAGAAGGTCATTTATATTTGCATATGTTGAGATAAATTCTAAGAATAATCTCATTCTCTGTGTATGTAATTCACCATCCCTGGAGGTTCTATGTTGGGTTCTTTCATTTTGAATTAGACTATCACAATGCTACTTTATTATATATGGGATAGTTTAATTTGCTAATGGATAACAACAAAGAATAGATTTCATGTCTTGGCTAACACAACTAACAGTGTATTGTTAACTCTTTTCCTACCTTATTCAAGAGATGGACTGGCTAAATCTGTTGCATTTCCAACATGCTGACACCTCAGTAATTCACTGGCTATTTATTTACTGAGAAAACACTGTCAGGAGCACATTATATGTTTGTTTCACAATCTGGGTTAATACTATAGAATATGGTAATAGAGGAATATCTTCCTCTAAAGCTGAAAACCATTTATCTGAGTGTATCTATTCTGTTGCTGATTCTCCTGGCCCAAATGAAAGAATACCAAACCAGTTGGAATTTTTGCACAGGGGTATACACAAATATCATAGGACACTATAGCAAAACTTAGTAAGATTTCTGTTGAACATTTTTATTAAGTGGATTATTTTTTTCTTTTTTTAAGGCATAAAACAAAAAATGTAGTATGCCTCATCCATTTTACCCAACTTTTTTGTTGAAAAAACTGGAACAGGTGGTTAGTATATATTGTGCTTATTCTGAAAACCATATTTCTCCATGGATTTATGCCAGACAACTGGCATAAATATATTGATAAATATATCTAGTACACAACCACTCATCTGTTATATGCCTCTTTTGGGACATATTAAAGGCTTATTTGCAGGGGTGCATATCTTCTACCATTTCATATATTAAATTTATCTCAGCTAGAGATGAGAGGCCTTGGAATCTCAACTGAAATATATTAATAAATCTGTCCCTTACAGCTCTAAATACTCTGCTTTCCCTCACACAGTATATTGTAAAAATGGCTTCCTGCAGCCAACTAAGAGCAGCTCAGTACACAGGAACTTGTGCAGTTACCATTAAACTGTATGAGGTTGTAGAAATGTCTGTTATCTGACTTCCACATATTGGCGGCTGCATGAAAATAACATGGTTTCATATTGCGAAGCAGAAGAAGGAGTTCAGCATTGGGCCCCCAGCCCCCAAATTTTATAGTAGATGCATAGCGTTTCTCAATGGTGTGTATAACACTGTTTCATAGCTCTTCTTTACCACTTACCAGATTTGCCTCTTTTGGGACATATTAAATGCTTATTTGCAAGGGTAAATATCTTCCACTATTTCATATACATATTAAATTTACCATGGCCTAGAGATGAGGAGGCCCAATATTAGTCACCAACAGAGTCTGAATCTCTCACTAATTGTTTCCATGATATCAAAGACACTCTCTACAGAGCAACTACAGAAGAGACATTTTGCAATATTTCTCAGATTAATGTTCCCTTAACCTAGTGAACAGCAAGTGTGCTCTTTTAAACTCAGACATCAAACTAGAGGAAATCCGTGTGGCTAGTAAAAATTTGGCCCAATGTAAGGCCCCAGGTCCTAATAGTCTTCCCACTAAGATTTATAGTAAATTCCAAGCCCGACTAGTGTCTCACTTGCATAAAACTTTTTTCATGCCATATTCCATTGCCAGAGGCACTAATCACTTTTTACCATACAATTTATTTTTTGCAACAGTAGTGTTGCAGTAGTATTGCTTAAACCAGGAAAAGATCACGTGGCATGTGATTTGATATTGACCTATTTAATAGGCCAATGTAGAGAAAAAAAATCCTAACTCATATTTTGGCCTCAAAGATTGAGCTGATTTATAATAGATGTGGTACACTGAGATCAAAATTGATTCATGCCTGGTAAAAACATGTGCATTAATATATAAGAAGAGTCCAAAAGGTGTTTCAATGTGGTACGCTACAGGAGAACCACTGGGTTTTGGCTTCGCTTAATGCCACAAAAGATCACACTCCATCGAGCGGTCATTTTTTATTTTTTGCCTGTCTGCAAAAATGTAACTTTGGTCACAAGCTCTATCAAACAAATAGGTTACTTTATACCTCACTGAGAAGAAGTGTTTAAAACAATAATATTTTATCTCCATCATATTCCCTGAAGCAAGGTACTCTTCAGCAATGTCTCCTATCACCTCCTTCAAAATAATACCGCTCCCCAAATCTTCACAGCACAGTTCACTCATAGAGTCCAAATGTTTCATTAAAACCCTTTACTTCCCTTTGTCCTTATTCATATGGCACTATATAAATGTGCTTGGTTGGTGTTTTTTAATGCCTTTATGACTAGGGATGAGCGAACCCGAACTGTATAGTTCGGGTTCGTACCGAATTTTGGGGTGTTCGGGACACGGACCTGGACACGAACATTTTCAAAAAAATTCAGGTTCGGGTTCGTTGTTTGGCGATTTCTTCACGCTTTCTGAAGGGCTGCACAGCAGCCAATCAGCTAGTGTTTTAATTCTTGCCTTAAGAAGACATCACAGCCATTCCTACTCATGGCATGGCTGTTATTGGCCAAGTGCAGCATGTGACCCAGCCTCTATTTAAGCTAGAGTCACGTAGCGCTGCACGTCACTCTGCTCTGATTAGTATAGGTATAGGACGCAGCTGCTGTGAGGGCGAGATTAGGCAGGGAAAAGTCAGCAAAAACACCTAATGAAGTGATCGATCTACAGATGTGAATCAATCAACTTCTGCTAGTTAATTGCTCACTGGTTTTTAGGCTGCACAGAGCGTTTTTCTATCACTTTTTTCTGGGGTGAACGGCAGCCATTTTGTGTCTTGTGGTGCACCAGCACAAGCTGCAACGAAGTCCATCAATCCATCAATACTAGTTTTTGTTTTTTTTTGCTATATCCTACATCAGGGGCTTGGCTGTGCTTATTGTCACCCCTAGAAACTCAGGATAGAAATTTCTATATTTTATTAAGGGGTTAAATTCAATTGCCAAAATAGCAATCCCCTAAATCTGGTGTTCCAGCTGTGGCTGGCCAAGTTTAATAGTGTCCGGCAAAGGATATATTTTGTTCTGGGGTGAAATTCAATAGCCAAAATAGTAATCCCCTAAATCTGGTATCCCAGCATTGGCAGGCCAAGTTAAATAGTGTCCGGCAAAGGATATATTTTTTTCTGGGGTGAAATTCAATTGCCAAAATAGCAGTACCATAAATCAGTGGTTTCAGCTGTGGCTGGCCAAGTTTAATAGTGTCCGTCAAAGGATATATTTTTTTCTGGGGTGAAATTAAATTGCCAAAATAGCAATACCGTAAATCTGGTGTTCCAGCAGTTGCTGGCCAAGTTTAATAGTGTCCGGCAAAGGATATATTTTGTTCTGGGGTGAAATTCAATAGCCAAAATAGCAATCGCCTAAATCTGGTGTCCCAGCAGTGGCTGGCCAAGTTTAATAGTGTCCGGCAAAAGTTAGATTTTGTTCTGGGGTGAAATTCAATTGCCAAAATAGCAATACCATAAATCAGTGGTTTCAGCTGTGGCTGGCCAAGTTTAATAGTGTCCGGCAAAGGATATATTTTGTTCTGGGGTGAAATTCAATAGCCAAAATAGCAATCGCCTAAATCTGGAGTCCCAGCAGTGGCTGGCCAAGTTTAATAGTGTCTGGCAAAGGATAGATTTTATTCTGGGGTGAAATTCAATTGCCAAAATAGCAATACCATAAATCAGTGATTTCAGCTGTGGCTGGCCAAGTTTAATAGTGTCCGTCAAAGGATATATTATTTTCTGGGGTGAAATTCAATTGCCAAAATAGCAATACCGTAAATCAGTGGTTTCAGCTGTGGCTGGCCAAGTTTAATAGTGTCCGTCAAAGGATATATTTTGTTCTAGGGTGAAATTCAATTGCCAAAATATCAATACCGTAAATCAGTGGTTTCAGCTGTGGCTGGCCAAGTGTAATAGTTTCGGGCAAAGGATACATATTTTGTTCTGGGGTGAAATTCAGTTGCAAACATAAAAATACCGTAAATCTGGTGTTCCAGCAGTGGCTGGCCAAGTTTAATAGTGTCCGGCAAAGGATATATTTTGTTCTGGGGTGAAATTCAATTGCCAAAATAGCAATACCATAAATCAGTGGTCTCAGCAGTGGCTGGCCAAGTTTAATAGTGTCCGTCAAAGGATATATTATTTTCTGGGGTGAAATTCAATTGCCAAAATAGCAATACCCTAAATCAGTGGTTTCTGCTGTGGCTGGCCAAGTTTAATAGTGTCCGTCAAAGGATATATTATTTTCTGGGGTGAAGTTAAGTTGCAAAAATAGAAATACCGTAAATCTGGTGTTCCAGCTGTGACTGGACAAGTTTCATAGTGTCCGTCAAAGGATATATTATTTTCTGGGGTGAAATTTAGTTGCAAACATTGAAATACCGTAAATCTGGTGTCCCAGCTGTGACTGGACAAGTTTCATAGTGTCCATCAAAGGATAAATTTTTTTATAGGGTGAAATTCAATTGGCAAAATAGCAATACCCTAAATCAGTGGTTTCTGCTGTGGCAGGACAAGTTTTATAGTGTCCGTCAAAGGATAGCTTTTGTTCTGGGGTGAAATTCAATTACCAAAATAGCAATACCGTAAATCTGGTGTTCCAGCTGTGACTGGACAAGTTTCATAGTGTCTGTCAAAGGATATATTATTTTCTGGGGTGAAATTCAATTACCAAAATAGCAATACCGTAAATCTGGTGTTTCAGCTGTGACTGGACAAGTTTCATAGTGTCCGTCAAAGGATATATTATTTCCTGGGGTGAAATTCAATTGCCAAAATAGCAATACCCTAAATCAGTGGTTTCTGCTGTGGCTGGCCAAGTTTAATAGTGTCCGTCAAAGGATATATTATTTTCTGGGGTGAAGTTCAGTTGCAAAAATAGAAATACCGTAAATCTGGTGTTCCAGCTGTGAATGGACAAGTTTCATAGTGTCTGTCAAATGAGATATTATTTTCTTGGGTGAAATTCAGTTGCAAAAATAGCAATACCATAAATCTGAAGTTCCAGCTGTGACTGGACAAGTTTCATAGTGTCCATCAAAGGATATATTTTTTATGGGGTGAAATTCAATTGGCAAAATAGCAATACCCTAAATCAGTGGTTTCTGCAGTGGCAGGACAAGTTTTATAGTGTCCGTCAAAGGATAGCTTTTGTTCTGGGGTGAAATTCAATTACCAAAATAGCAATACCGTAAATCTGGTGTTCCAGCTGTGACTGGACAAGTTTCATAGTGTCCGTCAAAGGATATATTATTTTCTGGGGTGAAATTTAATTGCCAAAATAGCAATACCGTGAATCAGTGGTTTCAGCTGTGGCTGGCCAAGTTTAATAGTGTCCGTCAAAGGATATATTTTGTTCTAGGGTGAAATTCAATTGCCAAAATAGCAATACCGTAAATCAGTGGTTTCAGCTGTGGCTGGCCAAGTGTAATAGTTTCGGGCAAAGGATACATATTCTGTTCTGAGGTTAAATTCAGTTGCAAAAATAAAAATACCGTAAAACTGGTGTTCCAGCAGTGGCTGGCCAAGTTTAATAGTGTCCGGCAAAGGATATATTTTGTTCTGGGGTGAAATTTAGTTGCAAACATTGAAATACCGTAAATCTGGTGTTCCAGCTGTGACTGGACAAGTTTCATAGTGTCCATCAAAGGATATATTTTTTTATAGGGTGAAATTCAATTGGCAAAATAGCAATACCCTAAATCAGTGGTTTCTGCTGTGGCAGGACAAGTTTTATAGTGTCCGTCAAAGGATAGCTTTTGTTCTGGGGTGAAATTCAATTACCAAAATAGCAATACCGTAAATCTGGTGTTCCAGCTGTTAGAATGTGGCAGTAACTGGGCGGTCGTTGCGCAGGCACTGCAGCATGTAGTTGCTCATGCCAGGCTGCCCAGAGGCAAGAACAAGCTATCCTCTTTGAGGGGGGTATACCGTTTGTGTCCTCTGTATCCCCCAGCGTTCCTCCTACTCCTCTTCCTCATCCTCCAGAACTGTGCCCTGGCTGGACAATTGTGTTCCAGGCCAGGGCCAATGTTGGTGCAGATACCCACCCTCCGAGCCACTTGTATTTGGTTAGCCTTAAGTTAAGGATAAGGCTTGTATATAGTTTTGTTTCTTTATATGGTTAGTTTAACTGCCTTATAGTTATTTTAATATGTTTGTAAGTAAATTTGTAAATAGTTTGTTAATGGTTTTATGGTTTGAGTAAAGGGGGGGGGTATAGAGTGTGTAGGGTGTGCTGCTGTTTGGGCTTATTTTCCATCCGTTCTCTACACTGTCTATACTGCCACTGTATCTAATTTCATTGTATAATACTGTTGAGGGGGCCTTGACAAAGTCTTTTAGTCCTCCTCCTCCTCCTGGATGGGCCCCTTCTAGGTGAGGGACCCAAAACAGTGTGTTTCCAATGCTTCCCTGTAGCTACGCCCCTGGGCAAACCCATCAGTAAGTACGTGTACTCTTCGACCATGTTGCTGAAATGCTGCCTCCTGCTAAGACGTTCTAGATCTGCTGGTGGTGCAGGTTGTTGTGGCGTGATGACAAAGCTTTCCCACATTTTGCCAATGCTAAGCCAGCCTTCTGAGGTGCTGATGGTGACCCAGCTGCCCGTGAGCTGGCTTGGGTGCCACTCTGCTGAAAACACGGTTCCTCCTCATCCTCCTCATCCTACTTATCCTCCTCATCCTCCAGAACTGTGCCCTGGCTGGACAATTGTGTTCCAGGCCAGGGACTATGTTGGTGCAGGAACCCACCCTTCAAGCCACTTGGATGTCACTGGCCTTAAGTTAAGGATAAGGCGTGTATATAGTTTTGTTTGTTTATATAGTAAGTTTAGCTGCATTTTAGTTATTTTAATATCTTTTTAAGTAAATTTGTAAATAGTTTGTTAATGGTTCGAGCAATCCTCCAGGTGGAAGGACATTCGCCTCTGGGCCAGCCGCTACATTTACTCACTGTGCTGTTGCTTATGTGGACGTTGCCACAGATAGCGTTGCGCAGTGCACACTTGATTCTGTCTGCCACTTGGTTGTGCAGGGAAGGGATGGCTCACCTGCAAAAGCAGCGGCGGCTGGGATACACGTACTGTGGGATAGCCACCGCCATATGGTTTTTAAAACTGTCCACCAGACAGAATGACAGCAGGAAGTTTGAAATACGGCATTCAGAGCCATGGGTAGGGGGGTACTTCCTTTTTTTATTTCTTTTTCTCTCCAGTGTTTGAGAGATGGACAGCTGATAGCTGAACACTTCCATGGGATTTGGTGGAGATGCTAGGTGACAATGACAGATGTGGTTGCGTTGCTGCCACATCCTCTGTTTGCTGGGTGACAGGTGCCACTGTGACTCACTTGGGCTCAAGTTTAGAATGTTTATTTATTATTTTTCTGTATTTTATTTTAAGTAATTTCCCTATTCACTTATGTTTGCAGGGCATTTACCTACATGTTGCTGCCTTTTGCAGCCCTCTAGCCATTTCCAGGGCTATTTTACAGCCATTTAAGTGCCCAAAAGTTCGGGTCCCCATTGACTTCAATGGGGTTCGGGGTGAAGTTCGGGTCGAGTTCGGATCCCGTACCCGAACATTTTCTGGATGTTCGGCCAAACTTCTCGAACTCGAACATCCAGGTGTTCGCTCAACTCTATTTATGACACAATCCATATTTTCCTTCTCTAATTTTCAATTTCCTCTTCCATTTAGTCATTATGTAATATCCAGGGTGTGGGGAAACTTATATGATCAATATGTGCTGCTTTCCTTTCCCCAGCTATAACTCAAATGCAACATTCCTTGTACTCATTTTTTATATACTTTTAGGTGCCATGAATTAAATACCCACTTTCAGCTGGGTACTCTTTCTCTGTTTCTACCTTTCCTCTTATAGGGATTTTAAAATCTCATGGTCCCCAGGGACTTACCCATATTTTTCGCTTTATAAGACGATGATTTTGGCTTTTGAGGAGGAAAATAAGAAAAAAAAAAGGATAAGAGGAGTTATAGTCACATTAGTACCAATATTAGCTTACGGTAACTCATATGACTACCTTATAACCCCCCTCATCCATGGGAATCCACCCATATACGGATGGATTCCTTTGGATGAGGGAGGTTATAGTCATATTTAATATAGACAAGTGCCAACTACAGAACAGTGTTTTTTTTAAATATGACTATAACCCCCACATCCATAGGAATCCACCCATATACTGCAGTACATGGGTGGATTCCTATGGATGAGGGGAGTTATAGTCATATTTGGTGCACATTTTTCATTAAGGTACCATATATTGCCCCCGAGCTGCCCTCACCAAGAGACTTAGGCAGCAATCTACGTTACCAGGTCATGGGGTGGTCCCATAGCGGGAGAAATGTCCAGATCCACTGTATTAGCGGTTATCACAGGTTTTGGCTCTTACCTTTTGTCATTATTGCGGTCTGTTTCCATTTATTTGTGGCCATACTTTATTTAATATTCTCTATATGTTGTTCATATACTGCGTATAGCTGATATACATTTTATGACCTGATATTGTGGATGTTCAGTGGATCTTGTATGTGTCGGTCTTATTTGTTACCGACACAGTTTTCATATTGTATACAATTTTTTAATGTGCCTGTTTGTCCGTGTTGTTTAATAAACTTTATATATATTTTATATTGGATGTGCATTTTTTAAGGTGGTTCTTTTGACTCCTCAGTGAGTCTATTTGTGTCCTTATCATAATTTTAACCACTCTTTTGCACACCTTGTATTTATTTATTTGTTATTTGGTGTGCCCCCTCCATCCATAGTATCTATCCATTCTCGGTATACTAACTAGAAGGAGGGGGCACAACCCGTATGCACGTGTATCAGAGTGCCGGCTACCGGCATAAAAAATCACTACAAAAACCAACAAACAAAGAATGCCGAGATTGTAAGCCGCACATCTAAAAATGTATAAATTTATTTATGCAAACAGACACAAAAGGACACTATTAAAAACGTTGTATACAATGTATGCAATCCACATAACCCTGTCCAATTACCATGCAAAAAGTATGAACATAATCCCACAGTAAAACATTCTTATCAAAAACATAGAAAAAATATAAAGTAATCCATCAAAACAGAATGTAATCAAATACTTATCATAAATGTATGGGGATGCGCATGGTGGACAAGGGAAGAAAGAGCCCGACGCGTATCGCCAGACTCTGCTGGCTTCCTCAGGGGTGCCTGTTCACAATTGTACATGTAATCTTAAATAGCCTCAATAATCAAATCAGTAGTCGTTGATAATAATAATCACCTATAGTCATGGTTGGCGTGGGGAGGATGCCGATCCCTGGTGCAGGTGCGGCATACACAAAATCGCGCGCCGAAGAAGTCGGCGGGCGGAAGTGACCATTGCGCATGCGCGAGTGCGTCAGGGCAAGAGGTCAGACGCACGCTGCGTTCCAAAAAGCGGAAGCGACATCGCGTCATGGCGTCACGCCACGGCGCAGGCGCACAAAACCCTGGCACAAAACAAAAAGCAAACAAATAAAAAACAAGCAATACTGCAATCAAAAAAGCACCGAATTGTGAAAAAATGTAGAAAATGCGAGCATGAACAACCCACATACTCTAATGTGAAGTATCACAATATAGGATAGGAGGAAAAAGGATAAACCTCTCACATCGGTGGCATCACACTTTTTGGATTTTCACGGGGGTAAGTATAAGGACTTGAGGGTGGTAGGTTTAGAGAGATTTCAGTATAATATTAGAGGCACACATATGACACGGAGCTTATTGAGAGGTTTTTGTAGTGATTTTTTATGCCGGGAGCCGGCACTCTGATACACGTGCATACGGGTTGTGCCCCCTCCTTCTAGTTAGTATACCAAGTTTGTTTGCAGTGTTCCTTATACACTGTGTTCTTGGGTGAGGCACCCCTTTAAATTTCTTAGATTAGTGATTCTGTCATGGCGGCATATGTGGAGGAAAGGGAGGCCACCTGGAACTCACAGGTTACTGCTGTGTTCCATGAGGGTGGTGCCTTTGAGGGGAGTGGTGATTTTCGGACACTTACTGAAGAATTAATAGACACACACAAACTATTTTCTAGGGTGTGGTGGAATGTGAAAAGTCTAGAGGAATATGTTAAATGTTCTATCATTCCTAGGGGACTGAGGGTCCAAAAATTTCCAGCATGGGAGGTTTCACCCGACTTTAAAAACACGTGGGAACAAGGACTATCCCAATGCTCTAGAATCCTGATGGGGATGTTAATAGAACATGATAAGGAACTTTTGCGTCATACCAAGCAAAAACTTATGGAGTTAGAGACCAAACTATCACAACAGGATAAGTAAAAAGTAGAGAATTACTATATCAAATTGAAGGAAGTATTGGATAAATATGATAAAGAAATTATGATGGGCAAGAAGTCCAAATTCCAATGTGATAAAGCTGATTTTTCAAGAAAGCAGGCCTATAAGTGGAAACATACAGGGAATATGCGTGGGTATGGCAAAAGAAATGTTGTGAATCCATCTGCACAGAATGTATTCAATCGCGCTGACCCTAGTGATAATAGTTTGAGTGAAGGTGATTTTTTATCAGAAGTCAGCGACGACGGAGGACTAGGAGGGGATTACGTAAACCCCAAAAAAAGAGGCCCGCAACATCGCAAGGGCAACAATTACCCAATGTTTCAGAAACGACGCCTTCAACAATATTGAATTCAAACATGGATATGAATGATACCCTTCAGATCATCAATTTGTCTACATATAATCTGACTCCTCTTGAAAAGTCAGTATTAGAGAAGGGTCTCACTTTTTCTCCTATGTGTTTTCTTGATAAATTTGAATTTATAAAAGATACCTACCTTTTTGTAGACAGCTGTGTTTTAAGTTGCTGTATGACCAACCTTCCATGCTACAGAACTTGGCCGAGGATGAACCTTCATGGACCTAATGGATCTTTTACGGGAGAACAATATGGATACAGGTAGAAGGTGCTTTACTTTATATAAACCGTTCTCTGTGACTCCCACTCTTAATCTTTTTCCTAATATACAGCTATTTTTTCAGGCTGTTGTTCATGAAATACGTAAATTGAATCCTGACCATGTCCATGGGAGGAACCTGGATAAAGCAGAATTTGCAACAATAAGGAAACTACAAACCAATCCCACATTTATCATAAAGGAGGCAGATAAAGGTGGAAATGTGGTATTGTGGGATTTGAGTCTGTATCTACAAGAGGCAAAAAGACAACTCAGTAACTGTATCTTTTATACACCTTTACCATCAGATCCCACTATGGTGTTTAAGAAAAAATTGGATCGACTATTGATTGCGGCCCGGATGTGCATGTCATTACTAAGAAAGAATTTCAATTCTTAGAGGTTAGTGAACCTATTGTCCCGACGTTCTACATGCTCCCCAATGTCCATAAAGATCTTAGGAACCCACCCGGACGACCTATTGTGGCTGGCATTGGTGGACTTTGCGAGCAAGCCTGCACTTATATTGATTTCTTCCTTCAACCCATTGTTTTAGGCCTCAAGTCCTACGTGCGGGATTCTCTCCATTTGATCGAGATGTTGGATTTGATTACGATTACACCTGACACGTTGTTGGTAACCTGCGACGTCAAATCGCTTTACACCAATATAGCACATAAGGATGGTGTCGCTGCCTGTACCTATTTTTGGATAAAGCAGAGTACGGGGAACCAGCCCACCACAATTTTTGGTAAGCCTGTTGGAATTTATTTTGTGTCACAATTACTTTGTTTTTGATCGCGTTTTTACAAGAAAGCAGGCCTATAAGTGGAAACATACAGGGAATATGCGTGGGTATGGCAAAAGAAATGTTGTGAATCCATCTGCACAGAATGTATTCAATCGCGCTGACCCTAGTGATAATAGTTTGAGTGAAGGTGATTTTTTATCAGAAGTCAGCGACGACGGAGGACTAGGAGGGGATTACGTAAACCCCAAAAAAGAGGCCCGCAACATCGCAAGGGCAACAATTACCCAATGTTTCAGAAACGACGCCTTCAACAATATTGAATTCAAACATGGATATGAATGATACCCTTCAGATCATCAATTTGTCTACATATAATCTGACTCCTCTTGAAAAGTCAGTATTAGAGAAGGGTCTCACTTTTTCTCCTATGTGTTTTCTTGATAAATTTGAATTTATAAAAGATACCTACCTTTTTTGTAGACAGCTGTGTTTTAAGTTGCTGTATGACCAACCTTCCATGCTACAGAACTTGGCCGAGGATGAACCTTCATGGACCTAATGGATCTTTTACGGGAGAACAATATGGATACAGGTAGAAGGTGCTTTACTTTATATAAACCGTTCTCTGTGGCTCCCACTCTTAATCTTTTTCCTAATATACAGCTATTTTTTCAGGCTGTTGTTCATGAAATACGTAAATTGAATCCTGACCATGTCCATGGGAGGAACCTGGATAAAGCAGAATTTGCAACAATAAGGAAACTACAAACCAATCCCACATTTATCATAAAGGAGGCAGATAAAGGTGGAAATGTGGTATTGTGGGATTTGAGTCTGTATCTACAAGAGGCAAAAAGACAACTCAGTAACTGTATCTTTTATACACCTTTACCATCAGATCCCACTATGGTGTTTAAGAAAAAATTGGATCGACTATTGATTGCGGCCCGGGATGTGCATGTCATTACTAAGAAAGAATTTCAATTCTTAGAGGTTAGTGAACCTATTGTCCCGACGTTCTACATGCTCCCCAATGTCCATAAAGATCTTAGGAACCCACCCGGACGACCTATTGTGGCTGGCATTGGTGGACTTTGCGAGCAAGCCTGCACTTATATTGATTTCTTCCTTCAACCCATTGTTTTAGGCCTCAAGTCCTACGTGCGGGATTCTCTCCATTTGATCGAGATGTTGGATTTGATTACGATTACACCTGACACGTTGTTGGTAACCTGCGACGTCAAATCGCTTTACACCAATATAGCACATAAGGATGGTGTCGCTGCCTGTACCTATTTTTTGGATAAAGCAGAGTACGGGGAACCAGCCCACCACAATTTTTTGGTAAGCCTGTTGGAATTTATTTTGTGTCACAATTACTTTGTTTTTGATCGCGTTTTTTACAAGAAAGCAGGCCTATAAGTGGAAACATACAGGGAATATGCGTGGGTATGGCAAAAGAAATGTTGTGAATCCATCTGCACAGAATGTATTCAATCGCGCTGACCCTAGTGATAATAGTTTGAGTGAAGGTGATTTTTTATCAGAAGTCAGCGACGACGGAGGACTAGGAGGGGATTACGTAAACCCCAAAAAAAGAGGCCCGCAACATCGCAAGGGCAACAATTACCCAATGTTTCAGAAACGACGCCTTCCACAATATTGAATTCAAACATGGATATGAATGATACCCTTCAGATCATCAATTTGTCTACATATAATCTGACTCCTCTTGAAAAGTCAGTATTAGAGAAGGGTCTCACTTTTTCTCCTATGTGTTTTCTTGATAAATTTGAATTTATAAAAGATACCTACCTTTTTTGTAGACAGCTGTGTTTTAAGTTGCTGTATGACCAACCTTCCATGCTACAGAACTTGGCCGAGGATGAACCTTCATGGACCTAATGGATCTTTTACGGGAGAACAATATGGATACAGGTAGAAGGTGCTTTACTTTATATAAACCGTTCTCTGTGACTCCCACTCTTAATCTTTTTCCTAATATACAGCTATTTTTTCAGGCTGTTGTTCATGAAATACGTAAATTGAATCCTGACCATGTCCATGGGAGGAACCTGGATAAAGCAGAATTTGCAACAATAAGGAAACTACAAACCAATCCCACATTTATCATAAAGGAGGCAGATAAAGGTGGAAATGTGGTATTGTGGGATTTGAGTCTGTATCTACAAGAGGCAAAAAGACAACTCAGTAACTGTATCTTTTATACACCTTTACCATCAGATCCCACTATGGTGTTTAAGAAAAAATTGGATCGACTATTGATTGCGGCCCGGGATGTGCATGTCATTACTAAGAAAGAATTTCAATTCTTAGAGGTTAGTGAACCTATTGTCCCGACGTTCTACATGCTCCCCAATGTCCATAAAGATCTTAGGAACCCACCCGGACGACCTATTGTGGCTGGCATTGGTGGACTTTGCGAGCAAGCCTGCACTTATATTGATTTCTTCCTTCAACCCATTGTTTTAGGCCTCAAGTCCTACGTGCGGGATTCTCTCCATTTGATCGAGATGTTGGATTTGATTACGATTACACCTGACACGTTGTTGGTAACCTGCGACGTCAAATCGCTTTACACCAATATAGCACATAAGGATGGTGTCGCTGCCTGTACCTATTTTTTGGATAAAGCAGAGTACGGGGAACCAGCCCACCACAATTTTTTGGTAAGCCTGTTGGAATTTATTTTGTGTCACAATTACTTTGTTTTTGATCGCGTTTTTTACAGGCAGGTATCTGGAACGGCGATGGGTGCCCGTTGTGCACCCTCCTATGCAAACCTATTTTTAGGTTGGTGGGAGGAAACACGCGTGTACCCATCTGCCTTATTCCAACAGTATGTGGTGGGCTGGTTCCGCTATATTGATGACATTGTGTTCTTTTGGCAGGGTCCAGAAGATCTTTGCCAACAGTTCATTAATTCTTTGAATGTGAATGACCATAATATTCATTTGACTTATAGCATCTCAAGGGAAACTGTGGAGTTTCTGGATTTGAAACTAACAAGAGAGGGACAACAAGTAAATACCTCCCTATTTCGAAAAAGTACGGCTACTAACAGCTTGCTCCATTACCGAAGTTTCCATTCGCAACATGTCAAGAATGGGATACCAAAAGGGCAGTTTTTTAGACTGCGTTGAAATTGCACTAATTCAACAGACTTCAAGATAGCGGCAGCAGATCTAACAGCTAGATTCCGTAATAGGGGTTACCCGAAGAAAATTATTTCTCGTGCCTTCCAGGGAGCCAAAAATACAGAACGTTCTCAGCTCTTTATTCCAAAACAGAAGGTGAGAGATGGCAAAATACATGTGATCACACGGTATAACAATCAGTGGTCTGCCCTCTATAGAATTTTGAAGAATCATTGGTTTTTACTTACCTCGGATAAAAAGATCTCATGTTATATAGATGCTAGACCAAAGATCATCGCACGGAAGGCACCTTCACTAAAGGATAAATTGGTCCACAGTCATTTTCAACGCCCAACTCAAAGTTTGGATAGAGGCATCAGATTGAAAGGCACTTATGCATGCGGACAGTGCAGCGTTTGGGTGATGACAACTTTGTACATGACCAAAAACACATACAGTTGAAACAATATGTGAACTGTCGCTCGAGAAATATTGTATATGCTATCATCTGCCCTTGTCCACAAGTTTATGTGGGGCAGACTACACAAGAGCTACGCAAACGTGTCCAACAGCATGTGTCGAATATTTCTTTGGCGGAACGTGATAGGAGGAAAAAGGATAAACCTCTCACATCGGTGGCATCACACTTTTTGGATTTTCACGGGGGTAAGTATAAGGATTTGAGGGTGGTAGGTTTAGAGAGATTTCAGTATAATATTAGAGGCACACATATGACACGGAGCTTATTGAGAGCTGAATCACGTTGGATTTTTGATCTAAACTGTTTGGCTCCACACGGTCTAAATGAGGAGCTTATTTTTAATGGTTTTTATACTTGATTAATTGTTTTTTTTCTTTTTTTTTTTTCTTTTTTTCAGCAGGTCACTTCAATCATCTAGATCACATTAGGCACTTGGGGATAATTGAATGGCATCTCACCTTTGATGGATTCCTCTTGGATCGGTTCTGGAACTTCATTATTCAAGAATTTTATTCTATGGTTTCATCCGACTTTTGAATATGCGATCTGTCTTGGCAACAAATAATTGGGCGTCTATTTAGGACCTGTATTTTAGGACCTGCCCCAATATCTGAACTTCAAGTCATTGGACTTTCTTCGATGTGACTTTTTATGTCCCTTCTTTAGAGGACCTTGTGCTAAATTATTATTATTTTTTCTGATTTGGCCCGTTCTAATATTGGTTTCACTACTCCCCCCCTTTGCCGATCCCTGGTGCAGGACCAACCTTGGCCCTTTTTTTTTTTTTTTTTTTTTTTTCCAGGTAGTATTCATTAAGGATTTTGTCAGTATTATTGTTTCCCTTTGCGCAGCGAATAATGGATGAACTACATACAGGGATTTCTAGGGACAGTATTGATAATAGTTTGATGTAGTAATTCAATATCCTTTTTGGCATATTATTCATGCATTATGATTATGCTCCATGATTATGTGATATAATTATACCTTTTTTTTTTTTTTTAGATATTGAGTGATGGGATATTATAAATTTTTTTTTTCTTTTTTTTTATATTATGGGAATCATGTTATTTTATAATGGATATTATATTTATGAATCATGGGTTGATTGATGTTCTTAATGGTTTATGAACTCTTATTGCGAGTATGTATTTATTGTAATGTTTTTGCGTAGTTGTATTTATATTATTGACACTATGTTCACGTATTTTAGCAATGATCTTGACGGTTTATGATCACTGCCTTATTACTCTCCTGCACGGCACCTTGATACTTCACATTAGAGTATGTGGGTTGTTCATGCTCGCATTTTCTACATTTTTTCACAATTCGGTGCTTTTTTGATTGCAGTATTGCTTGTTTTTTATTTGTTTGCTTTTTGTTTTGTGCCAGGGTTTTGTGCGCCTGCGCCGTGGCGTGACGCCATGACGCGATGTCGCTTCCGCTTTTTGGAACGCAGCGTGCGTCTGACCCCCTGCCCTGACGCACTCGCGCATGCGCAATGGGCAATTCCGCCCGCCGACTTCTTCGGCGCGCGATTTTGTGTATGCCGCACCTGCACCAGGGATCGGCATCCTCCCCACGCCAACCATGACTATAGGTGATTATTATTATCAACGACTACTGATTTGATTAGTGAGGCTATTTAAGATTACATGTACAATTGTGAACAGGCACCCCTGAGGAAGCCAGCAGAGTCTGGCGATACGCGTCGGGCTCTTTCTTCCCTTGTCCACCATGCGCATCCCCATACATTTATGATAAGTATTTGATTACATTCTGTTTTGATGGATTACTTTATATTTTTTCTATGTTTTTGATAAGAATGTTTTACTGTGGGATTATGTTCATACTTTTTGCATGGTAATTGGACAGGGTTATGTGGATTGCATACATTGTATACAACGTTTTTAATAGTGTCCTTTTGTGTCTGTTTGCATAAATAAATTTATACATTTTTAGATGTGCGGCTTACAATCTCGGCATTCTTTGTTTGTTGGTTTTTGTATCTATCCATTCTCAATATAGGTGCGAGTCTCAGCAGTGGGACCCGCACCTATCAGACAATTGGGGCATATCCTAGCGATATGCCCCATTGTCTGGGATGTGACAACCCCTTTAAGTCCCGGGCAACAGTCCATAAGTTAGGATGTCGAACTAACTAGCTACAACTAGTCTGAATCCATTCCTGGTAGCAGAAATCGGATGAAATCTAGGTCTGTGGCTCTAATAAAGTTCAAGTCCAGGGAAATACAAAAAACAGGGCACATTTCGGCTCAATTAGCATTATAGTCCTAGGTAATGTAATGAGTACATACTTTACACGTTGCAGAACAATACAACTTTTTTTTTTTCAATCCTGGTAGAGACCTGGCAGCTTCCCCTTTGCAGCTCTCTCTGACCTTCTTAGCTGGGATTCAGTGTTCAGGGAAGCTCTATCAGGAGTTTCTGAACACATCAGCAGATCAGGTACATTGGCTGGTTCCATTAAAGAGTACCTGTCACCTTTCCTGACATGTCTGTTGTAGTAACTACTTGCATTTCCCATTTAATAACAATTCTGGAGCATCTATTCTTATGACTCCATGTTGTGCCATTCCTGTATTATTCCCCCTAGAAGTTTGCAAATTAATTGCCAACAGTCTGCAGTAAATGTCCTGCTGGGTGTTACCAGAAATGAGTGTGTCTGACTTTGACCAATCAGTGCTGCAGGTGTCAGTCTGTATAGGGACTCACCCCCAACTGGTAACTCCCAGCTGTACCTTTACTGCAAGCTGCTAGTAATTCATTCATAAACTTCTAGTAGAAATAAAAGATGAATGACAAAACATAAAGTCATACGAACAGATGCTCCAGAACTATTACATGGGGAATGCTAGTAGTTACTAAAACATACATATTGGGAGAGGTGACATGTCCTCTTTAAGGCCGATGAACCGGGAGTAGGTGCAATGAATCAGATCAAGTGTTGAAAAAACCACTGGAATTGCTCTAGAATGGGATGGGTTTGTTTCTGAGTCAGGAACAGGTGATGGTGACAGCTCGATTGACGTGTTCACTTCTCTTGGCTAATCTGGAATAGGTTCCTGTAAACATTTCTTGAGCCTGTTGTGGGTGCACAAGCTAATTACTCTTGTCTTTTCAGTGGATATTGTAGACCTCGGGAGATGGCACTGCTGTCATAACATAAGGTTCATGCTCCCAGCGACTATCTTTACTAGATGGATGGTTATTTTCAAGCCAGACTTGGTCTCCTACCTGATGTGGCTCATCCTTACCATGTTGGTCAAAGTCCTGCTCTTGCTGCACTTTTTCCATCCGAGAATTAACTATTAGAGATGAGCGAACTTCAAAAATTAGTTCAGCGTTCGGGTTGGGGTATTCGCCGCATCCCGTTATGGATTCCACTACCGAAGATTATCCCGGCATATGGAATCCATAAGGGGCGGCTTCCACGAACCCGAACTTTGGAAAAGCCGAAGGACCTGGGGTGACATCACCGTCATGTGATCAGTGCAGGGGGCGTGGCTCAGCACTGGATCAAATCCGGGATGCGGCGATTACCTCAACCCGAACGCCGAACGCCAAACTAATTTTTGAAGTTCGCTAATCTCTATTAACTATCTTTCTGACAGCTCCTGATGTTCTTGTAACCACTTAGTCTGTGGTAAAGATTTCTCAGTGTCTGATATGACTACATAGAGAGCTATGTTGGTGGGTAGTTTGTCCTGATATCCAAACATGAAATAAAGACAGTTACTTATTTTGTGAGTTGGTATAACTTTCAGCATTCTTGATGGAGTCTAAACCATCTTCTTGCATAGGATATTTCCCTAAAGGGTGAAAGGCAGTGGTTTTTAACAGCTATGTAAGGCACACAGTTCTTGAAAGAATTGAGACTTAAAGCTGACTTTTGATTAGTTAGGATTTTGTATGGACACCCATGGGGTAGCAGAAAGCTTTTCCACATTGTGGCGCTGTGGTTTTGGCTGTCAAATCTCAAATAGGTCTGGCAACCATAAACTTGATACAGTGGTCTGTGATGGTCATTGCATACATGTACCCAAACCTACTTGGTTTAAATGGACATGATTAATTGCTACAATCTCATGCGGTATTTTATCGAAAACTGGATGAAGAGGGGTCCTTTGGTAATGTTTTCCCCCTCTGCTGATGGTGCATGTTGGGCATTTACAGCACCATTTTTTATGGCTGGCCTAATTATGATCGAATAGAAACCATGTTTGATGAAAGCTTTGGTCTTCTGAGTGCTGAAATGTCCTGATTAGAGTTGAGCGAACAACTGGATGTTCGGGTTCGAGAAGTTCGGCCGAACTTCCCGAAAATGTTCGGGTTCGGGATCCGAACTCGACCCGAACTTCATCCCGAACCCGAACCCCATTGAAGTCAATGGGGACCCGAACTTTTTGGCACTAAAAAGGCTGTAAAATAGTCCAGGAAAGGGCTAGAGGCCTGCAAAATGAATTAAAATAAAATAAAGTAAATAAAAATTAAGCAATATCAATTGGAGAGAGGTCCCATTGCAGAGAATCAGGCACCCACCAATGGAGAAGGCCACTTTCATTTATTTAGGCCCCAGCACCCAGACAGAGGACAGAGGTCGCATAGCAAAGAATCAGGCGTCATGACACCCACCAATGGAGAAGGCCACTTTTAGATAATTAGACCCCTGGCACCTAGACGGAGAAGAGGTTAATTCAACTTTTAGTTTGGTAAAATTAAAAAAAGGATTCAATAAAGAAGTGCCCCAAAGTACAAGAATATATGGTTAAGGGGAAGGCAGTAATAAATGTCTAATCTGCACAAGGGATGGACAGGTCCTGTGGGATCCTTGCATGGTTCATTTTTATGAACTTCAGCTTGTCCACGTTGGCTGTGGACAGGCGGCTGCGTTTGTCAGTAATGACGCCACCTGCCGTGCTGAATACACGTTCAGACAAAATGCTGGCCGCCGGGCGGGCCAGCACCTCCAAGGCATAAAAGGCTAGCTCTGGCCACGTGGACAATTTGGAGACCCAGAAGTTGAATGGGGCCGAACCATCAGTCAGTACATGGAGGGGTGTGCACAAGTAATGTTCCACCATGTTAGTGAAATGCTGCCTCCTGCTAACACGCTCCGTATCAGGTGGTGGTGCAGTTAGCTATGGCGTGGAGACAAAACTTTTCCACATTGCTAACCCTGCCCTCAGAGGAGCTGGCCGTGGCAAAGCTGCGTTGGCGAACTCTTGCTCCTCCTCTGCCTTCGCATTGGGCTTCCACCTGTTCTCCCCTGTGGTTTTTGGGAATGCTCTCAGGAGCGCGTCTACCAGCTGACGACAAGACCCGAGTGGTGAGACCGAGCCAACAGCGTAGCAAAAGAGGGAGCACGGGGCAAAAGCTGAACAGCCGCCGCCAAGAGAGTTTGTCTGCTACTGGCCACCGCCACCAGGGACCGAGCACCACAAAGGCAGCTTCAAGGAGTTCCCTAGCATGACGCTTCTTTAAACAATGTGCTGACAACAAGACCCGAGTGGTTTGCACGCTGTGCCATCAGAGCCTGAAGCGAGGCATTAACGTTCTGAACCTTAGCACAACCTGCATGACCAGGCATCTACATGCAAAGCATGAATTGGAGTGGAGTAAACACCTTAAAAACAATGAACTCACTCAGGCTCCCCCTGCTCCCTCTTCAGCTGCTGCCTCGGCCTCTTCCTCCGCCTCGGGGGGAATGTTGGCACCTGCCGCCCACCAAAAAGAGGATGTCCCACCGACACCACCACCTGCATCACCAAGCATCTCCACCATGTCACATGGCAGCGTTCAGCTCTCTATCTCACAAACCTTGGAGTGAAAGCGTAAATTCCCACCTAGCCACCCTCGAGCCCTGGGCCTGAATGTCAGCATTTCTAAACTACTGGCCTTTGAAATGCAGTCATTCAGCCTGGTGGACACAGACAGCTTCAAACAGCAGATGGCCATGGCTGTCCCACAGTATGTTGTTCCCAGCTGCCACTACTTCTCCAAGACAGCCGTGCCTTCCTTGCACAACCAAGTATCCGATAAAATCAAGTGTGCACTGCGCCATGCCATCTGTGGCAAGGTCCACCTAACCACAGATATGTGGACCAGTAAGCACAGCCAGGGATGCTATATCTCCCTAACTGAACACTGGGTAAATGTAGTGGCGGCTGGGCCCCAGGCGGAGAGTTCTTTGGCGCACGTCCTTCCGCCCAACACAACAGACCGACCAGTGGTTGCTGCCGATGGGCCTCAAGCCCGGCCTGGTGGTGTGCAATAATGTGCGAAATCTCGTCGCAGCTCTGGGACTAGCCAGTTTGACGCACATCACTTGCCTGGCGCATGTGCTGAATTTGGTGGTGCAGAAGTCCATTCACAACTACCCCGACATGTCAGAGCTGCTGCCGTCTGTGCGCACTTCCGGCGGAACTTCAGCCTTCCCGCTCACCGCCTCATATGCGACGTGCCCACCAGGTGGAACTCCACCTTGCACATGCTGGAGAGATTGTGCGAGCAGCAGCAGGCCATAGTGGAGTTTCAGCTGCAGCACGCAGCTTGTACTCGCGCATCTTCCTATCACGCTCCAGTGCAGGAAGTAAGGTGGGCACATTGTCTTTGTACTGGGGATCCAGCAGGATGGCAACCCAGTTGTCTGCACACGTTAAAATGTGGGCAACTCTGCTGTCCTCTGTGGGAGGCGTATCGTCATCGTCCTCCATATCCCCCCAGCCACGCACCAGTGATGGGCCTGAGCTGTGTAGGGTGCCACCCCGCTGTGAACCTGCTTTATCCTCATCCTCCTCCACCTCCTCCTCATCCTCCTCATCCTCCAGTAGTAGGCCATGGCTGGCCACATTTGTACCTGGCCTCTGCTGTTGCAAAAAACCTCCCTCTGAGGCACTTCTAACAGACTGGCCTGAAAGTGCTAAAAATGAACCCTCATCCTCCTCCTCCTCCTGGGCCACCTCCTCTTCCATCATCGCCCTAAGTTGTTTTCTCAAGGAGACAAAGAAGTGGTATTGTAACACTGATAAAGGCGTTGTTGGTTGAGTACTCGAAACAGCACAAGAGGGCACTCTCGCATGGAGGCCCAGTCATTGGTGGTGAAGTGGAGCTGTTCCGCAGTGCGACTGACGTGTGCGTGCTGCAGCTGAAGCTCCACTATGGCCTGCTGCTGCTGGCACAGTCTCTCCAGCATGTGCAAGGTGGAGTTCCACCTGGTGGGCACGGTGCATATGAGGCGGTGAGCGGGAAGGCCGAAGTTCCACCAGAAGCGCGCACAGACGGCAGCAGCTCTGACATGTCGGGGTAGTTGTAAATGGACTTCTGCACCACCAAATTCAGCACATGCGCCAGGCAAGGGATGTGCGTCAAACTGGCTAGTCCCAGAGCTGCAACGAGATTTAGCTCATTATCGCACACCACCAGGCCGGGCTTGAGGCCCACCGGCAGCAACCACTGGTCGGTCTGTTGTGTTGGGCGGAAGGACGTGCGCCAAATAACTCTCCGCCTGGGGCCCAGCCGCCACTACATTTACCCAGTGTTCAGTTAGGGAGATATAGCATCCCTGGCTGTGCTTACTGGTCCACATATCTGTGGCTAGGTGGACCTTGCCACAGATGGCGTTGCGCAGTGCACACTTGATTTTATCGGATACTTGGTTGTGCAGGGAAGGCACGGCTGTCTTGGAGAAGTAGTGGCAGCTGGGAACAACATACTGTGGGACAGCCATTGCCATCTGCTGTTTGAAGCTGTCTGTGTCCACCAGCCTGAACGACAGCATTTCAAAGGCCAGTAGTTTAGAAATGCTGACATTCAAGCCCAGGGCTCAAGGGTGGCTAGGTGGGAATTTACGCTTTCCCTCCAAGGTTTGTGAGATAGAGAGCTGAACGCTGCCGTGTGACATGGTGGAGATGCTTGGTGACGCAGGTGGTGGTGTCGGTGGGACATCCTCTTTTTGGTGGGCGGCAGGTGCCAACATTCCTCCCGAGGCAGAGGAAGAGGCCGATGCAGCAGCTGAAGAGGGAGCAGGGGGAGCCTGAGTGAGTTCATTGTTTTTAAGGTGTTTACTCCACTCCAATTCATGCTTTGCATGTAGATGCCTGGTCATGCAGGTTGTGCTAAGGTTCAGAACGTTAATGCCTCGCTTCAGGCTCTGATGGCACAGCGTGCAAACCACTCGGTTCTTGTCATCAGCACATTGTTTAAAGAAGCGCCATGCCAGGGAACTCCTTGAAGCTGCCTTTGGGGTGCTCGGTCCCTGGTGGCGGTGGCCAGTAGCAGACGAACTCTCTTGGTGGCGGCTGTTCTGCTTTTGCCCCCTGCTCCCTCTTTTGCTACGCTGTTGGCTCGGTCTCACCACTGCCTCTTCCTCTGAACTATGAAAGTCAGTGTCACGACCTTCATTCCATGTGGGGTCTAGGACCTCATCATCCCCTGCATCTTCTTCCACATAGTCTTCCTTCCTGACCTCCTGTTCTGTCTGCACACTGCAAAAAGACGCCGCAGTTGGCACCTGTGTTTCGTCATCATCAGAGATGTGCAGACTCCGATGAGGTGGTATTCCCATGTCTTCATCATCAGGAAACATAATTGGTTGTGCATCAGTGCATTCTATGTCTTCCACCACTGGGGAAGGGCTAGGTGGATTCCCTTGGGAAACCCTGCCAGCAGAGTCTTCAAACAGCATAAGAGACTGCTGCTTAACTTAAGGCTCAGACAGTTTCCCTGAAATGCATGGGGGTGATGTGACAGACTGATGGGCTTGGATTCCTGTGCTCTTTCTGCAGAAGACTGGGTGGGAGATAATATTGTGAACGTGCTGGAGCCTTACCATCCTTAGAACGGCATTGGGCCCCACCAAATATCGCTGTAAATTCTGGCTGGTACTGGAACCTGAGGTCACTAAGATGTGTGGCTGTGGCAGAATGGCCACCTCCTCTCCCAGCACCAGAGGGTCCACTAACACCACCACGACCGCATCCGCGTCCCTTACTAGATGTTTTACTCATTGTTACCGTTCACCAAGCACCACAATAAGAAAAAAAATATTTGGCCCAATGTATTGATTCAAATTCAGGCCTTTTTTTACAGGTACCTAACACTATCTGCCTATTTATTTATGTACCGTATTACACTAATCCAGGCACAGCAGTAACCACTGATTTAGGGAAATATCAATTATGGCCTAGTATTAAGTTCCTGGATGAAAGGTATCCTTTTATGGACAGATTTACACTTGGAGATGCACAATAGCGTGTGAAAAAATATGTAGGATTATGCCTTCAGCAATTGTATTTTAACACTTTGTGTAATATACCCTTTAACGGACAGAAATACAATGGGAGATGCACGGTAGCGTGTGAAGTTATTGAGGATGACCCTACTCAGCACTTGTATATACACCTTGAGTGTAATATACCCTTTTACGGACAGATTAACACTTGGCCTTCAACAGTTGGAACACCATATTCAGGGTATTGCTATATTGGCAAGTGAATTCCACCCCAGAACAAAATATATCCTTTGACGGACACTATGAAACTTGTCCAGTCACAGCTGGAACACCAGATTTACTGTATTTCTATTTTGGCAACTGAATTTCACCGCAGAAAAAATAAATCCTTTGACGGACACTATTAAACTTGGCCAGCCACTGCTGGGACACCAGATTTACGATATTGCTATTTTGGCAATTGAATTTCACCCCAGAAAATTATCTATCCTTTGCCGGACACTATTAAACTTGGCCAGCCACTGCTGGGACACCAGATTTACGGTATTGCTATTTTGCTATTGAATTCCACCCCAGAACAAAATATATCCTTTGCCGGACACTATTAAACTTTGCCAGCCACTGCTGGGACACTAGATTTAGGGGATTGGTATTTTGACAATTGAATTTCACCACAGAAAAAAATCAATCCTTTGCCAGACAGCAGACAGTATTACACTTGACTAGCCACAGCTGGAACACCAGATTTAGGGCATTGCTATTTTGGCAATTTAATTTAAGCCCTTAATAAAATATAGAAATTTCTATCCTGAGTTTCTAAGGGTGACAATAAGCACAGCCAAGCACCTGATGTAGGATATAGCAAAAAAAAAAAAACAACTAGTATTGATGGACTTGGTGGCAGCTTGTGCTGGTACAGAAAAATGCTCTGGGAGTTTTTTTTTTTCTCTCAGGCTGTGAGCTGATCGCTGCGATTGGCCAGCGCTACAGCCTGGGATACGCCTACTCTAACCAAGTGATACTAGGCTCCTCCTAGTATAACCAAGTCCCAGAAGATACCGGAGCCTATACCGGGCGAACGGAGCGGTGCCCAGGGATAATAGTAAGTGCAGGGAGATCCCTAGGTGCCGCTCTACATGTCAGCATACTTAGTACACATATTTTACCTTGATGAAAGGTCCTCTTTAAATAGAGGCTGGGTCACATGCTGCACTTGGCCAATCACAGCCATTCCATTAGTAGGCATGGCGGTGATGGCTTCTTAGGGCAAGAAGTAAAACACCAGCTGATTGGCTGCTGTGCAGCCCTTCAGAAAGCGGGAAAAAATCGCCGAACAATGGATACGAACCCGAACTTTTTTGAAAATGTTCGTGACCGTGTGCCGAACACCCCAAAATTCGGTACGAACCCGAACTATGCTCGAACTTTTCGCTCAACCCTAGTCCTGATCTATTTTGGTACATTTCAAAAAACATTTTTGCATCTTTGTACCACTACTTGGCTGATACATGTCAGGTAGTATTGGCCTATGTTCTTCTTTAATTGGAGGGAGTGAGCCAGTTGGTATGGTATGTTGAATGAGGTGGGATTTACCAAAGTCCATCAAATGTTTGCTGCAGACTTTTCAGGATTTGTTCACCATATTAAACACACCTTCAACTTGTGTAGCTGAGGTAGTTATGTCGACTACGTGGAGTGCTCTGAATCCCCACCATAGAAGGTTTAAATTCTCTGCAGCTGTACTTGATGTTTATGTAGACTGCTGGGTGGTGGTACTGGCAATTCAATAGTGTTTTGAAAGTTGACCTGAAGCAGTCAGGAGACTGGATAGCATTTCTTAAGCTTATCACTCAGGTTGACAAAATGAATAGGTAGTCTTCCTTGGGAGATGTGACTAAACGTCTTTATACATAAATAATCTCCACTAAGGCCTGTAAGTATTGGCTTCATAAATCTATACAGGCATGACACCATAGCAAAGTCTCTGTATCTTGTTGCAGCACAATTGGTTGTGCATCCTTGATGCAGGCATGGCATTTTTCACCTTTCTGATTTTCAAATTTCTGTTGGTCAGACAGTACTTTGATAGTCTGCTGTTTAGCTTTTTGGGTTGCCCGAGTTGCAGTTGGAAAGGATTCTGAAGCATTTCAAGCCTTCAAGGCCTCTTGCAGGGACAGAGCAAAGTCTCTAAGTGACTCCCTTTGGTTTTTGCCAAAGAACTATAACTTTAATTCTGATTCGGTTTCTATTTCAAAGGTTGCGCTAAGTCTATTAAGGATATGTACTACTCTCTTTTTCTAAGGCCATGGCCAGGACTTAACTTTACAGAGTGCAGCTCATTCTAACTGGCCAAATAAAGGTCTCTACATTCTGATCTGTGGCTACAGGGTATAAGTTAAAGGTAGCTAATGTCATCTCACAAAATTCTCTAAGTGTATGAGGCTCTCCCGAGCAGTACCCAAAATAAAATGGCATAATCAATGACATTATGCATGTAGCTGGAGCTGTAGTTGCAAGGTTGCTGCAGCTTGGCTAAATGCTTTTATCACTGTCAGACATTGTTAAAGGATTTCTCTCCTGGTTTAGATCAGTGGGAGGTAATTGTGATATGTTGCGGCACATTGCTTTGGGCCACGGCAGCATATATGGTATGTGGCCCTTTTAAGAGATGCTGCTGTGGCACAGTGGATGTAGCTGAGATGCAAAGCAATACTAGCAATGGCCAATGGACAGGCTATTTAAAGTTAATAACCCAGTTGTACTCACTCAGACCTTTTGCCACTTGATTACTGGTTCCCGTGTGGCAGTATCTGTATAATGGTTATGCACGCTTGTTTCTAAGATGGCGGCAGTCTTTACTTCTGGCAGAAGTACAGTTTATTTTTCTGCCCCCCAGTGGTGAGCACTTTAGTTCCTCTTGCTGGGTTGAAGGTTCCCCTGGTCTCTCTTGTTACTTGCTCTGAAGTGGGCAGAGCTTCTGCTATTGAGGTGCAGATCCAAGATGGCTGATTAACCCTTTTCTGGGCTGGTATGCATCTGGTGGAGCAATTCTTGGTCTTTACAACAAACTGGGGTGAGTGTTGACACCCACATTAAGTCTGTATAGCACAGTGTGGTCACACAATTCACAAAACAGCCACTTCAACAGCACAATAAAGTCTCTTAGGCCTCTTTCACACGGGCGTCATGTTTGACGCCCGGATAAGAGGCGGGTGCGTTGCGGGAATATGCACGTTTTTACCGCGCGGGTGCAAACGTTTGTAACGCGTTTTGCACGTGCGTGAGAAAAATCGCCATGTTTGGTACCCAACCCGAAGCCGGACTTCATCACTGAAGTCCGGTTTCGGGTCTTCTGGAGAATTGATTATTTTCCCTTATAACATGGTTATAAGGGGAAATAATAGCATTCTAATAAAGAATGCATTGTAAATGAAGTGGAAGGGATTAAAAATAATAAAGTTAACTCACTTTAGCCACTTGATCGCGTAGTTGCGATCTCTCCTCTCTTTCTGCATCAGCTAAGATCTAAGTGACCTGGATGACGTCACATCACAGGTCCAATCACATGGTCCATCTTACCATGGTGATGGACCAAGTGATTGGACCATGTGATGTGACGTCATCACAGATCCTGTAGATCTTAGCTGATGCAGGGAAAGAGAGGAGAGATCGAGACTACACGATCAAGTGGCTAAGGTAAGTTAACTTTTATTATTTTTAACCCTTTCCACTTCATTTTACAATGCATTCTTTATTAAGAATGCTATTATTTCCCCTTATAACCATGTTATAAGGGAAAATAATAGAGATCGGGTCCCGTTGCTAAGCAACCATGCGGGAAAATCGCAACGCATCCGCACTTGCTTGCGGATGCTTGCGATTTTCCCGCAGCCCCATTCACTTCTATGGGGCCTGCGTTGCGTGAAAAACGCACAATATAGAGCATGCTGCGATTTTCACGCAACGCAGAAGTGATGCGTGAAAATCACCGCTCATGTGCACAACCCCATAGAAATGAATGGGTCCGGATTCAGTGCGGGTGCAATGCGTCCTCCTCACGCATTGCACCCGCGCGGAAAACTCGCCCGTGTGAAAGGGGCCTTAAGGGTCCCAACAACAATTAAGCCAATTCATAGTAAGGCATACGGGTTTAATGCGATGGCATCAGAAGCATGGGAACAGTAGGTGCTCTGGCTGTTACAGTCAATAACAGTGGCTTTCCTCATGCATTGAAAGAAAGGCTCACCTTTTCTTCTCCCAGGGCCCATCCTGGTTCTGGGGCTCCTGCCTGGTGTTAGTTGGGGTGGCCATGATGTTAAGTGTTGGATATTGGAATATAAGGATTCCACATCCATAGTCCCCAAGATGTTAAAAATATAGCTTTTTTCCCACAAAAAAAAAATGAATTCACTATTTCACTGCAGAAATGTCAAATGTGTATTTGGGTGGTGTATTTGGAACTGCTTTGTGGACCAGGAATACTTCTTTTTTTCCCAAAAATACACCTAGGCTCTATTTCACTGCAGAAATGTCAAATGTGTATTTAGGCGGGGTAATTCAAACTGTGTTGTGGACCAGGAATAACGTTTTTTTTTCCCGGAAACACATTGATGCACTATTTCCCTGCAGAAATATTAAATATGTATTTGTACGCTGTGAAAATTGAATATACGGTTTAGTGCATTGTATACACAAATGCTCTGTCGCACCACAGGTCCCAGTCTAGACAAATGGACTATGTCACCCCTTAATTATACCAAAGGTAATGTAGGGGACTTGAGCAGCCAGAAAAAAAGCATTTTCTCCTTCACTGAGCTACTAAAAAGGATTAAGCTGATGTCCCTGCCAAGCTGGCAGACATGCAGTATACTGCAGTGGCTAAAATGGCCGCCGACCCCACCACTGTAACAGATGGATTTAAAAAATTAAATCACAACAGGTTCTGCAGATTTCTTCCCTAATCTGTCCCTCTCAGAAGCGGCAGCACCCTATCCCTACACTGAGAAGAGTAGAGTGACATGTGGTGCTACGTAACTCCAGCTTGAATAGAGGCTGGGTCACATGCTACACTCAGCCAATCACAGCCATGCCATTAGTAGGCATGGCTGTGATGGCTTCTTAGGGCAAAGAAGTAAAACACTTGCTGATTGGCTGCTGTGCAGCCCTTCAGAAAGGGGGAAGAATCGCCGAACAACGGACCCAAACCCGAACTTTTATGAAAATGTTTGGGTTCGCGTCCGGGTCCCGAACACCCCAAAATCTGTTACGAACCTGAACTATACAGTTCGGGTTCGCTCAACCCTAATTATCTCAGAGTCTGTGCAACTAACTAAATTTATCTTAACCCTCAATTATTTCTCTTTTGGCAAACAGACATATTCACAATGTACTGGAACTTTCCTGGCCAGCAAAATGACATACAATATGCAAATATTTTCATGGCAAATTTGGAAAGTGACTTCTTGTTATGTCAAAGAAAAAGGGAGCTGGGCAGCAATGCACCGTGCGACCAGCAGATTTGCGTCCTTTGCGGTGGCGGGTGAGACAAGCAGTTCGGTGGTGCTCAGCCAGGAGAAAGCCAGTAATCGTATATTCAATGATTCTTCAATTTATTGTATCACCAATCAAGGCAGGTACAGTGGAGGGCATTCTCTTCATTGAATATATGACTTCTTGTTATCTTGCCTCATCAAACTTGTGATCTACTTTTGTTTCATTGATGATATCGTAACAATCTGGACTGATTCTGAACATGAATGAACTAAAAAAATTCCATGAATGATTCAATAAATTTTATCCCACCATAAACCTGAACCTTAAAGATTCATATACAAAAATTAGCTTTATGAACACCACCATAAAACTTCAAAACATCTAAATACAGACATCCCTGAATCGAAAACCTACTTACCAGCCTACATACCTCAAATGGGATAATTTCCACTCCAAACACATTGAAAAGTCCATCACCTACAGTCGGATAATTAGCTTTAATTACATCTGTTCCAGCCCAACAGGCAGGGATAAGCATTTACACCATCCGAAAAGGACATTTTCAGATCAGGGCTGTCATCTGGCTTCAATTCAATTAAGTTAACTTTTCTGATACAAGAAAAAAGAAGATAACCACCTTGTACCCTTGGCTGTGTCCCACAGAAGGATGATCAGCTAAAAACTTTTTTCTCCATAGGTACATTTCCCCATAGATAAGCATTTTTGTAGGCCAGGACCCAATAAATAACACATAATTTGGGAATACAAGTATATGACACTGTTTGACACATTGAAAACTGGACTGAATTTGTCTTAAGGATTTATCTTACACTACAAGATCTAAATAATCTACCTCAAAGATAATGGGGGCCCCCAGCCTCAGAGCTAACATCAATTTAGAGACCATAAAACATTCACATGCTTATCGGTAAGGTAAATATTGCCGTTTTTTCAGACACTGCTATTAGGCCTGTGGAAAAAACTTGAGTTGTCTCAAAAGATTGCCATGTACTGTAACAGCATTACTACTATTTTTGTTAGGCATTAATAGGTATAATACCTGCCGGAGTCATATTTTGTTTTTGTTAATGAGAGCAATAATTCTGATTAAGCTTCCGAAAGAGTAAGAAAAAAATGCAGCTTGTTATCAATCTTTGTTCGTTGAGTCACAGGAGGTTCTTACATCTGTAAATTAGCTTTGGATTGATAATTTTGGGAAATGTTATTTTTTTTAAACTTTTTTAATTACTTTGGGAGATAAAAACATTTTTTAATCTTTATATGACTGGAAAAAATTACTAACTCAGTAAATATTTGGTGAAATAATCAATACTTCAATTGCAGTAATGTTTCAGATATTGATTTTTAAAAGAATGATCCGTATTTCATAATTTTAAGAATGTTTTCTATAATGCACCATGTGCAGTAAGCTATGCATCTTTTGGTTAGATGGTCTCCTTATCATAAATATATATTTTTTCTGATGTGATTTTACTACAGAGCTTAAAAAATATATATATTCTTTAGTGTTCTCAAATGAGTTGTTATTTAGTTAGTTGTTAGAGTATTCAGTTACTAGGACATTTTTATTTATTTATTTATATAGTTTTTCAGGAAGATCAGTTATATTTTTAGCTACTGTTACTTCTGGTGCATATGTTGAATCTTGAATCCCAACACAACTTTTTAACATCCCTTTTTAATGGATGAAAACATCATAAGAGTGTCTGAGATGAAAAATGGTAGGAATCAATTTGATACAACATTTTTAGGGGTTCTTAAGTATTTTCAAGCATTAGCATAAGCATAATTTTGAGTGAAACTTTGCAGATAAAGCTTCCAATGGACATGTTTAGTTTTATATTGGGCAATTTGGCAGACTTAGTTCTCCAAAATGGTCAAAAACATCCTATTGATGACAATTGCTAGTTCAATTTTTATTGAAGGTTTTCAATAAAATGCAAAACCATAAGTGCAGCATAAATCATAACTCTCAAAAATAATACAAGGAAAGGAAGAAGTGGTGGTGGTGGTGGGGGGGGGTCAATAAAGGAATACAAGGGGGAAGAGGGAAGGGCAAAAGGGAGAGATACCTTAAAATAAAATAAGCAGTACTACCTTAAGAATATCTAGAATACATAGAGGAACCTAGAACAGAGTGACTCTCCAATCGTATTTCTGCTATACAATGTGTAAACACGTTGGAGAGGTGTTCTGTTGACGGATGAGTCCCGGTTTTCACTGTTCAGGGCAGATGGCACACAGGATGATGGATGTGGAGGTCCTGGGCTGGTGTGGTTACACGTGATCAGCGGTTGTGATTTATATTTTTGTTCTATCTATCTATCTATCTATCTATCTATCTATCTATCTATCTATTTATCCAACACATATCTATTTATTTTATAACTATCTATCTATCTATCTATCTATCTATCTACTATCTATCTATCTATCTATCTATCTAACAACGTAGATCAGGGCAGCACTATCAATAGCAAAAAAAAAACGTGCGAGTGCCAGCAGTTGAGATGTATCCAAACATCAAAGAGAAATAAAAGAGAAAAAGACCACGACACTTCCATAAGGTGAAAAAAAAAATGTGTAGTCATTTAATCACCCATGTGACGTTTCATTACTGGGACCATTCTCAAGCAAGTGAATACAAAATAGCGGTGCATATTTAAAGGGTACAAATACATTTGCATATATAATCATTAATTAACAACCATATATAAAATAATCTTTTGTCATATGTAAAATGCAATGTAATAGTGATTCTCGTATCCACATAAATATAAAGTGCAAAGTGCAATTCATATAATCCACATACCATTGTGCATTAATGTAAAAAAAACAAATCCTGCATTAATTCAAATTCAGTGTAATTAGTGTCCATAGTGTAAGGGATAGTGGCCTATAGTGCCTGAGGTCCGCTCAACTGTACAACGCTCAAAGTCAGAATTCAACCAACATGGCCACTTGGCGTGTGTAGAGACATACTGCGCATGTCAGCACATCATCCACACTCTGCACACGTCAGCCACATAATCAATAAAATAGAATAAAAATCATATCTCAAATAAATAAACAAAATAAATAAATAATGGTAAATTGCAGGTATATAAGAATCCTGGAAGCAGAACATTCATCAAAGGGGAAAAAACACTGAGGGATGGGGAAGCGCTACAGTTACACACACTCACCAGTTTCCTGTGCTGATGTATACACACTAGTGATGAGCGGCAGGGGTAATGTTCGAATTCGCGATATTTCGTGAATATTTGGGCAAATATTCGTCATAAATTATTTTCTTGATTGTGAAAATCGACAATGTAATATGCGCATATTGCGCGCCCAATACAGGTGTGGGTCACTTTTGCTACATTTTTCAAGCTGCTAGAAGTTTCCTGAGACTGGAGAAAATGGTTGGCATGGCAGAACATTACAATACGCTTTATATACAGATAGAGTGCTCCAATATATTCACGATTGCGCAAATCGGCAATTAATGATGTGTATATTTTTGCGCAATACGTGCAACTTCACATTTTAGCAGATGTGACTACATATTAGTGATTGGTGCACTAAGTATTGTTGGGAACTTGCCTGTAGCATGTATGTATGGACAGCAGAACCTATCACACTACCTAAAATCCTGCACTGGAATCTATCAGCTACACTATATCACAATCTAACCAACACTGACTATCTGCCACTAACTATCTGTATTATATGTACTGTATTTTTCACCCTATAACATGCACCAGCCCATAAGACACATCTGGGTTTTAAAGGAGGACAATAAGAAAAAAAAATTCTTCATTAGAACTTGGGTCAGACCACTCATCAGACCCTCAATGTTAATCAGACCCCAACAAGACCTCAGATCAGAGCCCCAATCAGACGTCAGATAGAAGCCTTTATGCCTCTCATCAGTCCCCAGCAGGCTAATATCAGCCCCCAACAGTCCCCATTGACTCATATCAGCCCGCATTGCCTCTCAAATTAGCCCCCAGCAGCCCCCATTGCCTGATGTCAGCCCCCAGCAGCCCCATATTGCCCCACATCAGCCCCCAGCAGCCCCATATTGCCTCAGCATCTCTATATTGCCCCAGTTCAGCCCCCCAAATCTTAATATTGCTCCCATATCAGACTCCAGCATTTCCATGTTGCCCCCAGCATCTCTATATTGCCCCCATATCAGTATGTCCATATTGCCCCCATATCAGCCTCCAGTATGTCCATATTGCCCCCATACCAGCCTCCAGCATGTCCATATTGCCCCTATCATCTGCATATTGCCCCCAGAACCTCATGTTTTATAAAATAAAATAAAAAACACTTGCCTTTCCTGCTCCGGACGCCGCCGCTCTTCACCGCCCGCCCTTGTTCTTCCTTCTCCTCCGTCTGCTGTGCTGTGAACTGGCGAGCACAGCTTGAGGTCACAGCGCGCCCTCACACTGTGCGCAGCTTCCACAGCCAATAGCCGAGAACAAGGCAGCGGTGAGTACAGAGCCTTGAAGTACATTAGTACATTAGTATTCGCCCCATAAGACGCACTTTAGTATTCGCCATATAAGACGCACTTTTGGGGGGGAAATGTGTCTTATTGGGTGAAAAATACGATATAAGCTAACTAACTATCTAATGTAATGTGACATAGCAAAGCACAAAGCACAGCAATGACACTGCTCTCGCTCTCAGAACTGTAATAAACTGCTAAAAATGGCTGCTGGGGAGGTTCTTATATATTATGGGGTAGGCAACTTTCCTATTGGATGCTAGGGATTTTGCTAAGCTCAGACAAAGATATTGCAGCCTTCTCATTGGCCCACATGCAAGAAGCAGGGAGGGAGCATGAGTTCAGAGGAAAATAAATCTAGAATATTCGCAAATACGAATATATAGCACTATATGCTAAATCTTCACAAATTCTCAAAGTGGCGATATTCGCTTTTGAAATTCGCGATTTGAATATTCGCGCCCCACACACTAATACGCACCACAGATAGAGTTCATCAACTCGTCATGTATTGTACACATCAGCCATACCAGTGACCCTGTGAGGATGAACTAAAGACCAAACCGGGACCCTGACAAAAGTATAAATAGTTGTATAGTAAATAAGGTATCCAAGAACAGAACCTATTCAGCACTTGCAGGAAAGCGAAACACGTGTCCGGGTCTCTAGAGGTGCCACTAGATGGGTCTGTATTGTGTATATGTTGTAAATCATGTTTTTTTTTTATCTAGGTGGGGGAGCCACATGGTTTTATTTTGTATTTATTCATACTTGTTTTTCAATCCCACCTTTTCCACTACTTGCAATGCTATAACTTGATGTCCCGATGTGCTTTGTGCACTCTCCATGTGGTTGTGTTTGTCTTTGCCAATCTATGCATTTATTTATTTGTTTTAACAATTTCAATAAAGATACATTTTTGGATATACATTTTTGTATTATATCTGTGTATATGCTGAGTGCCTGGGTTTGTCCCATCTAGGAGCTATTCATTTTACACATTTGCGTTCTATTTGTGTTGTACAACCATGTTACGGTTTTGTGTTTTATTGCTCATTGGTATCTTGATGATTATATATGCAAATGTATTTGTACCCTTTAAATATGTGCCACAGCCTTTTTCTCTTTTATCTATCTATCTCATATCTATCCATCATCTATTTACACTTGTTCCCAATAACTGCTCTGTGTGAAAGTGTCACAGATAGTATGCAAATATAACTAGTATGTGAATATATCTAGCAATCAGCATGTCAAAGATAACTATAAATGCACAAGGAGCTAAGAAATATACCCTTGAATACCCTCTCCTATTGGGATGGTGCCAATCCTGGTGTTCAATTTTTTGAAACCTTCATCTTTTATGTTTTCAAATACCAGGGCTGAATGTTTGTCCAAGTCTAGACTTGATTGTTGTATTTAGGTGCAAGACCACTTAATATGGAGGAAAGTGCTTACTCCTCCTTGATATTTCCAGCAGGTATTGGATGTGAAATAATCTCATTTGACAAAGCACTTCAGGAGTTTTGCACCAGCAGAACAAAATTTTATAATGGGTCTCTTGCAACTAAATATATCTAGAATAACCATAAGTATGCTGCATACTACATTTGGCATTTTGTAAGATTGAGATGTTCTGATATTTTCAATATTTAATTATTTTTCCTATTAACTGATAAAAATACGGACTGCTCACACGTTAGCTCTAAGTAAAATGCCATATAGATAAAAGCACTCATTCATGCTAGATTATTAATTGAAAAATATTGGACAAACCCTGAAATACCATCTAAGGAAAACCATTGGGGAGGCAGTAAAAAATTATCTCCCTCTCTCTCCTCTAAAGAAAAGGGTGATTGGGTTAAATAGGGTTTAATGTTATTAGAAAACGAGGTATGCTGTACAGTAATGGATTTTGATTAAACTTAACTGCAACTTGTTAATCCTTCTTGTCTTTTTGTATGGTATTGTGAACAATAGCAAGGCATAGGAAACAGGTTTAAGTATTCTATCAAGGCGGTACAGAGTGCCAGTGGTGATATACAAATTCCTTCAATCTTGGCACCACTGGATATGGTTTCAAAATTCCACTGAATTTAGATCTCTTGTTCCCTGTTTGCTGGCAGTGGAGTGTCACCTCAATCAACCCACCCCACCTTTTTTCCTGTCATTACTTCTTCGCCTCTTCCCCACTCCTAGAAGCTTTCCCCCTTTTCATCAGCCTCTACGAGGATTTTTCTGTGTTCTTTTGTCTTCTTCTTGTCATAGCTATGTTAAGACTTTTCATGTACTTTGTTCATTCAAGTTCTATTATTTTATACTGAATGATATTTAATTTACACAATTCTGGCTGTATATTTCAAATATATTCTAGCCTTAGAGTCAAAATGTTACATTCTCTGTTTTAAATGTATATTGTCCTACAGGTCAAGAGTATTCTCTATTTTCTCGCATTTTATTTTCTTGTGTTTCATTAAATAAATTAAACAAATATGTTATTTTGGTAGCTATCTTATATGGCTTGAGGGGACGTCACCCTCTCTCTAGACATTTGACGATTTATGTGTTGCTACTATTTCGGAGTGTGATTATGCTCAACTCCTGCAGATAAAGGGAAATATTCAGCCCCCCCCCCCTTCTCCTCTGTATTTGACATGTTTGACATCTTTTTCGGGTGCATTGGAACCAGTGGTCAGTGATTCGGTACAGCTACATTACAGTGTCTCTGATGTTTTGTCCCATTTTTTACTGTCTTTTTATCATGTGTTTGATTATTTATTTAATAAACTGAGGATATGTTTATTTTATTTTTGGGCATGGTGTATTTGTGCTCCTTTGTGAGCATTTTTGTAGTTTTGGTTCTAGTGAATGGACACGCCCACATAATAGATGTTTATGAGGCTTTGTGTTGTTGGATCATTGATGTTTATGAGGCATTGTGTTGTTGGATTATTTTCAACATTAGTGGTATAGCAAAAGCAAATCTAGTAATAATAATAATGTTTGTCAAACATTACATTTAAGAAAAAGTTATAAAATATAATATCTTTTTATACAAATTACAGTAGGGCAACTACTTAGAATTTGATATACTGCAGTTTTTTTGGTATCCAATTATAAATTTAAACATGATTTATTATACTTCTCACAACATCCTTAACAGTTTTCCGACTTGACTGAACATATTAGGGTCTATTTAAATGTGAATGACATTTAAATTAAATTAGCAATACATTTGATGTTTTATATCAAAGAAGGTAAGTATTATTTATTGCACTGGAAGTAGGGAAAACGTTCTAGTCCAGGGATGGGACAACTGCGGCTCTCCAGCTGTTGCAAAACTACAACTCCAGGCATGCCCAGTCTGGCTACGGCTATCAGCTTACAGCAGGGCATGGTGGGAGTTGTAGTTTTACAACAGCTGGAGAGCCACAGTTTGCCCATCCCAGTTCTAGGGACTGTGTCATGTTCAAATATATTGTATTTTTTAATCATCGCTTTACTTTGAATTATATTTAGAAAATATATTTCACTCAAAAATGTAAAGATATCAAATTGGCTGATGTTTGATGGGTATGAATGCAGGATACTGGACATGTGTTCACCTGAAAGCTCTTTGCTGAATTCCAAAATCCAAAGATTCTGAAACAGACTTCTGAAAACATAACTGGTAAAATGTGAACTCTCCAATCTTTCTCTTATTGTAAATAACCAAACTACTAGGTCTATGTTATGTAGACCTCCTAAATGACTCAGGTCCGTATTTAGTTTCCCACTGCTAACACTATATATATAACATCTGCAACCTAAATGTTTACCAGAGGATATTGTTTTCCCTGTCTTTTCATTTGCTGTTTAATCTATTAGACCCCCCACCTATCATTTTTATGGAAATCAGTCATACACCATCACCCACAGTACATTTACACTCTTTATATTTATTTGTGTGACTCATGTTTTGCATATATGAATGAATGTAAATTTTCATTAATTAGAGTGTTATGGTGTCATATGGTTTACACCGCTATGATAGTATGTGGTTGGCACTCTGTTGGAAAACATCAGTTTATACAATTTACTTAAAATGTAATGGAATTAGGGGCACTCAATCTCGGAACTTGTAGATAATACCATATACTATTTATTAAAATAAAATAAAACAATAATAAAATTCACATGTATAGATAGTAGAAGTATCAAAATGCACCAATACAAATGACTGGATAATAACCGTAATTCACCCTATCCAATGTACCAGGTGGTAATGATTGCAAAGTCCACAATATGGCAGTAGTGAATAATGAGCCGTCCTTCAGTAGTAAGCTGTAGTCCGCATATATTTAGATGTGACAGTGCCCAGCTTAATATAAAATAAACTCAGACCGCAAATATATCCTTGAATAAAATCAATTGCCTCTCACCACATTCACCATTCGAGCTGGCATGAAATATTTTGGCATAAACTTGAATTCGCACGCGGTCTCTTGCTAGATTTGCGTCCTGGGGATCACTCACACAGACCAACGCGGCGTCCCACGTGGTATAGGAGTCTACACGTGACGTCTCACATGACTCACAATCTCAATGGTCCTTGAGCATACTTAGACGCGTATCCCCAGGTCCTTGGTCCTCGGTACTTAAAATATAGGTATTTGCTGGCTGTACTTTCAAAGTCTTTGGGCAGAAATTTGGACTAGTTTGTCTGCCTTAGAGGCTGGTTTTAATCAGAAATATCCAAATTTCTTCCCAAAGACTTCTAATTGACAATGTGTAGTAAAATGCATTCAAATTTCAAAACTTTAATGTGTTCAAAGTAATTACTTGACAAAAGTTTAACTTACATCGGTATAGCTTTTAGAAAGTGTTCAGAAAGTGTAGCTTGAACAATATATTTATACACATAGGCTGAATCAGTAAGCAAAACTATATTTCAGTATTCATAAAACAATACACTTTAGTCATTTTTGACAACTGTATGTCAAACAAGATGTTTAGAGTTAAAAGTAAGTGGAAAGTTATGAAATCCATTACTTAGAGTTGATATAGAAGCTGTTGTAGTAAATAGTTAGAGCAAGAGTATTTAATTGGAAAAGTGGTTCTGGTAACTTTTACAGTACAATAACATTTTTGTACTATTTTGCAAAGCCAACATTGCATTGATTCACAACTGAACAAAATGCTTCTATTCCCCATTGTTATCTATACTTGTTTTAATTGAACCACATGAGAAAAATAGGGTCATAGTGCTTTGGCTGCAATCTGGACATTAACATGAAAATGGCCCAGGTACCATCTGACTACTGTGAAAATCTAGGCCAAGTTTTATAGATCCATAAGGTGTCCATTGCCTGCTATGGCACATACTGGTCATTCTTATGCCTTTAACATACTGTATTCAAAGGCAATACAAACTTACTTTCTCATAGATTCCAAATAAATCTATAAGAATAAAACTGTAGCATGATCTACACATTACATTGTGTTCTCTTAAACAGCTGAGGAGTTGGTGTAGATAATAGGAGAGGAAGTGACCATAATGAAGTGTTGTGTCATAGTGTACACCCTCAGGCCGTTGCTCCCTGGGGATCAGAGCAGTGGAATTATCTTTTTTACTGAGTGAAACATAGAATTTGAAATACATGCAGTAGTGTAGTGGCCCAGAGGGACACTACCACGCCTACATTCCTATTGCTAGGCTGTTTGCCACCATTATATTGGTTTGCACCACCAAGTGTACCACCACCAGCAAAGTGTAATTTTGCTATATGCAAAAACTGTGCTTGGTTCACCAGCAGGTGGCAGTGTTTCTGGCAGAGAGATCTTTAGTCAGAATGGAACTTACCATTCCATCCCCCCCCCCCCCTTTTGGGCAGAAGTAGGCTAGTCTGACTTGCTTCCAAGGGAGGGATTGCAGGAAGCTGTAGAGGAGTTGAGAGTGAAGCAGCATGGTGCAGTGAGGGAGAATTTTCTTGTCACTGGTGCAGGAGCTTTGGGAAAGTAGCTGAGAGAGCAGCACACTCCTGATATATAGAAGGACTTAGTATCTCTGAGAGGGAAAACTATGACATAGACACCCTACTCTGCAAAACGGGTCACAGGATACCTCACTCTCGTACGAAACAGTAACTGAATCTGAAGCCAGAGATTTGCACAGCAGAAGAGAGGGAAAGCAAAGAATCCAAGTTTACCTGCCAGTTTACCCTTAGCCTGCTAGAGCCAGGAGAAAGATCTAACAGTGTTTGGATGATGCAAGATTATTGCAAGTTTATTTAAGTAAAAGCCATTAAACTTTGCCAAGTCTGTCTGGACTCTACTTACTTCACCAACTACAACACTTTTGTTGCTACAGATCCTAACCCCAGGGAGCAACAGTATCCAGGTAGGAGTACCATGAAACAAAATATTAAGGCCTCATCACCACTTAGCATTCCTAAACACTGGGACTCAATCACTTCTGGGGGGCAGTCCATTGTTGTAGCAGCAGGCAATACTGCATTTTTTCTCTGGCACCAGCAAGGATATGGCAGCAGGTTTGTTGGTGGCTTGTCTGTATTCCTTCATTTCACATATAATAAAAATATATAATTTATTAAATATTACAAACTGTATAACAATCCCCAAATCTAATAATTGAGGCCAGATGAAACAAAGCCTCAAAAAACTGGTACATAAACAGAACCAATACAAGGTAAATGGACTAGGACAATATGTTTACACAGGTATCCCAACTAACCAAATTTAAATAATAAAATAATGGATCAAGCAGCTACCAATCATATATAATAGATAAACAAACCCAAATAAGTCCGTCTGTGAGCATTTCATAAATATAAAGTGAAATACCCTTATTAGGAGGCAGCAATCTATGAAATTAAATTACTTCACATGCATACAGACCGGATATATTGGGGTTCAATAACAATGAGCCATATAACAGTACAATATAAAAACAGTACCAATATATCATACAATACAATGCAGCTCCACAAGTAAACAATGAGGTCAAAATGGAAAAAAATTAAGGTCATAAATATGTGCATATACCCATAATGGTGATGGTCCAGTCTACCCTGTATAGCAAACAAACACCCACAATGCACGTTTTGCCACAAGATTAACTTCATCAGGAGTAAATAAGTATAAAAGAAGTGGGGGTAATATATAGGCCTCAAAATGAACTGCACCTGGGACTCATAATGGCGCATACCTATGATGATGGGGCTGGACCCAATGTCACGGTGCTCAAGTTCTCCCCCAGCTTGAGCATGTCACATCACACACAACCAGTCACGTGTGAACACGCAGCACACCGTAACCTGCCATTACCATGGGGGAGACCTAACTGAACACTGAGTGATGGGACGCAGCAGCGCATACATAGGTTGTGCACTAGTCCAAATGCAAAGTGTATAACATTGCAGGGGGAGGAAAAGAGAAGAAAATATCTATATATAAAGCATATAGAGAAAGAGGCAACACACAATGGTTATAGTGGCCATCGTGATATCTGTGTATATGAAAGTGACAAGTGACAAGTGACAATACATGAAAATAGAGTTGAGCGAACACCTGGAAGTTCGGGTTCGCCGGGTTCGGCCAAACTTCGCCGCAAACTTAGAGTTCGGGACCTGAACTTGAAATCGTACCTGAACCCCATTGAAGTCAATGGGGACACAAACTTTGGGGAACGAACTTTGGGGCACGAACTTTGGGGCACTTTTTTGGCTCTAAAAAGGTCCTGGAAAGTGCTATAAAGCTGGAAAATAAAGCAAAATGGGGGTAAGAGTAGGACAAGTGCCCTGCAAACAAATTTGGATACGGAAATAACTTAAAATAACATAAAATACATAAAAATAAAAAATAAACTTTCTAAACCTGAGCACAAGTGACTGAGAGTGGCACCTGCCACCCCGCAAACAGAGCATGTGGCAGCATCACCACCACATCTTTCACCGTCACCAAGCATCTCCCAAACACTGGAGAGAAAGATAAATAGAAAGAGGAAGTACCCCCATACCCACCTGCGATCCCTGGTCCTGAATGCCAGGATTTCAAAATTCCTGGTCCTTTGAAATGCTGTCATTCTGTCTGGTGGAGATGGATGGAGACTCTTAGAAAACTTATGGCGGAAAACTTATGGTGGTGGCTGTCCCATACTACGTGGTTCCCAGCCGCCACTACTTTTGCAGGTGAGCCATCCCTTCCCAGCACAACCAAGTGACAGACAAAATCAGGCGTGCACCATCTGTGGCAAGGTCCACATAACAACCAATACATGGACCGGTAGGCACGGTCAAGGATGTTATATCTCTAACAGCACACTGGGTAAATGTAGTGGCGGCTGGGCCAGAGGTGGATAGTAGTTTGGCACATGTCCTTCCGCCCCTGAGGATTGCAGGGCATTTCTATTTGCCTCCTGTTGCCTCCTCCTCCAACTCCGCTTCCTCCTCCTCTACCACCTTCTCATCCGCTCAGCGTAACACCTTCACCACCAACATCAGCACAGCCAGGGGGAAACGACAGAAGGCTGTTCTGAAACTCATCTGTTTGGGGGAAAAACCCCACACCGCGCAGGAGCTATGTACAGGCATGGAACAACAGACCGATGAGTGCTTGGTGCCACTGAGCCCCAAGTCCGGTGTGGTGGTGTGCGATAAAGGGGCAAAATCTCGTAGCAGCTCTGGTCCTAGCCGATTTGACACACATCCCTTGCCTGGCGCATGTGCTGAATTTGGTGGTGCAGAAATTCCTGAACACCTGACAGTGAAAATCATAGTAACATAGTAACATAGTATATAAGACCGAAAAACGACATTTGTCCATCCAGTTCGGCCTGTTTCCTACAAGTTGATCCAGAGGAAGGCAAAAAACCCCTGTGAGGCAGAAGACAATTTTCCCCACTTAAGGGGAAAAAAATTCCTTCCCGACTCCAATCAGGCAATCAGAATAACTCCCTGGATCAACAACCCCTCTCTAGTAGCTATAGCCTGTAATATTATTACACTCCAGAAATACATCCAGTCCCCTCTTGAATTCCTTTATTGTACTCACCATCACCACCTCCTCAGGCAGAGAGTTCCATAGTCTCACTGCTCATACAGTGAAAAATCATTTTCTATGTTTGTGTACAAACCTTCTTTCCTCCAAACGCAGAGGATGTCCCCTCTTCACAGTCACAGTCCTGGGGATAAATAGATGAAGGGAGAGATATCTGTACTGACCCCTTATATATTTATACATAGTTATTAGATCTCCCCTCAGTCATCTTTTTTCTAAAGTGAATAACCCAAATTTTGATAACTTTTCAGGGTACTGTAGTTGCCCCATTCCAGTTATTACTTTAGTTGCCCTCCTCTGAACCCTCTCCAGCTCTGCTATGTCTGCCTTGTTCACAGGAGATACTCAGAAACAAATAACCCATGATAATCGGTCTCCACAGTTAAACTATCGAATAAGGTCCTATAGGTGGTAGACTCTAAAATCAGTACATATTATTAGATATACATTAAAATAGACTCAAATCCAATCAATTCTATACATAGACAAAAAAAAAATCTCTCAAAGAGAAAAAAAAAAAAAAATAAACAAAAACCTACAGGTGTAAGGGGAAAAAAAACAGGTAGGGAGGGTAGAGGATAATATCGTTAAAGATTGGGCTAAGAGAAGACAGGTGTAGTATCCCTACCTTATCCCTAAAGACTCTCTCAGCCCGAAGAACTCACCTGATGGTGGTAAGTCTCCGTCCACGTACCTCACCCTAAAGACCCTACGTGTCCCTTCAAACACCTGAAACCCTGACGCATTTCCCCCTATCCAAGGGTTCCTCAGGGGGTCAGTACACATACAGACATACAGACATAATAGTTGTAGCCTAACCATAAGAGGGGGCTGGTAGTCACCAGCAGTACCTGATCAGAATGAGGCAGCAAAGGTCAGATGACACATGTATTTTTGCAGCCACTCAGGTCTCCAGCCCCTCTTGAGATCCTCTGATATCCAGGTCCTGGATATCAGAGGATCTCAAGAGGGCTGAAGACTCTGAGTGGCTGCAAAAATACATGTGTCATCTGACCTTTGCTGCCTCATTCTGATCAGGTACTGCTGGTGACTACCAGCCCCCTCTTATGGTTAGGCTACAACTATTATGTCTGTATGTGTACTGACCCCCTGAGGAACCCTTGGATAGGGGGAAACGCGTCGGGGTTTCAGGTGTTTGAAGGGACACGTAGGGTCTTTAGGGTGAGGTACGTGGACGGAGACTTACCACCATCAGGTGAGTTCTTCGGGCTGAGAGAGTCTTTAGGGATAAGGTAGGGATACTACACCTGTCTTCTCTTAGCCCAATCTTTAACGATATTATCCTCTACCCTCCCTACCTGGTTTTTTTCCTCTTACACCTGTAGGTTTTTGTTTATTTTTTATTTTATTTTTTATTTTTTATTTTCTCTTTGAGAGATTTTTTTTTTTGTTCACAGGAGCCCAGAACTGTACACAGTACTCCTTGTGTGTTAAATTCAGTTAATCCAGCTCTTAGTTTCTGGTGGGACAAATTCACTTTTATTGGTGCTCAAGGACCCCTGCGGCCTGAGCTGCAGATGTGACAGGCAAATCATTTTATTAAATTTGTTGGTTAGATTGTTGGGTAACATTTCCACGGTGATCAAGATTTTTGGAGAATGAAGAGGAGAAGGAGGAGGAGAAGAAACCGTGTTCACAGCAGGGTGGCACCCAAAGCAGCTCATGGCCATCACTTGAGCTTAGCTGGGGGGATACGTAGGACACAGATGATACATCTCACACAGAGGACACCTTGTTGTTGCCTCTGGAAAGCCTGGCAAACATGAGCGACTACATGCTGTAGTGCCTGCGAGACGACTGCCACATTCTAACTTGTGCAGATTACTGTGTGGTCACCCTGCTGGATCCCCATTACAAGCACAACGTGCCGTCCTTAATTCCATCACTGATGCGTGATCGGAAGAAGCCAATGCTGGTAGACACACTGCTGATGCCATTCACACCTGATACCGGGGGCTCAGTGGAAGCACAAGGCTAAAGCAGAGGAGGAGGAGGAAGAAGTCGCCAACACAGCTGGGTCGCTGCCCGCACCGCAGAAGTCAGAGTTAGCATGGCCGAAATATGGAAAAGCTTTGTCAACATGCCACAAAAACCAGCACCACCAGCAGTTATGGAACGTCTTAGCAAGAGGCAGCATTTCAGCAAGATGGTGGAATAGTTTCTTTGCACACGCCTACACGTACTGACTGATGGGTCTGCCCAGGGTCGTAGCTACAGGGGAAGCAGGGAAAGCGGCTGTTTTGGGGCCCTGACCCAGAAGGGGCCCATCCAGGAGGAGGAGGACTAAAAGACTTTGTGCGGCCCCCCCCCCCCCTCAGTATTATACAATGGATCTATATACAGTGGCAGTACAACAGACAGTGTAGAAAACGGATAGAACAGCTGCCGGGCCTGGCCTGAGAGAGCGATCTTTAGTAGCCACAGGAATGGAAGCGGCATGAAAGGAAGGGGTTGCGAAAAAATTACTGGGGAAGGGGGGTGTAATGAAGGGGGATCCTGTTATGCTTTTCATGATTATAAACAGTATAAACCATTATATATGCTTATTTCATGGGTATAAAACATGGATGTCTACTTGTATTAGTTATAATGGATATTGATTGCCTTTAAGAGCAATGCTTGTTTATACTCATGTTGTAGAAGGATTTAATCATGAGCTTTAGCTAGTGAAGCTCAACAAAGCTAGTGTTTATTGTATTAATCAAAGATACATTTAAACAGTAGAACATACACGACACCTGAGTTTATTTGAGACCTTATTGTATTCTTTATGTTATAACATGTATTCCACAGCGTGAGAAGCGTCTCGATGTTCCACACAGGATACATTTTGTATCAAAGTTTGTTCTAAGACAAGGTCTCCAGATGTCAGAAGTATGTAGTGTGAAAATGTTAGGCATGTGTAAGTTAACGCTTAATAGTATTATGCTAACAACTTATACAATAGTGGCACCTAGGTATGAGTAGATGACACTACATCAGAGCCCAAATGCATTTTGGGTAGTGTTATGATGTCACATTCCTTATCAATGTACACGCCCATCCCAAATTTATTGGAGAACTCCAAACAAGGAGGGCAGGGTCTTCTGATAAACTTGTGGTTAAGAAACCACATAGAAAAAATAAATAAAAATCTACCAAGAAAAAAAAAAAATAGAGGCACAACAGATACTTGGGCAGGAGAAGCAAAGCTTTGGATTTTATCCGGGATCATGGGAAACCCTCTTGAGAGCTGATTGTCCCTTGAAGGCTCTGCTCATCATTTGACCCTTGGTAACGTATATATCGTTTGTTGCCTGTGGTATTGAAAAATTACTTAGCCTGGTATATAGCCAAATATCTCTGTACTGTGTGGATACATAGTATCAGACGCCTGGTCAATAATGTTCGTTCTCTTGGCAAAGATGCATATTGCCAATAAGATCAGACATTAAGACCTAGTCCCTTGGGAGTTTATATTCCCTAGCCTCATGCCGAGCTAAAGAATTTATAGTTGGTGTAATACCGCCATATACCGGACAATTTGGTCATAATTGTAGCAGAGCAAAAGGGTTCATATATAATTGTTTCCTTTATTGATTTTCTGTGCATATATCAATTGCTTGCATAGTTTTCATATTTGGCTTTGATACTAAAGAGTGTTGGTAGATTTATGGTGTGTTGGTTCTAGTGCCGTATTTTGGTACTGCAATTTTTTTTTATATATAGATATTTTCATTGATGTTATTGCTCTAAAATTATTGTATAATAAAACAATTTATATTTTTGCATAGATGCCTGTCCCTGTTTTTCTTATTGCACACAATAATTAAGGTTCTCGGTCAAGAACTCAAGGTGTTATGTCCACCTTGCGGATCAATAAATTTTGATATTTTTCCTTTGATCCATTTTTTTTATATATAAAGCATTTTGCGCTTTATAAAACATGACAGGGGCCCCATTCAAAAATTTGCTGTTGGGCCCAGTCATTTCTAGCTACGCCACTTGGTTTGCCGCATTCAACTTCTGGGTCACCAAATTGTTTTGTCTGTGTTTAGCATGGCTGGGGGCGTTATCACAGACAAGCGCAGCCGCCTGTCTACAGCCAACGTGGACAATCTCACATTCATTAAAAGGAACCAGGCATGGATCCCACAGGACTTGTTCGTACCTTATGCAGAATAGAAATGTATACCAGCCTCACCCAACTATTGTTATACTACACTGCACTTACTCTGTTTTCTTTTTTATATTTCCCAATGTTTTGGGGTCTACCCCAATTTATAAAAAAATAAAATAAAAACAAAACTCATTGCTGTTGGCGACTATCTTTGGCTTCACAGCCAAAAAAGGCTTTATGTTAGGCAACAATGTAACCACCAATTGTAATGAATTAAGTTCCCTGTCTGTTATGCAGTGCAGGGGTACTTTGAAAGAAAAAAGGGTTACAGATCACCCAACAATTTGAACTCCACCAAATTTACTGAATATATGTCCAAGTCAGGTATGCAGTGCAGGGGTACTTTGAAAGAAAGAAGGGGTACAGATCAACCAACAATCTGAAGGCCACCTAATTTACTGAATATATTTTCAAGTCAGGTATGCAGTGCAGGGGTACTTTGAAAGAAAGAAGGGGTACAGATAACCCAACAATCTGAAGGCCACCTAATTTACTGACTATATTTCGAAGTCAGGTATGCGGTGCAGGGGTACTTTGAAAGAAAGAAGGGGTACAGATTACCAAACAATCTGAAGGCCACTTAATTTACTGAATATATTTCCAAGTCAGGTATGCAGTGCAGGCGTACTTTGAAAGAAAGAAGGAGTACAGATCACCCAACAATCTGACGGCCACCTAATTTACAGAATATATTTCCCAGTCCGGTTTGCAGTGCAGGGGTACTTTATTTGTTTTTTTCAACCCCAATGTGCCAGTTGTATTTACTGATTTTATTTCCCTATCAGATTTGCAGTGCAGGCAGAAAAGGGAGTTTATTGAAACAAAAATTTATGATTTTTTTACCCTCAAATGAAACTGGATTTAAATGATTTTCTTTCACTATCACTAGTGCAGTGCAGGGCGCAAATGTACTTTGTGCCCAAAATATTTTTTTTTTTCACCAACAATGTCACAGTTGTATCTATCAGAAATGCAGCGTAGGATCCTTATGTGCTACCTAGCACATAAACAGTGTTTTTTGCAAACAACTATGTAAATGCAGTATGTTACGGTTTTATTGGAATATCAAAAATGCAGCATAGCACGCAAATTTGCTATCTAGCACAAATAAATGTGCTTTTTAATAGCAGCAATGTAACTGCACTATGAGAATAGTTTAATTGGACTGTCAGAAATGCAGCATAGTCCGTAAATTTACTATCTAACAAAAAAGTGTGCTTTTTTATAGCAGCAAGGTAACTGCTGTATTTAACGGTTTTATTGGACTGTCAGATATGCAGTGCCTGTTGCAGACAGATAAAAAATCACTTTAGGTGACAAAAATATGTGACAGACTAATGTCATTGAATAATTTTCACTGCCAGGTATGCACTGCAGGCCGCAAGGGTACTTGTTCGGCAAAAAAGGGAATTTGTCCTCCACTGAGCTACCAAAACAGAATTAAAGTAATGTCCCTGGCATACATGCAGTTCACATGCAGTTGCAAACGCACTGCACTGTCAAAAATGGCCGCCGACGCCCACCGAACTAACAGATGGAATAAAAGTTGTTTTTCAGTGTCACTGGGCTCCAGGCTGGGTACAAAAATGTAGCATAGCACCCTCAATAATCGATGTAGTTTGAAGATTAAACACCACTAAGTTCGACAGAATTCTTCCCTAATCTCTCCCTCACAGCAGCAGCAGCATCCTATCCCTACACTGAGAAGAGCAGAGTGACGTGCAGTGCTACGTGACTTCAGCCTATATATAAGCTGGGTCACATGCTGCTCTTGGCCAATCACAGCCGTGCCATTAGTAGGCATGGCTGTGATGGCTTCTAAGGGCAGACTAGGGAAATGCTCGTTGATTGGCTGCCCTGCAGCCTTTCAAAAAGCGCCAAAGAAATCGCTGAACACGGAACCCGAACCCAAACTTTTACGGAAATGTCTGGTTTCGGGTCTGGGTACCAAAAACCCAAAAGTTCGGGTTCGCTGAACCCTATATATGAATAAAAATAAATAACATCCAAATAACATTACATTATACCAAAATGTCAGTGTGCAAAAGTAATTCATTAGATAACTAAAATTAATAACAATCATAAAATGTGTAAATACTACGTTGCATTATGTCTAAATTTCATTGTGCAAAAGTGAATTTGATAAAAAACAAAAAATAAATGCAGTCTCCTAATACGGTTATTTCACTCTATATTTATTATATGCACACAGACGGACTTATTTGGGTTTGTTTGCCTATTATATATGATCGGTAGCTGCTTGAGTAACAACTAATCCATTATGTTATTATTCGATTTTCATTAGTTGAGATGCATACTGATATACCTGATAAAATATACATGTGTCAACATATTGGCCTAGTTCATTTACCATGTATTGGCTCTGTTCCTGTAATAGTTTTATGGGGCTTTGTTTCATCTGACCTTAATTATTAGATGTGATGTATTGTTATATGTCATATTTAATAAATTATATCTTTTTATTATATTGAGTATCTCTTATTCCCTGGGTTTATTGGCATTTCTCTATAAGTCGTTAGTATAGTTAGGCTAGACCACTTTTTTCTATTTATGGTCATATATTGAGGTGTTATCAGTAATCTTCCATCACTTCACAGCAGTGTCTGTAGATGTAGGCATGGCAGGTCACTCAGCTGTCTGAAATCTCAAGGCTTTACTTTGAAATGGTTCTCTCTGTGGCGTCTGTAACAGGAGAAGGAGCACAGCAAGTTTCTCCCTCCCCACTCTGTAGCTAAACAGGAACTCCGCCTCTTGGCAGAAGCAAGACCATCCCACTCTTACCAAAAGGGGAGGAACAGGGTGGTTAACACTGTTTCTTCCAACCTTTGCCATCCTTCCTTGCTGGTAGTAACGGCTAGGAACAAACATTTAAATACATAACATAACCGGTCTAGGATTCTACACATACACAATACAGAACTGCACTATAGGGTCAAAGCTATTGAACAGAGCACCTACAGGAGCTTTTATACATCGCATTATATATCCATTGATATGAAGGTGGTTTCTTCTTTTGCAACAAAAAAAGCTTCCAATCTTTTGGGAAGAATTTCTACAAATTTTTGGAGAGTGTCTGTGGGAATTTTTTCTCATTCATCCAAAAGAGCATCCGCACCAAACTCGCCAAACCATGCCTTCATGAACCTTACTACAGGTAAAGGCCTTCCCCAAATTGTTCCTACAAAGTTAGAAGCATACAATTGTCCAAAATTTTTTGGTGTGCGGAAGCATTAAGATTATCCTTCCCTGGAACTCAGTGTTTGTGTTGAATTTCTTTGTCTGCTCAATATTTTCTTTCAGATCGATTTCACTTTGGGACAAGTGACGCAGAGAGACGACTCTATAGACTCCTTTTCCCTTTTTTATTTTTTTTTAAGTCACTAGAGTGGAGCCAGAACGCTGGTAAAATAGGATTTCTTAGCCACTTCGGGACAATTTTATGTATAATATACGTCCCTAATGTTTGAACTTTCCACCAAGCACAGACATCATTTTTATGGATTTTTGTTAGAATTTTTGAAAGAGATGGATATACTGATATTTTGTGATTGTGGTGGTTATTGTTTTTTATGAAAAGACCTCCAAAGGGTCTCCCATCCATTTGTCTGAGCTAATATCCCCAGATAAAAACCTGCCATCCTCTCCTGAAAAAATATACATAAACTGGGTAACAAAAACTAAGACTGATAATTAATTTTGTGCAAAAAAATTGCAATAGGTTTATGCCTGATTAAAACGCTAAAAACACACTTTATTAATAGCGTATATAATAATCCCCGAGGGGGAATGAAAATAAAACTTAACTTTTAATATGCAAATAAGCACCAAGTACAAACCAGATTTCAAAATAGTTGGGACACTAAACAAATTGTGAATAAAAACTGAATGCAATGATGTGGAGATGGCAAATGTCAATATTTTATTTGTAATAGAACGTAGATGACAGATCAAACGTTTAATCCGAGTAAATGTATCATTTTAAAGGAAAAATATGTTGATTCAAAATTTCACGGTGTCAACAAATCCCAAAAAAGTTGGGACAAGTAGCAATAAGAGGCTGGAAAAAGTAAATTTGAGCATAACGAAGAGCTGGAAGACCAATTAACACTAATTAGGTCAATTGGCAACATGATTGGGTATAAAAAGAGCTTCTCAGAGTGGCAGTGTCTCTCAGAAGCCAAGATGGGTAGAGGATCACCAATTCCCACAATGTTGCGCAGAAAGATAGTGGAGCAATATCAGAAAGGTGTTACCCAGTGAAAAATTGCAAAGACTTTGCATCTATCATCATCAACTGTGCATAATATCATCCGAAGATTCAGAGAATCTGGAACAATCTCTGTGCGTAAGGGTCAAGACCGTAAAACCATACTGGATGCCCGTGATCTCCGGGCCCTTAAACGACACTGCACCACAAACAGGAATGCTACTGTAAAGAAAATCACAGAATGGGCTCAGGAATACTTCCAGAAACCATTGTCAGTGAACACAATCCACCGTTCCATCCGCCGTTGCCAGCTGAAACTCTACAGTGCAAAGAAGAAGCCATTTCTATGCAAGATCCACAAGCTCAGGCGTTTTCACTGGGCCAGGGATCATTTAAAATGGAGTGTGGCAAAATGAAAGACTGTTCTGTGGTCAGACGAGTCACGATTCGAAGTTCTTTTTGGAAATCTAGGACGCCATGTCATCCGGACCAAAGAGGACAAGGACAACCCAAGTTGTTATCAACGCTCAGTTCAGAAGCCTGCATCTCTGATGGTATGAGGTTGCATGAGTGCGTGTGGCATGGGCAGCTTGCATGTCTGGAAAGACACCATCAATGCAGAAAAATATGTTCAGGTTCTAGAACAACATATGCTCCCATCCAGACGTCATCTCTTTCAGGGAAGACCCTGCATTTTTCAACAAGATAATGCCAGACCACATTCTGCATCAATCACAACATCATGGCTGCGTAGGAGAAGGATCCGGGTACTGAAATGGCCAGTCTGCAGTCCAGATCTTTCATCTATAGAGAACATTTGGCGCATCATAAAGAGGAAGGTGCAACAAAGAAGGCCCAAGACGATTGAACAGTTAGAGTCCTGTATTAGACAAGAATGGGAGAGCATTCCTATTTCTAAACTTGAGAAACTGGTCTCCTCGGTCCCCAGATGTCTGTTGAGTGTTGTAAGAAGAAGGGGAGATGCCACACAGTGGTGAAAATGGCCTTGTCCCAACTTTTTTGGAATTTGTGGACACCATGAAATTCTGAATCAACATATTTTTCCCTTAAAACGGTACATTTTCTCAGTTTAAACTTTTGTTCCGTGATTTATGTTCTATTCTGAATAAAATATTATAAGTTGGCACCTCCACATCATTGCATTCAGTTTTTATTCAAGATTTGTATAGTGTTCCAACTTTTTTGGAATCCGGTTTGTAACAAGTGAAAATATTACGCCTAACAGGCTAAAAGCAAAGCTACAAGGCCTTTGGCCAATTGCAGATTCAAAGGCTCGGATAGTCTAGCAGACCACCGAGACACGAAAATGACATATTGACAACATAGCACCATAAATATCCACGACAATGTAATGAAACGTTCTCACCCAATCCTCGGTGTAGACAAAGATGGAGGGGTGGATGACTAGATATGACTGCTATGCAGACCACAGGATGGGTGGATGAAGCCAGGTCACGTATACCACCAACAAAATATATTATATTTTCATTCCCCCTCTTTTCCCATCTGGGATTAGTATATACGGTTTTCTGATTTTGGGAGAATCCAGTCTGAGGTACAGTTTGATTACCTTGCCATACGTTTGTTTACACTTTATTAATATATTCTAAAATGATGGGCAAGCGCCCAGTGATTACTTATCAGGCATAAAGGGTGTTGTTTGCACTAAGAGCAGAACCAAATAACTACTATAAGGTCACTGATACATCAGGAGTGCTGTGTAGGGAAACCTAAGTCTCTCAACAACCAGCACTTAGTCAATGATCAGAATGACCTCAGATTAATGCTGACTCCCTCAGTAAGAGTGTAGAGAGGCACACATGAGCACTTTAGCCAATATAGGCTAGTGTAGCAAGGTGTTGTGTCCTCTCACACTTGGGTGGTTGTGAACTATATACTCAACAACCTGAAAATCGCCTGCTTGCCTCTAATCAGCGCTGTAGGGAATAATCATTGCCGCCCTCGCAGAAAATATAGAACAGTGTGGATAGGAAGCTTGTCCATTACTTGCTCATCTTTTCCAGATACTCGCTCGTTCAATTTCATTGGCAGGTGTTATCCCACCACCCATCAGGAGCATTTGCAGGGGAGCACTAAATGATTAAAGGAAATCGAAGAGTACCAACCGCAACTGATGATGATGCAAGCAATTTGGCTCTGTAATGGCCGAGTGCAGCTGCTCGAACTTCAGCTAGAAATAGTGTGCTCATGCTCCAGAGGTGTGTGTGCATGAGCGGCCAATCAGAGAAGTGGGCATGTAACTAAGCAAACCCCCTGTAATGCCTTAGTGGGCAGTAGGAAAAGCAGGGCTGTCTTTAATATTGATTGTGAAAATATCCCAGCAGGCGTGTATATTTCAATCTTGCTTTTTTATTCTCATATAACAAATATAGTATGGATTATCCCCAGACGCGTTGCGGCGCTAAGCCTTCATCAGCAGGTCACGGGGTAACAAAACATGCAACTTAAATAGACAGACTCATCTGTATGACGTCAGACGCTCAACCCGCATCAGCGAATACAATTGGATGAACAAACAATCAAACAAATGATTATTGCACGTTACCACGATGATCATTCAATGTATAGTGGCGGTCTAAAAATAAAACAAATCAAATAATTAATGCAGAAGACATCACAAATGAAAAGAGTTATAATCGCGCTATCTCATACTCGCGGTTTAAACCGCGAGGTTCCAATGTATCCAGAGTGTGAATCCAAAAGGCTTCTCTCCGAAGGAGAAGCCTTTTGATATCTCCCCCCCTCCTAGGTAGTTTGACCTGTTCCAGGACCTGAAATCTAAGTTGTGCAATAGTATGTTTATATTTTTCAAAATGGTAAGGAAGCGGTAATAAAAGATTTTTTGTTCTTATTGTAGACTTATGTTTGCACACTCTGTCCCTGATCGCTTGTACAGTCTCGCCCACATATAACAAGCCACAGGGGCACTTAATGACGTAAATAACGTTCGAGGAATCACAGGTAAAGAATCCAGTTAAATTGTAGGCTTTGCCTGTATGTGGGTGAAACACCTGTGAACCTTTAATGATGTGCGAGCACTGTAAGCAATGCAGGCACGGGAATGTGCCCATTCTTCGACTCGCTAACCTTGTCTGTCTCAGCAGTGTTTTTTCACTTCCCAAGTCAGCATGTATCAATCGGTCCCTATAATTAGAATTCTTTTTATTGCAAATAAGGGGTGGGTGTTTGAATTCCTCTATGGAGGGATATGCCTTCCTTAATAGATGCCAATGCTTACGAATTATATTATCGAAGCCTGTATTGTGAGGGTGGAATTTATGAATGAATGCTATTCTCTGGGTATTTTTCTCTCTAGGCAATGTTATGTGTGTAGAACTATTCAGATCTAATTTTGCATTATTCAATATTGCCTCCGGGTACCCCCTCTCCTTAAATCTATTTGTCATCTCTTCCATTCTAGATGTCAATCTGGATTTGTCAGTGACTATCCGCTGGACCCTTTGAAATTGAGACCTGGGTATAGCCTTTTTGAGAGAAGCTGGATGGGCACTTGTAAAGAAGAGAACACTATTCCTGTCAGTCTCTTTCCGGTATAAATCAGTGGTCAACTGACCCTCTTCATCTTTTGTTACTACTGTATCCAAAAAACTGACACTTTCCTTACTGCAGGACATGGTAAACTTGAGGCCATCACACGCCGCATTTAAATCATGGAAGAAGCTCACCAGGGTTTCATGTGGCCCCGCCCATACGCAAAAAATGTCGTCGATAAATCTTTTCCAAATTAGGATGTTAGAATAGTTTTCATTATTATATACAAAGGAGTTTTCAAAAAATGACATAAATATATTTGCGTAGGGCGGGGCCACATTACTTCCCATCGCGGTACCGCGTTGCTGACCATAATAGGTGTCTTCAAACAAAAAATAATTTTCATACAGCACTAGTTTCAATAATTCCAAAAGGAACTCTCTTTGATGTATTGTGTATTCACTGGTTTGTAATAGATCCGCAACCGCTGATATCCCTTTGGCGTGATCAATAGATGTATACAAACTTGTCACGTCTATGGTTACAAGCCAGCTTTCCACAGGAACCCTTCCTATCTCCTTGATCACGCCAAGGAAATCAGATGTATCCAGCAAAAAAGACCTGGTGTCTTTTACCAGTGGTGTCAAAGCCTTTTCTAACACAATTGATAATGGTAATAAAATTGAATCCACCGACGCCACAATAGGGCGGCCCGGTGGATCCACAAGTGTTTTATGTACTTTAGGAAGTACATAAAATACCGGTGTGATTGGCTCATAACTAATCAAAAACTTCTGCAATTTTTCATCAATCACCCCCAAACAGGAAAAACGACGCACCACATCTACAATTTCCTCTCTGATCGATATTACAGGGTTTCCATTCAGTACTCTGTAGGTTTCTGTGTCCGACAATTGTCGCATGATTTCTTTCACATAGTTCTTTTTATCCATTACCACGATGGAACCCCCCTTATCGGCGGGTTTGATCACCAAAGTTTTATCCTCTGCTAATGTCCTGATGGCCCGTCTCTCATTCTCTGTTGTGTTATGTGTCATTAGAAGTTCTCCCCTTTTAATCAAATCCATCCGTTCTCGTATCTCTTTTTGTACTAAATGTACATAGGTCTCCACCAGATGATACAATTTAGGTGGTGAAAAATTACTTTTAATTCTAAGGCCTAATTTCTCCAAAGTCAATAATTGTGGGGGCATTTCTTCATTTTCTATCCCACCGATCGTCTCTCTCTGAGTGGAAAAATGCGCCTTTAAACGTAGCTTACGGTAAAACTGTTGTAAGTCTATGTCAAATTGGAAACTGTCAAAGGAGGTAGTTGGACTGAAGGTAAGTCCCTTTTGTAATGCGGTATATTGATCGGGACTCAAAGATTTGGATGACAAATTTATTACAAGCGAGTTGTTCCTACCTGTGACCGGGTCTGTATTGTTGGTTGTGATATCATCCCTTGGGCGCCGTTGGTGTTTGTGGCCCGCCCTGCGCCTCCTCCTCGTGGACGTCGGCCGCCCCGCCGAAAAGAAGAAGTAGTATACATTTGTGAGCCAGAAGATTCGTACCCAGAACTTGAGGAATATTGTCCATATCTCGGGGTCCAGGTGTTTCACCCGCATACAGGCAAAGCCTACAATTTAACTGGATTCTTTACCTGTGATTCCTCGAACGTTATTTACGTCATTAAGTGCCCCTGTGGCTTGTTATATGTGGGCGAGACTGTACAAGCGATCAGGGACAGAGTGTGCAAACATAAGTCTACAATAAGAACAAAAAATCTTTTATTACCGCTTCCTTACCATTTTGTACTATTGCACAACTTAGATTTCAGGTCCTGGAACAGGTCAAACTACCTAGGAGGGGGGAGATATCAAAAGGCTTCTCCTTCGGAGAGAAGCCTTTTGGATTCACACTCTGGATACATTGGAACCTCGCGGTTTAAACCGCGAGTATGAGATAGCGCGATTATAACTCTTTTCATTTGTGATGTCTTCTGCATTAATTATTTGATTTGTTTTATTTTTAGACCGCTACTATACATTGAATGATCATCGTGGTAACGTGCAATAATCATTTGTTTGATTGTTTGTTCATCCAATTGTATTCGCTGATGCGGGTTGAGCGTCTGACGTCATACAGATGAGTCTGTCTATTTAAGTTGCATGTTTTGTTACCCCGTGACCTGCTGATGAAGGCTTAGCGCCGCAACGCGTCTGGGGATAATCCTTACTATATTTGTTATATGAGAATAAAAAAGCAAGATTGAAATATACACGCCTGCTGGGATATTTTCACAATATTTGTCTGGAGGTGGCTCCTTCCCGCGCGGCGTGGATCAAAGTGGAAGTGCCGGCTGGTTCCTTCTCTGTTTAATATTGATTGGACCCTGGGCGAGAATTTACTTGGGCCCCCTGGATCCCGCCTTCCCACGCCCTAGCATGCAGTAATGCGCTCCACCACCATTTTTAATATAGCTTACAATGAATTACTGTAAATACTTACAGTTCTGAGACTCCAACAGGCTCAGGATCAGTGCTCTGGGCAGCTGGGCTCAGGGCTAGAGGTGGGCACCGCTCTGCAGTTCAGGAAGGAGACCGGGGCTCGGCTCAACCTAGCATTACAGTGCACCCGAGCACCCTACAGTATAGCACCCTATAGTATATAGCACCGTCCAGTATATAATCTCACACAGCAGCCCCCCCGTATATAATCTCATCCAGCAGCCCTCCAGTATATAATCCCACACAGCAGCCCCTCAGAATATAATCTCATACAGCAGCCCCCCAGTATGTAATCACACACAGCAGCCCCCCAGTATATAATCCCACACAGCAGCCCCTCAGAATATAATCTCATACAGCAGCCCCCCAGTATGTAATCACACACAGCAGCCCCCCTATTATATAATCTCACACAGCAGCCCCCAGTATATAATCCCATACAGCATTCCCCCCAGTATATAATCCCATACAGCAGCCCCCCCAGTATATAATCCCATACAGCAGCCCCCCCAGTATATAATCACATACAGCATCCCCCCCAGTATATAATCCCATACAGCAGCCCCCCCCCCAGTATATAATCTCACACAGCAGCCCCCCAGTATATAATCTCACACAGCAGCCCCCCCAGTATATAATCCTATACAGCAGCCCCCCCAGTACATAATCTCACAGCATACAATCCTCAGCCCCTCTCTAGTAGTTACATCCACAGTACCTCTCCAGTGCTGATATACTCTCTCCCCTCTACAGACACTGCTGAGCAGCCATCCCTGATCTTCTTAATCTGCAGACAGTCGGCCAGTGCCTGTACCCACGTGACCTACCCTTCTACTGCAGGCTGCAGCAACACAGTCACAGAGTCCTGGAAGAGGAAAAGGACCTTTGATTACCTCATAGCCATGTGACCAGTAATATTGCTATGTTACTGGTCACATGGTGATGATGTCATGGAAGGTCCTTTCTCCCACAGTTCTTACTCTAACAGTTCGCATCCTCCCTGTGCTGACAGCCTGATATCTGGGGTGGACGGCCACTCAATTTAATTGAAATTGGCTGCAGTGGTCAACGGAGATCAAGAGGCAGTTGCCTTGGGCCCCCTAGGAACAACTGGGCCCGGGGCAGCTGCCCCTTTTGCTCCGTGTTAAAGACGGCCCTGAGGAAAAGCACAAAAAAATCTCAAGCATAGCTTGGGCAGCAGTGTGATGGAATGGATAGCTACATGTACAGCTCTTCCCTCTAAAGTTAAATTACATAACTACAGGCTCGGACTGGCCCACAGGGTTACAGGTGAATCCCCCGGTGGGCCCCTGAGCAAGGTGGGCCCCTAGTCTCCCACCCCCTGCACAAGTGGCACATAACACATTGGACTTACTGCACTACATACATATATACAATGTACAGCACCTCAACCTGCCCATGTTCATATAATAAACTTGTTAGATTATTTATTATATTTGAATGTATCCGTACGGTGGGCCCCCAATTTTTTTTTACTGGTGGGCCCTAAGTACCCCAGTCCGACACTGCATAACTACTATATGTTTGTGACTCACAGCAAATAAAAAAGTAGCATGAATAAAATAGAACAAACATAATAGGATAATATGCCAAGTTTTATGAATTTATCTCTTTGTTGCCTATAGCAACAACCAATCAACACAGCTTTCATTTTCTACAGTGCTTTAGAAAATGAAAGCTGTACTGTGGTTGCTATAGACAATATAGACAGTTTTTTCTTTAAATAGTCTAATGAATCTGCTCCAATTTCTTTAATTTCTCCTACTGGGACTAAGAAAATCAAATCAACTTATTCTAAGTCACTCATTAAAATGTAATGCAAATATTAATACTTTTATTTTCAGCACAGCTTCTTAGTTTATTTCATAAGTGTAACTGAGAGGCTAAAACATTTGCAGTTGATTATTGAAGAGACATAAATATTGGTTTTCCGGCTCTTCCTGGTGAAATATAGAAATATTGCAGTACACCTCTGTCAATATTATTACCAGATTGGATTTTATCATAAAGTTATATTTATTTTACATTGAAGCAGCCAGCGCCTTGCTATTAATAACATAACTCTGTAAAAATGGTCATAAAACTGTCTTGCTAATGGGTACAGAAAAGCATCAAGGCTGTTTGTTATAAACCTTGCTAATGTACTCAATAAATAATGTCATTTCCCCTAAGGAAAAGGGCTTCAACATTTTACTGCATTAAAATTCTGCACTTCAACAAGCTATCTGTACCATGCTTTGGTTGCCATTGTAAGATGGAGAGCTTTATGAATAATACCTTCAGGTGTTTCTGTGAGATTGTCTTTGAAACCCGATGGTTATATATGCACCACTTCAATAAAGAGATTGTGCAGAAGAGAAGTCTTAAGTGAAAAAAGATTGCATCTCTAAGCCAGTTGCTGATTTTAGTACTTTTATTTTATGTATTGCAAGGGGAAGTGAGCTGTATGCAGAACACTGTTAACAAGTGATTGCGTTGTTCAAAGATTACACGTGAGACTGAAGGTCAAAATGTTCTTCTAGAATTGGTTTCTACAATGAAAAGTTTTCAGCTTATCTGGGTAAAGGCAATTATTTATAGACACTTATGAAAACAGGGTAAACATAATTTTCTATCCAGTTTTGACTATTTTAAACAATATTTATACATTTTTTTTCTATATGGCTTATTATTCAAAGTTGACAACCAGTGATCAAAAATAAAAGCCGTTTAGGATATGTTCCCATATATAAAATAGGCTACATTAAAGGGGTTGTAGCACAATGGAAATGTATTACCTATTCAAAGCAGGGACTAGGATGACTAGAACAGATGTCCTGATGCACCCCTGTTTCTTCTCACCACAGGAAGGAGAACATTAAATAAAGTGACAATAAGACATATGCTTGGTGCCCCTCAATTCAAAGTCTATGGGGTGGACAGAGCCAGCAAAGTGAAATGCTTGTCTCTATTCTTATGCCCCATAAACATTGAACGGAGTAACCAATCACTTGCCCAACCGCTGCCCTATTGAAACTCCTCCTGACTGAAGAAACAGGGGCTCAGGATCCTTCTCGAGTGTTCCATGGGAGTTCCAACACTAGAGATCCTAAAGAGCATTTATCACCAATTCTATGGGTTCTGTCAAGTAAGTGTTTTTTTCCTAATGTCTTAAGGAGGGTCTATCACCTCTCCTGTTATAGTAACTACTTATAATCCTCATGTAATATAAATTCTGGTGCATTTTTTACATATAGCTGTATGCACTTCCTACAATAAAGGTTCAACTGGGTGCTGCCAGTTAGGGGTGTGTCACTGCACAGTCTGACATTATCCAGTCAGTGCTGACAGTATCAGACTATGCAGGGACCTTTAACTGGTACCACCTAGTTTGACCTTTTTGTGGACTGCTGGCCTTTCATTCATAAACTTCTTGCAGAAATATTAGATGAATGGCACAAAAAATAGTTATACCATATGAAAAGATGCTCCAGAATTGTTATTACATTGGGATTGCAAGTATTAACTAAAACCAACATGTCAGGACAGGTATTAAAAAAAAGAAGATTGCTATTAATCACTAGTGTTGGGCTTGAATATTCGAATCGGGAATATTTATTGCGAATAATGGCACTTCGAGAATTCACGAATATTTAAAATATGGTGCCATATATTCGTATTTTCGGATATTTAGCATTTTTTTCCATCTGAACACATGATTCCTCCCTGCTTCTTGCTTGTGGGTCAATGAGAAGGCAGCAATGTTTTTGTTTCAGATTACCAACATCCCTAGTAGTGATGGACAAACATCGGCTGGGACGTTTCACAAATGCGAACTGTGTGTTTGCGACCAAATGTTCGAGAACCGCATGTTTGCGGCGGGCCCCATTCACTTCAATGGCAGGCGAACCTTAAACATTTTTCATATTTGCAGCCACCACATACCTACTAGTAGTCCACAAATAGTTCCACAACATGGACAATGACATACCAGAGGGGGATCAATGGCAAAAATTCACACAAAAAATATGTATTTTAATCATGGGCCATTTTTATGCGTCTTAAAGGGAAACTCTCAAAAATGTGCCCTGCTGGAGCCTAGAAAAATTAAATTTTAGGCCATGGGAGTATGGGCCCCAAAAATTAGGCATTCACCTGACAGAAAAAATCAAGTGATTATGTGGCTGGATGGGTAATTACAACACACATTTTACTTTGCCTTTATATGCTCAGTATTGATTTGCTTGTATTTGGGTTTACATGTGCCACTTGGTCAGCTCTACCATTGTCTACACACCTGTCTATACTTCTTACTGTTCTAGTATTGTCGGTGTCTGTTGGCATTTTCCCACATTCACCGCAACTATTATAATTTTTCAATGGTTTGCTGGCCTTGTTTCACATTACCCGTTTTAGTGACTTACTATTGTTTGTCATTTGACGATTTACATATGTTGGGCATTTCTGGCTATTGGTATTTATGATCTTATGCCCTCTCTGGATTGTGGGACCGTTTCTTGGGGCACCAGTGCCCAGGTGTATTACTGGGCCTTCAGTGGTTACTTTGTCCTTTGTTTATGTTTAATTATCTAATAAATTTTGATACATGCATTTTACATCAGACTTTGTTATCTAATTTGTACACTGGTTGTTGTGCTATATTGGGGTTCATATGGCTATCCAGTGGCGACTGATTACTCCTATGTACTTTTGAGGTAAACTGTAGGTATTAATTAGATCTTCTAAAATGGTCAGAGATTTTCTTGGATTGCCACAAGACATCCTGGACCAGGGGTGTTTGGCAATGAATCACTGCATGACTAAGTTCAGGACGTATGCCATGCATGGCATGTGTGTCAGTTTGCCCTCTTTTAGTGTGCTCTGCAGATTGGCACCATTGTTGCACACCACTTTACTAACTGTCAAATTGTGCGGGCTTAGCCACTGATCGGCCTGTGACCGCAGAGCTGAAAGCAGTGCAGGACCGGGGGTGGCTCTTGGCTTCCAGGCACAACAGCCGCAGCACAGCATGGCAACGTTTCACCTGGCACGTCAAATAGGTTCTGGGGAGCTTGGGGGGGGGGGTGCAATGGAAGAGGCGGTAGCAGTAGAACAGGAGGAGTCAGCCGAGGAGGATACGGAGGATGGAGTAGGAGGAGGAGAAGAAGAGGCAGACCTGCATGCAATCCGTGGTGGTAACACCAAATCCACACGGGAGCAACGGGTTACATGCTTCAAGGTTTAACCCGTGGGCAGTAAAAGTTATGTACCTTCCCTGCCCGTGTTTGCTATACCAGATGTTTTTTGGCACTGACATTGTGTGCCAGAAATATATTCACTTGCCGCTGAACGTGGCCATATAGCTCTGGGATGCCCTTCTGGGAGAAATATGTCCTTCTTGGGGCCTTCCATTGCAGTGTGCCAATGGCCACAAATTTTCTAAAAGCCTCCAAGTCCACCAGTTTATATGGCAGTAGTTGGCGAGCTATCAGTTCCGAAAAGCCAGCGGTCAACTTTTGGGCAACAGGGTTATCTGGCATCATCAACTTTTTACACTCAAACATTTGGTTCATGGAAGCCTGCCTTCTTCCAGATGAACGCAATGACAGCATGGTGGAAGGTGGAATGGAGGACAAATGGGAGGAGAGAGGAGAAGGAAAAGAGGCAGGACGTGGAGCTACCGGGAGTATGGCTTTGTGGGTTCTGCCGATGTTGCTTTCACTGGGTTCAGTGATGGGAGGCCAGGTGCCTTCTTAAAGGGAACCTGTCATCTCAAAAAATGGTCCTAAGCTGCCGGCAGCACCATACTGTATCCAACAGCCAGAGTTTATGCCCAGGCAACAGGTTACAGGTATATCGCAGCCATCAATCAGTATTTTGTGGAAGCAGGTGTATCGCAGGCCTCAATCAATATTTGGTGGAAGCAGGTATATCAATCCTCTTAATCAGTATTTTGTGGAAGCAGGTGTATTGCAGGCCTCAATCAATATTTGGTGGAAGCAGGTATATCAATCCTCTTAATCAGTATTTTGTGGAAGCTGGTATATCGCAAGCGTCAATCAGTATTTGATGGAAGCAGGTCTATTCGACCCGTCAATCAATATTTTGTGGAAGCAGGTATATCACACCCTTCAATTATTTTTTTTGCCACAACAGTTATATCACACCACCCTGTTTATTTGGGGCAACCGTTACAGGTATATAGTAGCCGTGAATCAGTATTTTGTGGAAGCAGGTATATCTCAGGACTCAATCAGTATTTGGTGGAAGCAAGTATATCAAACCCCTTAAGGCCATCTCTAATCCCTAGCAACCAATAGGAAAGTTGCCACCCATTTACTATATAATAACCTCCTCAGCAGGCATTTTCTGCATTTTTTTTACACTTATGAGTGAGACAGCAGTGTCATTGCTGTGCTCTGTGTTTTGCTGTCACATTACATTAGTTTGTTAATATATATATATATATATATATATATATATATATATATATATATTTGTGGTCATGGCTGCGGGCGTGCGTGCCAGTAACGAGAGGGCCCGAGGATAGTGGCCGGCCAGCCTGTCCAGGGGCCTTCGGGATGAAAGGCCTGGCTAGTGGTGTGCCCTTAGCCAGAGACGGGGGTATGCGAAAAAAGGGGCCAAAATACTGTTTTAGGAAATGACGTTTATTGAATATTGGCCAGACTTGTAAAGGCGTGAGCGATTTCGGAATGAGGATTCGGGATGTAGCGATTGTAGCAGGAAGATTGCCAGCGACCCATTCTGCGGATGATGTGGGCTGGCACCCCGTGCTTGGATGCGGCTGAAGCGGCTCCTATCCGGAAGGAGTGACCTGAAATGGTGGCTGGGTCGTATCCCAGCCCTCGTGCGAGTATGCGGATGTGATGGATGAACTGTGGCGTGGTCAGTGGTTTGACTGGGAACGGCAGCAGTGGATGCTCGTGAGAGTGTTGGTGTAGTAAGGCTAACAGATTACTGAAGACCTTGACTGGGCACCATTGATTGAAGGTTTGAAAGTAGTCAACCTGGACCGGGGGTCCTACCTGAGAAGTTTTGGATCTAAGGAGATGGAAAGTGAAGTGGTTCTTGGCCTGAACCAACTGTTTCCTGAGTGGACCGGCGGGGTTGGATGAAGAACTGGTGAATTCACCCGGCCTGAGGAAACCATAAAAACTTAGGTAGAGCGCTGCCTTGAGGACAAGGCTATTAAATGGCCCAAAAGGTTCTGCGTCTAGGGCAGCGGAAAGTTTCCGGAATAGCTCCCCGGTCACGGGTTGCCTTGCCGGCGGCAGCTTGGGATGGCTCTTTTGGATGCCCCGGAGGGTGGCTTTGATGATCTGGGAATGAAAGAATGATTTGCTGCTGGGATGCTTAACCATGTAGTGGTACTGCACCCCCGCGAGGTATAGCCTAATCGTGTTATAGGAAAGTTTGAGGTCTTTGTGGCAATAGGCCGGGAATGCTGTGATGTACGTGGTGATGTCCGTGTTGGCCTGCGGGAATTGATGACGAAAATCTCTGAACGCGTTCCAGCCCGTGAGGTAGTTCCTGGCTGAATTGACCGCGAGGGATTTTTTGATTAAGGCTTTAGCTTCGATGATGTGTCTGCTTAGTCTATGATTAGTTGCTCGAACGGGGGTGGCGTGAGGCCCACCTTTTCTGCTTCTGGCAGTACCTGAAAAAAGAGATCGAACTTAAATCTAGACAGGGCATCTGCTGCCGTGTTCCTGACCCCTTGGATATGTTTGCAACTAAAATGGAAATTGTGCTGGAGGGCCAGGCAGGTGAGCCTGCGCAGGAAACGCATGACCCCGGGGAACCTGATCTGCCTTTGGACAAAATTTCCACGACTGCCTGATTGTCTGTGATGAAGGCCACTGAGGAGTTGGCCCAGGCTGCTCCCCATACCGAAGCAGCCGCCACGATGGGGTAGAATTTTGAGGAGGGGCGAAGAGCTGGAGTAGTCTGGGCGGGACTCTATCTGGGGTGGCCAGGGGCCTGCGAACCAGTGATTGCCCCACACAGCCCCGAAAACCTATGGAAGCAGCTGCATCAGAAAAGACCCTGGGGCAGGACTCGGTCCATTGAGGCACGAAGAGTGAAATGCCATTCCAGCTAGACAGGAAAACCCACCACATGGCCAGATCTGCAACAGCCTCACGGTCCAGTCGAATGAGGGAATCCTGGAACGGGGCGGAAGGGAGGAGCTGGAGCAGTCTGGATGTGAATGACCTCCCTTGGGGCATGATGCGGGCAGCAAAATTAAGCATTCCAAGCAGAGACTGTAGCTCTAACTTAGTTAGGGTCCCGGAGCCTACATGGCCTCTAACTGTGTCCTTGATCCTGACCAATTTCTCCTCTGGCAGGCTAGCCTGCATGGCTTCGGAATCAAGGACAATGCCTAAGAAGGTGATGATGGTGGCGGGGCCTTCTACTTTGGCGGGGGCTACGGGGACTTTGAGGATTAAGAAGACCGAAAGCAATTGCTTGAGGCCTTCGGGCGGCGTGCCGGGAGGTTCGACTAGCAGGAAGTCATCCAGATAATGCAGCACCCTGGGGCAAGGGGTGAAGTTGACCAGGATCCAATGGAGGGCCTGTGCAAACTGGTCGAAGAGCCACGGACTGCTCTTTGACCCGAATGTGAGTCTGGTGGCAAAGTAATACAAGTCCCTCCATTTGATCCCGTAGTACTGCCAGAGGTGAGGGTGGATGGGCAGCAATTTAAAGGCGTCAGATATGTCTGCCTTTGAGAGCCAGGCCCCTTGCCCCACTTGCAGGATCAGCTGGACGGCCTCATCGACGGAGGAATACTGCATGGAGTATTCCTCCGACGGGATAAGTGAATTTAGGCTCGGGACTGTGGAAGCATGAGGAGCAGAGAGGTCGTAAATTAATCTCTTTTTATTTGAAAACTTCTTACACACCAAACCAATGGGACTGACCCTCCAGATGTTGAAGGGTGGCTGGACGAACGGGCCGATGATGAACCCTTTCTGGATTTCGGATGCGAGGAGGGAGTCAACGGCGGCGGGGTCGGAGGTAGCAGACAATAGGTTAGGGCATTCCCAGGACGTCTGAGGCAATGATACTAGGCCTGTGTGGAAGCCTTGGGTGAACCCGACCTTGAGGAACTGCACAAAACTGCTATCATGATGGTCGTGTAGCAAGGTGACCAGGGCGTCTACGTCTATGTCGGCTAGTCAGGAGCTCTTACTGCGCTGCGGACAAGATGACTGGGGGTGGGCACTAAAGCAAAGGGAGCAGATGTGGAGGGCCTTGCACTTGTTGTAGTTACAGAAAGTGAGGTTATAGTTGTTACATATTTGATTTTTTCCCAAAAAAGCAATGGGCCGGCCCAACTTATCAGTGCTCGGGGTCTGCCTGGGGACTGTGGAAGAGGGGGCAGTTTGCTTGTTCTGCTGGGTGGAACTGGCGTTCGGGCACCAGTCGGTGGTGTGTAGGACTGATTGGCAACTAGCACACGCGGGGGCTTTCATTCCCGCGAAATGACGGCAGAAAAGTTCTGTGTCAATAACCGCCCAATTTGTGACGTGCTGGAATTGCGCCAGGGCAGCCGCAGCTTTTGCGGAAAAGGCCCGGTGATAATCGTAGAACGCGTGCCCACCGTACTTGTAGGCTAGCTTCGTGACCCGATATAGATAGATATCTAATTCTTCGCGCCTGTCAGGATGGGCAGAACAGATAATGTCCCGGTAGAGGCTGAAAGCCAGGACAAATTCCCCCAGGGACAATTTCCTGTTTAGGCAGGCGTCTTTGGACTTTAAGACGACGGAAACGTCGCCATCGGCGATGGTCTTGTTCTCGACTGTGTCGTGGGCCGAGATGAGGATGGAAGCAAGGTTAACATCTTTACCTGCCAAGATGTCTTTCCTGAGATTCTCAGGCACGAAGAACGAAGGAGCTATGGGAGGGGGAACGAGGGGGCCCTACCTGGGGAGGGGGCCCGGTAGGTGGAGGGGCCTGCGGAGGCCGGGCTGGCGGAGGTAGAGGGCACTTCTCTACTTTCCAGAACTTGGACCCTTGTGTCAATGCGGTTGATGGTCGCATGCAGTTGGGTTAGGGATAACTGGATAGTGGAAAGGGATACTTGTTCGGAAGTAGCTGCGGCAGGCTCCGAGAATAGTAGGCGATACAAATCAGCTTTCCTGGCCGAGGCTGAGTGCAGAATGCCTTTTCTGTTCAATTCCGCGACAAGCTTTGCGATGGTCCAGTTGCGGTACGAGCGATGGCTGGCTTGGTCGGAGGCAACCGATTCGGGGACCGACAGGTTGTCTTCGATGTCGGAAGCATGGGACATGATGGAGCTGTAGAGAAACCATACAGAATGACAGGACCTAAGGGTACCCGAAACGTAGTTCTTGAAGATTCTGACAGAAACGTGGCGGGAGGACGCGGATCTTGCTCCCAGTAAGGAAAATAACGAACTTACCTAACCGCGGTGGCTGGTGCTTGGACACCGAAGCGTGTGCGTCTGCCGGAAGCTGTCGGATGATTGCCTGCAGACAATCCCTGGATGTCTGACCAGCCTGCGTGGGCAGTCGAGGTTCGAGCGGGACACCTGGGAAATGTGTGTATGAAACGTGATGAACGAAAGTGAACACGGGGCAGGACGAGATTGTCGAAACTGAGCGCGGAAGGGAGAAAACTGAGCAAGATGCGTGAGGCGGGACGACTGGTCGTGCGCCCGCGGAGGGAAGGAGCGGATGGTGGAGGAAGTTAGCAGAACGTGGAGCGCCAGGTAGCTGGCTAGTAACTGCGAACGGCAGGGAAAGACCGTGGCGCGGCCTGGGCGTACCAGGCGTCGAGGTGGAGCCGACGAGCCCGGAAGGATAGCCCCAGGTGTGACAAAATGTGACAAGCCGTGAGTGAGGATGACACCCGTGAAACAACTGAGGAACCTAGAGACGTACGCAGGAAATGCTGAGCCGGACTGGTCAAGGATAAATTGATGCTTGGAAAGCTGGAAAGACAAGACAACCCCAATTAAATAAAAGTTTTTAGTTTTTTTTTAGTTTTTTTTTACTGTACCTCCTTGATTACATTATGGTGAACCAGGACGGGACAGTGTCGTGGATTAGTTGGGCCTGTGCGTGCCAGGGTGGAGCCAACTGACCCTGGAACCTGACCCGAACCCCAAGGCCAATCTAACCTGAGGGTGCCGAGGTAACCTGGACCACCCCGGGACTGGGGTGCTGGTGTGGCGACCGTGAGGCTGAGAGGGGTAATGACAAAAACCCCACCTGAGCCTGGTGTACCGTCACCCAGGGACAGGCCAGACCTTAGCGTACCGGGACGGCGTGATGCCCACCTGGGCCTGGGTGCCAGGAAGGGAGAGAAGGACTGGAGCCTGGGCGTACCAGGAGAAAACATCAAACCTGAACCTGTTCGTACCTGAAAGACCAAACCAGACCCCGACCTGGACGTACCCGGGGGACGCATGGTACCTGGGAAAACAGCGAACAATCGGGCCTGGGCGTACCAGGCAAACGTTACATCAATCCTGAATCTGGGCGTACCAGGGAGGCAGAGACAGACCACGGACCGAGCGTACCAGTAACCGCTTGACATCAAATTCAGAACCTGGGCGTCCCAGACCGAGACAGAGACCAACCAACCCTGAGCGTACTCAGGAAAAACATGCCACCAATCCTGAACCTAGGCGTACCAGGAAGGCAGAGACCGGCCGTAGTCCGGGCGTACCGGAAAACCATGTGATACCAATTCAAAACCTGGGCGTACCAGGAAGCTGGCCACCGACCGTAACCTGGGCGTACCAGGAAAGACATGACACCAAACCTGAACCTGGGCGTACCAGGGGGGCAGAGACAGACCGCAGCCCGGGCGTACCGGAAACCACCTAACACCAGTTCAGGCCCTAGGCGTCCCGGGAACCGAGACATGAACCAATCGGCCCTGGGCGTGCCAGGAGATGTATAACCAACCCTGAACCTGGGCGTACCAGGGAGGCAGAGACAGACCGCGGCCCGAGCGCACCGGGAACCATGTGGTACCAATTCAGGACCTGGGCGTACAAGTGAGCTAGCGACTGACCGTAACCTGGGCGTACCAGGAGGGACATGACACCAAACCTGAGCCTGGGCGTACCAGGGAAGCAGAGACCGACCGTGTCCCGGGCGAACCAGGAACCATGCGATACCAATTCAGGACCTGGGCGTACAAGTGAGCTAGACCGACCGTAACCTGGGCGTACCAGGAGAAACATGACACCAAACCTGAGCCTGGGCGTACCAGGGAAGCAGAGACCGACCGTGTCCTGGGCGAACCGGGAACCATGCGATACCAAGTCAGAACCTGGGCGTACCAGCGGGACGGAGACAGACCGCAACCTGGGGGTACCAGGCAGGCGCATGATACCAATCCTGAATCTGGGCGTACCAGGGGAGCAGAAGCAGACCGCGGCCCGGGCGTGGCAGGAAACAAACGTGACACCCAATTCGTACTCTGAGCGCACCAGGGACCGTGATGGATAGCAGCCAGGACGCACCGGGGAAAAAACATGTCACAATGAAACTCAGGGAGCGATGAACCATTAGTCAGGCAACGGTGGTAACCACGGACCCAGACTCAGCGGGAAGCAGTGACCCTGGGTTGCCCGCTGCGTCAGGGCCCCCGGCCCGGGGTGACTGTATGGCATAATTGTGGCTGCTCCCGGGTCTACGGCTGCCCGTTGTGCGTTCAATAAAGTGCATGGCATGCCGGATCCGGGAGCAGGCGGGGGGGAAACACTTTTTTTTTTTTTGCTAAAGGTGCAGTTTTGGCAAACAAGCTAAGCATGTTACAAGCACCGCACAGTGCGCCACCAGATCCCAACATTTTGAAGCTATTGCCGACCCGGTGTAGCCCCAATACAGCCCCAATATAACTGTGCGGCAGAACTAACCTTGCGAGGCACAGGTATATTTTTTGGGACCTGGCTCTGAAATAGGCGCACTCCCGGTCCCTGCTGCGTAGAAAGGAGGGTTAACGCCGCCGTGCATCGCGAGCACGCGGTCGTGGCGCCCTCTGGCCCCGGAAGTGTGGCGTGCACAGCCCGCAGAGACCAGAGCCCAGGACGCTGGGGAATGAACACCAGGCCGCCCCGAGGTGGGACGGGTGCCGGGAACCGAGGCTCCTGGGATCCCGGAGCGCTACCAGGTTCCCGGCTACTTACCAGCGGGGACGAGGGGGACGGCCTCAGCACGGTGACGTCCTTCAGGTATGACGGAGCTGCATCAGACGGCGGCTGCCTACAGGAGAAGGCGGGAGGGTTAAATACCCTATGCCCCTCCCACAAATGCAGGCTGTGCCAGCCTGCTGAATATATATATTACGGATAGCTAGTGGGAGATAGTCAGTGTAGGTTAGATAGTGATATAGTGTAGCTGATAGGTTCCAATGCAGGGTGTTAGGTAGTGTGATAGGTTCTGCTGTCCAAATATACATGCTACAGTGCTGTGATGTCACAAGTTCACAACAATACTTAGTGCACCAATCAATAATATGTAGTCAGACCTGCTAAAATGTGAAGTTGCCCTTATTGCGCAAAAATATGCGCATCATCAATATTGGAACACTCTATCTGCATGTTAAGGTACTGTAATGCTTTGCCGTGCCAACTATTTTCTCCAGTCTCAGGAAACTTATAGCATATTAAAAAAATGTAGCAAAAGTGACCCACGCCTGTATTGTGCGTGCAATATCCGAATATTTCACTGCCGATTTTCGCAATCAAGAAAACTATAATAATATATGACAAATATTTACCCAAATATTCCTGAAATATCGCAAATTCAGTTTTTTTATCAGGACAGTGCAATTTTTAATGAAAAAATTGGTGAATTTGCATCTCTTCAAGCCTTAACGAATCACTGTACTTTCACGCAATTTCAATTTATAGAGAATGGTGTAAAATATGCCTGCACCCACCTGACAAAAAAGCTGTAAAGTCATGGCAACTAGGGGCCTTACTTCCATCTAATTTTCAGTCCACTACCTTTTGCCAGAAAAGTTCCATCCCTAGTAACAGAGACTCAGAATACAGATCACTGGAAATGGGGGCATATCAGAGCTAGATAGCTAAGATCCTAGGCCTGATTAAACAACTTTTTTTACACTGCTTCTGAAGGTCACTGGACAATCAGAAGAGCACCCAATTGTTTGAAAGGAAGCACTCCTTCCCAACAACTGGTTGCTCGTTCAGTGGAGGTGAAGCACTACATTTACATGCAGCTATCACCTCCACAGGATGAGGATGAGGGATCATTACTGCTGTTGCTCATTCTCTTACATACACATTGTTTCTGGGCAACAGAGTGCTGTTTAGACACCTGCCTAAAAATGATAATTTACTTGCTTGCATGAACGACTGTTGAACAAGCATTTCTTTCATTTATCCTGTGATTGGATACATTTTTAGATGGGCAGATTATCAGGAATGAGTGTTTATAGGAATGTTTGTCCTCTATACAGTAATCTGCCCAACAGTCGAGTTGTGTAAACCTGCCATTAGGTAAAGGACATGTACAGTGCTGACAGATTCCATAGGAGGGAGATGTCCCCTGCATCTGATTGAAATGCATCTAACTGTGCAGCTAAAGAGAGGAATTAGGCTAAGGAAGACATTAAGAAAGACAAAAAAGACCCATCCCTTCATATTTATGATCATACTGAGGATCACAGCCATTATACAAACTTCTGAAAACCCATGTATGCTTTAATGTCAGGAAAAACAAGACAACATATGATTCAAAATTGATGTGCACTGTTTTGAATTCACCAGAGACCTCAAAATGGTAGCATTCCTGATGAGTATTCAAGGCAGTTTTACATCAGTACCCTATGCTGCTAAGCATAATCATCAGTTTGACAATCCTATATGGTAGGTGATGGATTGCACAACCATCCTCTAGACAGTGTTTTCCTAATTTTTTCTACAGTGTATTTCACAAGATTTTGCATAAATCTAACAGGAAAAAAATCATGGCGCACTCCATCACATATCTAATGGGGATCTAGTCTCCTCTCGTAACATTGCTTCTAGAGGATAAAAATCTATAATATAGCACCATAGGGACCGCTTGTGGTGGCAGGTGGGGTGTATATTGCTCCACCATACTCTTTGTACCTCTGTACACTTCTGTACATGAATCATGAGTGTGGTTAATCATTTTTAATATAGGGCTTTCAGTAAAGTAAAACGTAAGACTGTGAAGTACAAATTTATCTTCTTGAAACCTAAAAAAAAGTCACACTGTAATTTTTCTGAGCCCATAGACCAATAGTGAATAAAATTCTTTTACTTCACTTTAAACTTGAAATATATACAATATATATAAAAAATGTCAAGATCAGGGAATTGAGGTTAAAACGACAAGCTTCTCCCTGAGCTGGACAAATATTTGTTTTGTATCGCCTGAGACCTTGCATTTTATTTCTTCCTGTTCTTATTATTGGAAGGAAATTGATTCCTTATCTGCCAAAATACCACTGAGATATAAAACACACTGATTCTGCAATGAAGTCAACATATTTTATTTGTTCCAATAATTAAATATTTAGAGTCTCCGGGTGTAAAGATTATCATTGTTCTAAGGGCAAGGGATTTAATGTACTTAGCTGCTTTCTACCTAAACATGTATTTTTTCTTACTTTTTTCTTTAAATGCATGATGTAATTTTTATATAATCATATACATAACAAAATAACAACAGATGGACATTTTATAGCATATCTTGAATTGATGAAAGTAAATTGTTACATAAGGATACAGCAAAAAAGAGTTGGGTACTTTATAGAAAAATACCTAAGACAATAAATTATTTTGTGGTATTTGAATATAACTATTATACCCATGTCTGGAAATAAAGTTCCCCTTGTAGTCTCCATTTATGCACAATGTAAGATGGAGCTGCAGCGACCAGGTGGCAGCGGCATGCATATGAGTAAGTGGCAGGATTGGCTTAATTTAAGTTTTACTTACGGCTTCCTGGGCCTGCATGTAGCATTGGGATAGGTGCATCTTTTCTTCCCTTCGGGGCAAACTCTAGTTCTGGGGTTTTTCTGCCTGATGAAAGTTGGGATGCCCTTGGTGTTGCAGGTTTTGAGGTGCAAGGTAGGGTCCCGATTTTTGAGATGTCAAAACTTTGCAGTAGTAGTAGGGCAGATAGCAATGATCATTCAGTAGTGCAGCAGAACAGTTCTTTTCTGAATAATTCAAATGTAAACAGATCAATACCGTTCTTAACATGCACATACTGGCAGCTGTTCAGAAATGCATATTACATAGATTCAAGTTTCATGCCTCTACATGGCTAAACCAAAATGTTTGTTTAGAGCAATCTTTCTTACTCTGCACTTTACTAGCTGACTCTGACATAAGAATCCATATATGGGGTGTATTTTTCAGACAATATAATGCAACTAAAGGATGGTCCCCTCACAGTAGGCCTGATTTTCTGTACCTATTTTGAACAGTTTGTGTTACTTACAGTACACATCCACAAAATCCCCTTTGATATGGAATTTCTCACAGTAAGCTAAACTGTTATTTTGTATGCTCAGGCACCAGAGGTAATTCCTGAATACATATGCCATAGAATCAATACATCCTTTTAGACAGCTTATCTCTACTGTGCTTTCTGCAAACCTCCTTTTGTACATTTGGGTTGCTTTACAAGTTCCAGCCCAGCTCTGGAAGGAATCAGGTCCAGGCTGCTCAAGAGACATCAACATCTGCTCTTTTCTCTACTGAGCCTAACCTCAGACTGACCATAACTCACTCTGGAATGTTCCACCCTCAATATATATGGAGGTTGGGGGGGCGGAGATTGGCAGCCGAGCTGAATGGCCGCAGCTTAGAGCTCTCTGCAGAGGACTGAGAGAAAAAGGGCATAATCAGCCTGAAATCAGCAGCTAACATGGGCAAGATCGGGAAAGACAGGTCCAAGGACACTCCTGCATTGCAAAAGCTGACCTTGAGCCAGGGGGACCTGGACAAATATGTCAAAAAGTCGACCTCACTGGGCGCTAAGAGACTGGACAAGATGGCGCAGGAGGAAGATCCCGCGCCTCAACAAGTGCCCTATGAGTCGGAGGACGGAGAAGACAGCGAGGCGTCTGTCCCTACCTCGCAAGAACATCTCCCGGTCTCCAGTTCTTTCATGAGGCAAATGCTGGCGGAATCCATGGACCCAATAGTACAGGAATTGAAGGAGTATAAAAAATATCTAGAGCAACTGAGCGATAGAGTTGAGGCCTCTGAAACTTCTCAAACCGCCCTCATAGATTTTGGGTTGGCGGTGGCTCACTCACTGGATTATGCTCAGGTGCATATTAATTACCTGTGTGCACAAATAGAAGACCAAGACAACCATGGTCGTTGAAACAATCTTCAATTAAAAGGGTACCCTGAAAGTATACCCCTTGAAGAGATCTCCAGCATGCTAATGTGCTTCTTCACTAACCTGGTGGGAGACTCGGCAGCCGCAGATATAGTTTTGGAGAGGGTGCATCGTGCGCTCAGGCCGGTGCCTGGATCTGGTGAACCAACGCGCGATATAGTCTGTAAGCTCACGAACTTCCAGGCCAAGGAAAATATACTGAGTAGCGCGCAGCAAAGGCCCTTTGAAACATGAAGGAGCCACCATCACCATTTTCCAAGACCTGTCGCCAGCAACCCTCTGCAAGCGCAGGATCCTGATTCCTGAAGCCACTGCTGGAAGTCCTAAGAAGCAGGCGAATATTATACAAATGGTTATTTCCTCCTCATCAATGCTCCGAACAAGAAATTAGTGATCCGGTCGCATAAGGACCTAAAAAGGGTATACGAGCTTCTGGACATTGAGGATCAACCGATTCCCAATTGGAACAGTGCTCGAGAACTGACTGACCTCCCGCCGTTAGCCAAGCCAGTTGAGTGGATCTCAGTTCGTCTGGGCAAAAATCAAAGACCCAAGAGGAAGATTGGAGGCTTCAATACGAAAAGAATACTGGCTAACGCGACATAAGAATCGCAGGATATGTTCCAGAATGCAAATTTAATTGTTCTCTTAAGGACTGGGTGAGACGTATCCTTTCCTATTCACAAGTGCTCACTGACACTTTTGGTAATGCTCAACTGTATGGTTTATCATAGACCCATAGTTCCCTTTTGCAGTTTAATTTGTTTTGTTTTAATGGGTCAAATACAAGCTGACTTACCCTTTATCAAAAAGTATTTCTATGTCTGCACATATCCAGCTCAGCATCTATAGCGTTAAGGTTTTTCGCCATGTTCAATATATTCAGCACGCCTCTCCCTATGTTTAAAATCTAGTACTAACTCTGCGCACAATGTGACATTATATGTACTCAACCAATGTAATGTATGTACTCAGCTTTCATCGTTTGTATTCAGATAGCTCTTCTTTGGTATACCTGCCACACTCCTGTATGTATTCAGCTTTTGATTCTATGTACTCAGCCTTCTACCCGTGTATTCAGCTTTAAAATTATGTACTCAGCCTAATAATGCCCAAGGTTCACCACTACTGTAGTAGTTTATATTCAGCTAGTGATTAGAAGCCTTTAAGACTTCTTCTCTCTCTCTCTCTAATTGAGTTTAATAATCTTCCCGTGTATGTATGTAGGCCCTTTCCTCAGTCCCTGTTCTCTGGTTGTGCATACACTACTCACCCTTTCACCCCTCCCCCCACCACCACCCCACCACCCTTCTTGCCTCAGCTGAAGGTTTATCTTGAATAGGCATCAATATCCCGCAATGGGAAGCCGACTCGCCTTGATTAAGTTATGTTGTTTTTTATATTCTCTGCGCTGGAAAATTGCCCTGAGACATAATAGAGATTTTCAGGGCGAGATCGCGCGCATTTGTTCTGTAACTAGTTTTGCCCAGTGGAATATGCAGTCTTATATATGTACTTATCTACAGATCCATCAATCTGGTAATTATTTTATTTATGTACAAACATGGTTCTTTTAAATATACTATCCCTTAATGTCAATGGACTGATTGTACCGCAAAAAAGAAGCAGGGTCTTACAAATGTTGAGACAGGAGAGGACAGACATCCTATTTTTACAAGAATCTAATTTCCGCCATAATAGAATTCCTGCCCACTTCACTAAAGATTACCAGTTGTGGGTATATAGCACTCACTCATCGGCTTCCAGGGGGGTCTTCATAGGTCTAAAGGCTAATCTCCCCTTTCAAGTATGTGCGATGTCGGTGGATATCGGAGGACGCTATGTCTTTATAAAAGGGTTGCTATATGGACAAAAGAGAACACTTGCGTACATATACGCACCCAATGTACACCAAGTTAAATGGATAGCGAAAACCCTCACAGATTAGGAAGATTAGAAGTGCGCTGGGAGCCCATCAGGTCTCAGATGCTTGGAGAAGCCTGCATCCACAGGGGAAAAACTATACGTTCTATTCTGCTGTACATGACACTTTTCAGAGATTAGACTATCTGTTTGTTTCTAACCATCTGTTAGAGAGAGTGGTGTCCACGAGTATAGGTCTAATAACCGTGTCAGATCATGCGCCCATTACCCTAGGACTCAAATTGCAGGGAGCGCCGCCTAGATCGTGGACCTGGAGATTGAACGAGACTTTCCTGGAAAACGCTTCCTAAAAATCTCAACTGGAAGAAAAACTAAATGTTTTTTAAATTAAATATTGACCCTCAAGTCAGTATACCTATCACGTGGGAAGCGCACAAGGCGTTCATAAGAGGAGAATTGGTGGCACTGGGAGCCTGGGTACGTAAACAAAGGACACAGGCGATAGATTCATTACTAGCTCAAATCTCTTTCCTTGAAGCTTCTAATAAAACTAAACCTTCTAGGGAAACACATGACGTTATAGTCAAATTGCGTACACAGCTCAAAGACCACCTAAACATTAGATCTGCGAAAATGCTAAGGCAGGCAAAATTTGAAACATATATCCATGGGAATTGGGGCGCCAAATTACTTACGAGGTTGATAAAGGGCAAGAGGGAGAAGACGCATATAGGAAAAATTGTAGGTGGGAAGGGGAATTCTATGATGTCAACACCAGCTATAGCGAACAAATTTGCCTCATTCTACTCTTCCCTGTATAACTTATAACCGGGTGACCCAAGTGTTCTCCAACAGAAAATTAATTATTTTTTACAATCGGTAGCGCTACTCCAGCTTGCCCCTGCAGACTCAGCAGCGTTACTAGAACCTGTCACAGAGGTAGAAATTAAGGAGTGCCTGACTAGCATTCCTACGGTAAAAAGTCTGGGGCCTGATGGACTTCCTATAGTGTATTATAAAAAGCTCAAGTCGATGCTCATCCCTCAGCTTACTAAACTTTGCAACTCTCTCCTTCAGGGGGCCACACTCCCGCCTCAATCCTTGATGGCACACATCATAGTTCTCCCAAAAGAGGGAAAGGACCCGACCAAATGCAGCAGTTATAGGCCCGTATCATTGCTAAATGCTGACGTGAAACTGTGGGCTAAGATCCTCAGCCAAAGGATAGCTAAATTTCTTCCTCAGCTAATACGAGAGGAACAAGAAGGGTTTTGTGAAGGCCCGGGAGGGCAGGCACAATGTCAGCAGAATATACCATGCTGTCTACTATGCAAAGAAGAAGGGGCACCCTTTGCTACTAGTGGGGACAGACACGGAGAAGGCCTTTGATAGGGTCATCTGGGCCTTCATGCAATTGGGCTTCTCTCCAGTGTTCGTCTCAGCAATCTTCTCACTATATGGTAGCCCCACAGCGAGAGTGCTGACAAATGGCTTTCTATCTGCTCCCTTTGCAATCTCAAATGGGACACGCCAGGGGTTTCCCCTCTCTCCCACACTATTTGTACTAGCCTTGGAACTCTTTCTCAATAAAGTGAGGGCTTCTAGTCATATAAAAGGATCAAAGGTGGGCCGTCACATCTATTCGCTTGCAGCATATGCAGATGACCTCCTATTATTGATAACAAATCCAGAGGAGGCTTTACCTGAGGTTATGAACTCACTGGAAGAATATAGTGCAGTCTCAAACTTCAAAGTAAATTATGAAAAATCAGAAATTCTTAATATATCAGTTGCACGAAGCAGAGCGAAGCTTCTAGCTCCTCTCTCTCCTTTCCAATGGCCATCGAAAGCCATCACATTTTGGGGTATTCAGGTTCCCCCGGACCCCTCCCAGTTTTATACCATGAACTACCCTCCTCTCCTCTCAAAATAAAAACCTTCCTTCATTCAATTAAAATACCTTACCTTTCCTGGATGGGAAGGAAAAATCTTTTTACGACATATGCCCTCCCTCAGATATTAAATACCCTGCGTAGCCTGCCTATACACCTTCCCACAAAATTATTCGCTGATTTTAGATAACTATTTAGGAGCTTTTTATAGTCCAATAATAAACCAAGACTCCCATACTCTCTTCTAATTAGGAAGAAGGCGAATGGGGGCCTCTACCTTCCAGACCTTAAAACTTACCATCAAGCCATTCATCTGGAGAGATGGACTACCCTAGCAGACCCCTCTAACGATAAACCTTATGTCAATATAGAATGTAGCCTAATGGGAGCTGACTGGGTAAACCTATTGTGGGTTACTACCTCGGATTGTGGCAAACTGAATAGTCTGAACGAAATGACTTGAACCACGCTAAGATATTGTAGTAGCTCGCAGGGATTAGCTATGTGCCATGGGAAATTGTCGCCTTTAGTACCACTCTCAACTCTACCCTACTTCATGAGGAGAGGGGAGAAAGGATACCACCATTGTTGGTACTCCCTAAATGACATGTGAGTATCAGCCTTGCGCAAGGCTACTGAACTTGGAGGTCTTTCTGAGGGAGATAGGAATGAAAATCCCTGCCCCCTCCCTGAACTCCTTGGCGGAGAAAGATATCGCTATCACCTTCAGGGATTGTTGAATCACCCGATCAACATTGCAAATTAATCTTTGTATAAATGACCTATTTGTCAGTGAAGTTAAAAAACTTATAATTATTCTTCAGTATAACATAGAAACATCTAACAAAAAAATGTAAAAACAGCGAAGCAGCAAAGTCTAAATTTGTCAGTCTCAAAACTTTTGTCTATAACTGTATTATAGTCTATTCTAACTATTCCTTCCCCATTATCTCCACCTTCCCTTCTCTCCTGTTCAATTCCAGCTCTTGAAATGTTTTTTTTTTTTTTTTTTGGGGGGTTGTATTATGTATTTCAAATTTGCACCAATATGTGGTTTAGTTCCGTATCTGATGAATTGAGTGTTTCATTTCACAAAACATGTTATAAATATACAGATATTAATAAACTGGACTACCTTGAAAATTTTTGATTCCATCTACAGATTTTTGTTGCACTCCTTGTTACAAGAAATGCAAATTTCAGAAGTTTTGAAAAGGAAAGATCAACACTGGAAATACTGGCCCTAATTTATCAAGGCCAGCTTGTGTTATGCAGGCCTTGATAGGGCCTGCACTGTCTGCTCTGGCTCTCTTTGTGCCGCCATGAACTATGGCAGCTTGGAGCTGCTATAGATTTCAGTCATTATTTACACCAGTGTATTGTATAGATAATGATGAATTAGCTGGGGCTGAGAGATCCACTGTTTTGTGGATTAGGTGAGGGTCACAAATGTACCAAGAAATAAAAAATCAGGTGAAGTTCTAATTTGATAAATGATGAATTTGCTCCATTGAGTTTTTGCATAAAGTTGATTTTTGCAGTAAAAGTAAAAAAAAAAAAGTTGAAATGGTTATACTTACACTTTAGCATGCTCTAGAAACATCTAAGGCTACTTTCACATCAGTGTTGTCCCTTCTTCTAGTGAGATCCGTCATAGGATCTCAATACTGGAAGAACAAGCTTCAGTTTTGTTCCATTTAATTGTCAATGGTGACAAAACTGAACTGAATAGAACAGAATGTACCAGAATGCATTTCGTTCCATTTGGTTTTTTCCCCATCATGGACAGAAAAAGCTATGTTTTTTCTGTCCGGCATGGTATATGGAGCAAGATGGATCCGGCATGAAACACAAAAGAAAACAGATCGGCACCCAAGACACGAGTGGTTTGCATGTTGTGCCATCAGAGCCTTAAGCGAGGTATAAACGTTCTTAACCTGAGCACAACCTGCATGACCAGGCATCTACATACAAAGCATGAACTGCAGTGGAGTAAACACCTTGAAAACAAGGAACTCTCTCATGCGACTCCTGCTCCCTCCTCTTCTTCTGGCTCGGCCTCTCCCTCCACCTCTGGTGTCACCGTGGCACCTGGCAACCAGCAAACAGAGGATGTTCCACCAACACCAAGCATCTCCATCATGTCACATGGCAGCATTTAGCTGTCCATCTCCCAAACATTGGAGAGAAGGAGGAAATACCCACCTACCCACCCTTGAGCTCTGGCCCTGAATGCTAGAATTTCAAAATTACTGGCCTTTGAAATGCTGTCATTCCATCTGGTGGAGACAGACTGTTTCAAACAGCTGATGGTGGTGGCTGTCCCCCATTAAGTTGTTCCCAGCCGCCACTACTCCAGGCGAGCTGTCCCTTCCCTGCACAACTAAGTGGAAGATAAAATCAAGTGTGCGCTGCGCAACGCCATGCGTGGCAAGGTCTACATAACCACATATACATGGACCAGTAAGCATGGCCAGGGGCGCTTCATCTCCCTAACTGCACACTGGGTAAACGTAGTGGCGGCTGGGCACGAGGCGCATAGCGCTTAGCGCATGTCCTTCCACCACCGAGGATCGCAGGGCATTATTCGTTGCCTCCTGTTGCTTCCTCCTCCTACTCCGCATCCTCCTCCTCCTACTCCTCTTCTACCACCCCCACATCCGGTGATCGAAAGAACCTCACCCCCAACTTCAGCACAGCCCCGGGTAAACGTCAGCAGGCGATTTTAAACTCATGTGTTTGGGTGACAAACCCCACACCGCACAGGAGCTTTGGAGGGGCATAGAACAGCAGACTGATGAGTGGTTGCTGCCAGTGAGCCTCAAGCCCGGCCTGGTGGTGTGCGATAATGGGCGAAATCTCGTTGAAGCTCTGGGACTAGCCGGTTTGGCACACATCCCTTGCCTGGCGCATGTGCTGAATCTAGTGGTGCAGAAGTTTTTTAAAAACTACCCAGACATGTCAGAGTTGCCGCTGAAAGTGTGGTCCGTATGTGCGCGCTTTCGGCGTTCTCACCCTGCTGCTGCTCGCCTGTCAGCGCTGCAGCGTAACTTCGGCCTTCCTGCTCACCGCCTTATATGCGACATGCCCACCAGGTGGAACTCCACCTTACATATGTTGGAGAGACTGTGCTAGCAGCAGCGGGCGATAGTGGAGTTTCAGATGCAGTATGCACGGGTCAGCCACTCTGCGGATCAGCACCACTACACCAACATTGACTGGGCCTGCATGCGAGACCTGTGTACCTTGTTGCGGTCTTTGGAGTACTCAACCAACATGGCCAGTGCTGATGATGCCGTTGTTAGCATTACAATACCCCTTCTGTGTATCCTTGAAAAAAATATTACGGCGATGATGGAAGAGGATGCGCACAGGAGGAAGAGGAAGAGGGGGCATTTCACCGGGTTTCAGGCAGGTCATACAAAAGTTGCTTAGAGGGTGGGTTCCTGCACCAGCAGAGGCCAGGTACATATGTGGACAGCCAGGGCACACTTCTGGAGGACGAGGAGGAGGTAGAGGAGGAGGAACCAGTTTCACTGCAGGGTGGCACCCTACGCAGCTCAGGGCCATCACTGGAGCGTGGCTGGGAGTATAAGGAGGACACAGACGATACACCACCTACAGAGGACAGCTTATCGTTACCTCTGGGCAGCTTGGCACACATGAGCGACTACATGCTGCAGTGTCTGCACAACGACTGCAGAGTTGCCCACATTTTAACTTGTGCTGACTACTGGGTTGCCACCCTGCTGGATCCCCGGTACAAGGACAACGTGCCCACCTTAATTCCCACACTGGAGCCTGATAGGAAGATGCGGGCCTACAAGCGCACGCTGGTAGACGTGCTCCTGAGGGCATTCCCAACTGACATGTGGGGACAAGTGGAAGCACAAGATGAAGGCAAAGGCGGAGGAGGTGGAGGAAGAGGTCACCAATGCAGCTGCATCACGGCCAGCTCCTCAGACAGCAGGGTTAGCATGGCCGAGCTGTGGAAAAGTTTTGTCACCGTGCCACAGCAAACTGCACCACCAGCCGATAGGGAACGTGTTAGCAGGAGGAAGCATTTCAACAACATGGTGGAACAGTACGTGTGCACACGCCTCCACGTACTGACTGATGGTTCTGCCCCATTCAACTTCTGGGTCTCCAAATTGTCCACATGGCCAGAGCTTGCCCTTTATGCCTTGGAGGTGCTGGCCTGCCCTGCGTCCAGTGTATTGTCTGAATGTGCATTTAGCACGGCAGGGGGCGTCATTACAGACAAACGCAGCCGCATGTCCACAGCCAACGTGGACAAGCTCACGTTCATTAAAATTAACCAGGCATGGATCCTACAGGACTTGTCTGTACCTTGTGCAGAATAGACATTTATAACTGCCTCGCCCTCAACCATACATTCTTGTACTCCAGTGCACTTCTTTATTGAATCCTCTTTTTTTAATTGTACAATTATTTTGGGGGCAACCCCAAGTTGAATGAACCTCTCCTCTGTCTGGGTTTCAGGGGCCTAAAATTCTGTTAATCGCCTGCTGCTTTGGTGTGTGACATCAAGCTTGATATTCTGCTCTGGGACCTCTCTCCTCTGTCTGGCTGCTGGGGCCTAAATAACTGAAAGTGGCCTTTTCCATTGCTGGGTGACATGAAGCCTGATTTTCTGCTATGAGACCTCTCTCCTCTGTCTGGGTGCAAGGGGCCTGCATTTCAGATAATCACCTCTTGCTTTGGTGGGTGACATTGTCCTCTTTATACTGTCAAATGACCTCTACATTATCTGGTTGTCAGGGGCCTATATTTTGTTTCATCGCCTGCTGTATTGGTGGGAGACATTAACCTCTTTTTACTGTCAAATGACCGCCCCATTGTCTGGTTGTCAGGGTCTATATTTTGTTTCATCGCTTGCTGCATTGGTGGGAGACATTAAACTCTTTAGACTGTTAAATGACCTCTACATTGTCTGGTTGTCAGGGGCCTATATTTTGTTTCATCGCTTGCTGCATTGGTGGGAGACGTTAAACTCTTTAGACTGTCAAATGACCGCCCCATTGTCTGGTTGTCAGGGGCCTATACTTTGTTTTATCGCTTGCTGCATTGGTGCAAGACATTAAACTCTTTAGACTGTCAAATGACCGCCCCATTGTCTGGTTGTCAGGGGCCTAGATTTTGTTTCATCGCCTGCTGTATTGGTGGGAGACATTAACCTCTTTAGACTGTCAAATGACCGCCCATTGTCTGGTTGTCAGGGTCTATATTTTGTTTCATCACTTGCTGCATTGGTGGGAGAGAAATAAACTCTTTAGACTGTCAAATGACCGCCCCATTGTCTGGTTGTCAGGGACCTATATTTTGTTTCATCGCTTGCTGCATTGGTTGGAGACATTGAACTCTTTACACTGTCAAATGACCTGTACATTGTCTGGTTGTCAGGGGCCTATATTTTGTTTCATCGCTTGCTGCATTGGTGGGAGACATTATACTCTTTAGACTGTCAAATGACTGCCCCATTGTCTGGTTGTCAGGGGCCTATATTTTATTTCATCCCATGCTGCATTGGTGGGAGACATTAAACTCTTTAGACTGTCAAATGATCGCCCCATTGTCTGGTTGTCAGGGGCCTATATTTCTTTTAATCGCTTGCAGCATTGGTGTTAGACATTAACCTCTTTTTACTGTCAAATAACCTCTCCTCTGTCTGGGTGTCAGGGGCCTACATAAATGATAATGGCCTGTTCCATTTCAGGTTGACCTGAGGCCTGTGTTGCTGTTACGGGACCGCTCTCCTCTTTGAGGGTGCAATGGTCCTGAATTAGTGAATGAGGCCTGTGGCACTACTGGGTGAAATCAATACTGTATTGGCATGATTGTTAACCTCGTTGTGGGTGACATGTGTCTGAATCTGTGAATGAGGTCTGTGGCATTGCTGGGTGAAATCAATACTGTCTTGGCGTGATTTTAACTCTCCTCTTTGTGGATCCCATGGGTCTGAATGTTTGAATGAGGCCTGTGGCCCTGCAGGCAGACATGATTCCTTCTTGGCTTTGATAACAACTTCAACTCCCATGTATGGTTGCTATTGGCCTGAGTCTGTGAGTGAGGCCTGTGACACTGCTGGCAGACATGAATCCTTCTTGGCTGTGATGTGAACTTCAACTCAAATGTATGGTTGCCATGGCCCTGAGTCTGTGAATGAGGCCTGTGGCACTGCAGGCAGACATGAATCATTTTTGGCTGTGATAAGAACTTCAACTCCCATAGCATTCCCACCTGACGCCATCCCAACCTTCTATTCCACCTCTTCCTCCAAGTTGCCAATTGATATTGGTTAATTTTTATTTATTTTATTTTATATTAAGTCATTTCCCTATCCACATTTGTTTGCAGGGGATTTACCTACATTTTGCTGATTTTTGCAGCCCTCTAGCCCTTTCTAGGGCAATTTTACAGCCTTTTTAGTGCACAAAAGTTCGGGTCCCCATTGACTTTAATGGGGTTCGGGTTCGGGGTCAAGTTCGGGTCGAGTTCGGATCCCGAACCCAAACATTTTCTTGAAGTTCGGCCAAACTTCTGGAACCCGAACATCCAGGTGTTCACTCAACTTTAATTTCAAAAGTTCAGACATTTTCAGATACTGCAATACCTTTTCTTATTGTTTACTTTTATATGCAAAAGTGGGAAAAGGGATGGATTGAATTTTTAGTATTATTGTGTTTATTTTTTACTTGTAAGTCCCTGTAGGGGAACTTCTGATTGAACATGTGAACTTCTGATTGTTTATCCCATAGACTGATATAGAGTGATATTTCAGTTTATGGGGATCTGACAGCATTTCTGTTGATCTGTGCCTCGGGCTCTGATTTTCAGGCAGCTCGCTGTGACAACGTTGGAAGCTATCAACACAATATAGCTTCACTAAGACAATGAGGAGAAATAATATTGAGTTAAAAAAAATCCAGAATATCTCTCTAGCATCAAATCTGTTAGGAGTCTCCTGTTGAAAAATTACTAAAATCTGAACTTAGACATAATATTGTATACCTGGGTACACTATGTCTAGTGCATTTTTGGCTACATTATACATGTGCACTCAACCTTTTTCTAAATGGTTGTATGGTGCAACCCACATATTTCAAGCCACAATCACATTCAAAAAGATATATCTCACATTATGAGCTGCAAGCCAGTCTTTTCTTAATTTCAAAATTTCCTTAAGTGACCTTACTTTTGAAACACTTGGTCTCATCTACCATACAATCACAACATTTGAATTTCTAAGGTCGACATTCAAAAGTAGAATTACTGTTCATAGTGGATCCTGCTTGGCACTAATTAGTTTTTTAGACTTACCCTTTCCTGAAAGTAATTCTAGAATATTTTTATGCCCCTTAAATAGGTTATTTACCAACATATGCCAGTGATTCTTTATGTTTTACTTTATTGTGTGATTGGTTGAAAGTCATAATAAAATGATGGCTTAAACTCATAGGGGTAAATTTCTCATTCCCCTACGCAATTTTTTTTTTTAATGCCATTGCAACTTTCTCTCTGTATTTCAAACTGAACCTCTTAAAAACTGAACTTATTGTCTTTCCCACATCTACTAACCCACCTAAACTTTATATTTCAATTTTGGTCTGCAGCACTATCGTAACGCCTGTGCAACATGCCCGCTGTCTTGGGGCAACATTAGACTCTGATCTGTACTTTGTTCTCCATATTCAATCACTTACACGCTCTTGTCATCTGCACCTCAAGAACATTGCTACTCTCTGGAATACTCTGGAATATTAGGTCAATTCACAACTTCTCCACCTTCAAACATGCCTTAAAAACACATCTTTTCAGGCAGGCTTATCAAGTTACCTAAACTAAAATGACTTTTCCCCGACTAAACCTCTTCCCCACCAACTCCTCTGGCCTAATCTCGATCCTCTAACAGTCCCAAACCCGAAGCAGATCGGCAGGCATCACTCCTGTCAGTTCAATCAATTATGGCTTGAATCCTACTTATCAAATTTAATGTGTCACCCCCAATTCCTCATAGATTGTAAGCTCTTGCGAGCAGGGCCCTGACTCCTAGTGTTTCAGTTGCATATTAGCCAGTTACTTTTGTTTTGTACAGGAACACTATAAATGTGTAAAGAGCTGCGGAATATGGTGGGGTTATATAAATAAATATTATTATTATTTAGTTGTAATTAGCATTTTATATTACCCTTTTCTAATTTTACAAAACGAAGATGTGGTGAGGTCTGGAGCCATCTGCCCTCATTCATCATTATTTATGTCAGAAACTAGAGTAAATAATGACTGAAATCTATGGCAGCTTTGAGCTGCCATATATTTCATTCTGGCCACTGAATGCCAGAGGAAGGATGTAATTTATGATGAAGTCTGCACCTCATCATAATTTAAAGGGGCTCTGTAGTACTCTTTCGAATACTGCTTTTTTAAAAAAAATCTTTTTTCAAAAGCCCAAGAGAGCATTATCAGTACAATTATAACTTGCCCATCTAAACTACTCATATGTAACATTTAAAAGCCAGTTCTTAAAATGTCAACTATTAACCCCATAAGCAGTTGGTGCCCACTTTAAAGATGGTGCCCACTCACAATGTGAGGGAGTCCCATAGCGACTGGGTGCCTGCTTTTCTAAATTTTAGGCACCCAGAGACAGTGTTTTGTGATCAGCAATAACTTTTATTATGGAGTTGTAACCCTCAGATGCCATAGACATTTATGATCACAGCATCTGATTAGTGAAACCTCAGGGGTGCTGTTCTCCCAGGGCCCAAATGGCTTCCTGTGCCAAGATTGAGAGAGCTGTTTGGTTTTTATGGCAGCCTCTGGCCTTCTGAAGACTCAGACCTGCTACATATACAGTGAATCTCTCATAGGCTGCAATGTTAAATCATTGTAGTCTATGGAGAACTGATCAGACGATTGCATGTTAAAGTCCCCTAGAGGGACTTAACATACGGTAAGTATCAAAAAAGGCAAAACAAAGTTTTTAAAAATATAAAAAAGTAAAAATTCAGATCACCCTATTTACCTATGTTAAAAATAAAAAGAAACAAGAAAAAATAAAGATCATAGGTATCACCCCATCTCAAAGTGCCCATACTATTAAAGTATAAAAATATATATCCCGTACAAGACCATTTGTCATTATTTGGTGCTTCATCCCCAAACACTGCAAACACAAAATATATACTAGTGCTATACTTATTACATTAATATAAGATTCTTGGCAAATACATTTTGTACAAAATCATCTGTGCCTGTCCACCATGGCAAGGTGATCTCTTTTGGACAGGATCCTACACTAAATTATACCTCTGTTGGAACCAACTTGCCTCTGATACAGTACAGTAAATCCAGGGAAGGCGGGTTCAACATATATGCTGAGCCCACTCTGTATTTTACCTCTCCTGGTGCCAGGAGAGGTCAAATACATAGTGACTTTAGTGTATAAATATATGGAACCTGCCTTCCATAAACTATGGCAACATTTTGTTTTCCAATTTCACCACATTTGGAATACTATTCCAGCTTCTCACTTCATTATATGCAATATAAATTATGTTATTAGAAAGTATAACTTGCAAAATTCAAGTCTTCACATATCTATGTGAACAGTAAATGTAAAAGTTATGGCACAGAAATGGCAGGAAGTAAAAAAGGAAACTGTAAAAAAAAACTAAAATTGCTTGGTCTTTAAGGGGTTAACATTAAGTATGTTGCCTCTGTCTACAGTTTTGAAGTATATACATGTGGTAACGTTATCATTTATAGAGGGAAGTGTGAGATCAAAATAATTAAGTAGTTTTAGTCCCAAGGTGTTATCATTGAAATAGATGATTAAGGGCCCTTTCACACTGGCGTTTTTATTTTCCGGCATAGAGATCCGTCGTCGGGTCTCTATGCCGGAAGAATCCTGATCAGGATCATCCCCATGCATTCTGAATGGAGAGAAATCCGTTCAGGATGCATCAGGATGTCTTCAGTTCAGGACCGGAACGTTTTTTGGACGCAGCAAATACCGCAGCATGCTGCGCTTTTTGTTCCGTCCAAAAATCCGGAACACTTGCCGCAAGGCCGGATCCGGAATTAATGCCCATTGAAAGGCATTAATCCGGATCCGGCCTTAAGCTAAACCTCGTTTCGGCACATCGCCGGATCCGACGTTTAGCTTTTTCTCAATTGTTACCATGGCAGCCAGGACGCTAAAGTCCTGGTTGCCATGGTAAATGTAGCGGGAGCGGGGAGTGGTATACTTACCATCCGTGCGGCTCCCGGGCGCTCAGAGTGACGTCAGGGCGCCCTACACGCATGGATCACGTGATCCATGTGCATGAGGGCGCTCTGACGTCATTCTGGGCGCCCGGGAGCCGCACGACTGTAAGTATACCGCTCCCGCTCCCTGCTCATACTATGGCAACCAGGACGCTAGTAGTGTCCTGGCTGCCATAGTAACCTGAAAGCGATTCGAAGACTGATCAGGATCCTGATCAGTCTTCTAATGCTTCAGGCGACTTGCGTTCTGACGGATCCGGCGGGACGGAAGTGCCTGCCGGATCCTCAGAACGCAAGTATGAAAGGACCCTAAGTTGTGGAAAGACTTTTCAAACTTCTCCCAACAATAAATCATCAATGTATATTTTGCACTTTATATTGAGGCACCTGTGATGAGGATTCCAGATAAATAGACCTTTAAAATGTTCCTTATATAAATTAGCAAAACTGGGTGCTAATTGTATTCCCACTGCTATATACTCAATACCATCCAAAAATTGTTTTTGAAAAGCTGGCATTGTTGCATCGCCACATAATTTCTGATGGACAACAATAAAATTTAATGAGTGTGTTCTGAAGACTTGGTTATAGAATGTAACAGAAGCAGATGTTGATATGCAGTGTGACAGCACAAATTTTACTTGGGGCAACTCCTCAGAAAGATGTGTAAGTTGCTCCTTGGTATTCACCTGTTCAATTCTGTACAAGGATCTGAATTCTGCTGCAAAGGAACCACTAGAGCACTACCTCTGGATTAGTCTCTGTATGGCACCAAAGCATCAGGCAGAATTGCAGTCAGGGACAAGTTGGGTTCAGGGCAGGTAGAGTACATTAAATCTGAAAATCAGTCAAAAGATCTGGCCAGGTAATAGCTTAAATCCAGAAAACATGCAGAGGTCAGGCACAGACAAACAACAGTAAAACACCTCACATTTACAGGGAAACAAACAAGCTTGGCACAACTATTTCTCAGGCACCCTCACATAAGGGTAGATGGCTTAAGTACCCATAAGAGATCAGCCATACCCTAAGCAATGGCACAGAGAAGAAACACCAGGAAGAAGGAGGCAACAGCATTATTGCTCTTAACATCATGCCCACTGGAATGATGTAGAAGAACACAGACAGGCATGGACCACTTGAGCAAAACCATGCACCACATGAGCCTCCTGGTGGTTAGCATGTCAACCAATACCATGCACTCTGCACTCCTAAAAAGGACCAGTCTTAATGATGACCATCCTCATCTTTTGCTGGCTTTACTTCTTCCAAATCATCCTTCAAAGTCTCCATGTCCTAGAAAAGTCAGCAAGATGCAGAAAGAGAAGATGCTGGATGATAATGAAGACATATTCTCATCGATAGTAGATGAAGTGGAAATGGATGAAAAGCAGATGACAGAAAAAGGGCTCCCATCTCTAGGACAGAAGAGCGCTAGGTTTAAAGAAGTGGATACAGCCCCTGTTTAAAGGTGCATTAAAGGTGCAGTGCGGCCATTAACAATAAAGACCAACTATACAGCGCTGTCTTCATTATTAAATAAAAGGCAGCTGCATGTGACTGTTCCTTAAAGCAGAGTGCCCTGGATATACCTGAATTTTAGTAATTTGTAACAAATTGAATTTCTTGTCGAACTTTAGCGAAGTTCAGATTCAAATTTTTAAAAACTTTGCTCATCTCTAATGACAAGCATGGAGGGGTTCTTGAAATAATCCAGGATGTTTCAGTGTTGCTACTATTGTAAACAACTAGATGTTATTTACAAGACCCAGTTTTTATGATTTTTTGATAGCCTGCAAAAATACATCTACTTCGGAAACAAATCAAGTATGAAAGGATGTTGCACACAGATGGTTAAAGTTTCTCAAGACCAAATCAACATTTTTCTTAATTTCTTCCTGAGCTTCCTCAGCTACAAAGTCGACTGAGTGATACACAGAGGAAAATCTTTTTTATTGATATAGTAGCTACATCATAAAATATGCTTACATGCTTTGAGCATGGCCTTTATGGTAAAATGTCTTCCATTCAGCTTGTGATATGCTATGAAGTCAGCATACTAATGTCAAAGATTTACCTACCTTTTGCCTCCTGTTGATTCTAAGGGGCATTCAAAAATAGACCAGCCAGGCTTAACTTTATGGATATGTTCTCTAATGTTATAAATAAGTTTTAAATAACCATCGCCATTATCGGAAACCCACCAAGCCTACTATGATTGATAATCTTTGAAAGCTGCCTTTGGTCTTCCCGAATGTAATCAGTGTTTACTATGATTATGTCCCTTGCTGTAAAGTCCTTGTCATTTTTTTCACAAATATACTGTATAGAGATAGACGGATCGATTCTAAATTATTCAAATTAATTTAGAATTTCCTAAATATTGGTCTTTTAAATAAAGCTAAAGTTTTTGCGACTAGGAGAGATGATATAGACATGTATCATAGGCACCTAATCAAGGAAATTATGTAATTCTGAGCTTGGACATTAATGAGGCATGATAAGAGTTGAGGGAACACATAGATGTTTGGGTTCGAGAAGTTCAGCCGAACTTCACAAAAATGTTCAGGTTCGGGATCCGAACGCGACCCAAACTTGACCCCGAACCTTATTGAAGTCAATGGGGACCCAAACTTTTTGGCACTTAAATGGCTGTAAAATAGCCCTGGAAAGGGCTAGAGGTCTGCAAAAGGCAGCAAAATGTAGGTAAATGCCCTGCAAACATATATGGATAGGGAAATTACTTAAAATAAAATAAAATACAGAAAAATAATAAATAACATTCTAAACTTGAGCCCAAGTGAGTGACAGTGGCACCTGTCACCCAGCAAACAGGGGATGTGGCAGCAACGCCACCAAATCTGTTATTGTCACCAAGCATCTCCACCAAATCCAATGGAAGTGTTCAGCTATAAGCTGTCCATCTCCCAAACACTGGAGAGAAAAATAAACAGAAAGAGGAAGTACCCCCCTACCCATGGCTCTGAATGCCTTATTTCAAACTTCCTGGTCCTTTGAAATGCTGTCATTCTGTCTGGTGGACAGTTTTCAAAACCTTATGGCGGTGGCTATCCCACAGTACATGTATCCCATCCGCCGCTACTTTTGCAGGTGAGCCATCCCTTCCCTGCACAACCAAGTGGCGGACAAAATCAAGTGTGCAATGCGCAACGCTATCTGTGGCAACGTCCACATAACCAACAGCACAGTGGGTAAATGTAGCGGCTGGCCCAGAGGCGGATAGCATTTTTGCGAATGTCCTTCCGCCCCCCGAGAATTGCTGGGCATTTCTCTTTGTATCCTGTTACCTCCTCCTCCTACTCAGCTTCCTCCTCCTCTCCTCACCCGCTCAGCGTAACACCTTCACCACCCACAGCAGCATAGCCAGGGGGAAACGACAACCGGTTGTTTTAAAACTTGTGCACCATGCAGGAGCTGTGGACAGGCATTGAACAACAGACCGATCATGGTTGGTGCCACTGAGCCTCCAGCCCAGCCTGGTGTTGTGCGCTAATGGGCAAAATATACTATCAGGTCTGGGTCTAGCCGGTTTGACGCACATCCCCTGCCTGCCACATGTGCTGAATTTGGGGTGCAGAAATTCCTAAACACCAGACAGTGAAAATAAATTAAGTTATTCGAACACACACAACACCCCCAACCCCCCTTTCGCTCAAACCATTAACAAACTATTTATAAATTTTCTAAAAAACATATTACAATAACTGTAATGCAGCTAAACTTACTATGTAAACAAACAAAACTATATACACACCTTATCCTTAACTTAAGGCCAGTGACATCCAAGTGGCTCGAAGGGTTGGTACCTGCACCAACAAAGTCCCTGGCCTGGAACACAATTGTCAAGCCAGGGAACAGTTCTGGAGGATGAGGAGGATAAGTAGGATGAAGAGGAGTAGGAGGAACTGTGTTCTCAGCAGGGTGGCACCCAAGCCAGCTCACGTGCAGCTGGGTCACCATCAGCACCTCAGAAGGCTGGGTTAGCATTGGCGAAATATAGGCAAGCTTTTTCATCACGCCACAACAACCTGCACCACCAGCAGATCTGGAACGTCTTAGCAGGAGGCAGCATTTCAGCAACATGGTGGAAGAGTACACGTACTGACTGATGGGTTTGACCAGGGGCGTAGCTACAGGGAAGCATGGGAAGCTACTGTTTTGGGTCCCTGACCTAGAAGGGGCCGATTCAGGAGGAGGAGGAGGACTAAAAGACTTTGTCAGGGCCCCCTCAACAGTATTATACAATGAAATTATATAAAGTGGCAGTATAGACAGTGTAGAAAGTGGATGGAAAATAAACCCAAACAACCTCACACCCTACACACTCAACACCCCCACCCCCCCCCCCTTTCACTCAAACCATTAACAAACTATTTACAAATTTACTTAAAAACATATTAAAATAACTATAAGGCAGCTAAACTAACCATATAAAGAAACAAAACTATATACACGCCTTCTCCTTAACTTAAGGCTAGCCAATTACAAGTGGCTCGGAGAGTGAGTTCCTGCACCAACATAGGCCCTGGCCTGTAACACAATTGTCCAGCCAGGGCCCAGTTCTGGAGGATGAGGAGGAGTAGGAGGAATTCTGGGGGATACAGAGGACACAGACGATATACCTCCCTCAAAGAGGATAGCTTGTCCTTGCCTCTGGGCAGCCTGGCAGACATAAGAGAATACATGCTGCAGTGCCTGCGCAACGACCGCCCAGTTACTGCCATATTCTAACTTTTGCTGATTACTGGGTGGCCACCCTGCGGAATCCCCGTTACAAGGACAAGTGGCATCCTTAATTTCCTCACTAGAGTGTGATAGGAAGATGAGCCCGCTAGTAGACACCCTGCTGATGGCATTCACACCTGACACCGGGGACTCAGTGGAAGCACAAGGTGAAGGCAGAGGAGGAGGAGGAAGAATTTGCCAATGCAGCTGGGTCACCTCCAACTCCTCAGAAGGCAGGTTTATCATGGGCAAAATGTGGAAAAGTTTTCTCATCACGCCACAAGAACCTGCACCACCAGCAGATCTGGAACATGTTAGCAGGAGGCAGCATTTCAGCAACATGGTGGAACAGTACACGTACTGACTGATGGGTCTGTCTAGGGGAATAGCTACAGGGGAAGCAGGGGAAGCAACTGCTTTGGGGCCGTGACCTAGAAAGGGCCAATCCAGGAGGAGGAGGAGGACTTAAGGACTTTGTCACGGCCCCCTCAACAGTATTATACTATGTAATTATATACAGTGGCAGTATAGACAGTGTGGAAAGCGAATGGAACAGGTGCTGAGCCTGGTCTGAGAGAGCAGTCTTTAGTAGCCACAGCCATGGAGGCATAAAAGGAAGGGGTTTGCGCAAAAATTACTGGGGGAGGGGGGGCCCATTCAAAAATTTGCTGTGGTGCCCAATCATTTCTAGCTACGCCACTGGGTCTGCCCCATTCAACTTCTGGGTCATAAAATTGGTCACATGTCCTGAGGTTGCCCTTTGCGCCATCTAGGTGCTGGCCTACCCTGCAGCCATTGTATTGTCTGAACGTGTGTTTAGCACGGCAGGGGGTGTTATCACAGAGAAGCGCAGCCGCCCTGTCCGCAGACAATGTGGGCAAGCTTTTGTTTATTAAAAAGAACTAGGCATGGGTCCCACAGGACTTGTTTGTACCTTATGCAGAATAGACATGTATACAGGCCTCACCCAACCATTGTTATACTACCGTGCACTTACACTTTGTTTTATTTGTTTTGGGGTCTACAATAATTTATTTAAAAAAATTAAAAATTAAAAACAGTTATTGGCGACTACCTTTGGCTTCACAGCCCAAAAAGGCTTTATTTCATGCAAAAATGTAACCGCCAATTGTAAGTTCCCTGTCAGTTATGCAGTGCAGGGGTTTGTACCTGGCAAAAATGGTAATATTTCAGCCAATTTAAAATCTATCCTTTGCCGGACAGTATTAAACGTGGCCAGCCACAGCTGAAACCACTGATTTACGGTATGTGCAGCCCTTCAGAAAGCGGGAAGAATACGGCCAAACAATGGACCCAAACCCGAACTTTTTGAATTTATTTGTGGCGAATTGTGTTAAAAACTACTATTTCCTGGCTGCAGAGAGCCTTTATAGTGGTATAGGAAGTCTGCTGTGGTAGTGAAAAAATACTGTGAATCAGTATGACATGTAAATAACAGGCGTCACTCTTAGAATCACTGCACACTTCACTTATTTGGGCAGTTAAGGGGCCAAAACTGACCAAATAACTTAAGGTCAAAGTTAGCACCAGGTATAAAGAAACGTGCAGAGGCCCAACATCCTACTATAGCACACTCCTTATACACCAATTTACTGATTCAACATAGATGTCTACAGAATCTGTTCTATTAAACTATCATACAAGTAAAGCCCCCTCAACAGAGTGCAATGGGTGTCAGCTGTAAGTTTGTGTTGACGTCACTGATTATTTTGCCCGTCAGAACAATAACTTCCAAAAAACGGATCCTGTCTATGGAGAACCCGCCTTCACTCGGTCAGCATTTGGTCAGTAATCCTTCAGTATTGCTAAATCCAAGAAAAACAGGAGTGGATCCAAAACAGAGATGACACCTGACTGGTATTTTTGCATGTCTTCTGTGTTTTGTACTCACTCCTGCTTTTTTCTACCAAATCATAAGCCACTTTTGAGGTCCTACTCCAGGTCTAGATACTACTGCTGCTGTTGAGTTGTTTCTTTACTAGGCGAGTGAAGAAAGCTGTTCATATGCGACTCTAGACTCAAGTTGCTGCTGATGGAGCTGGAACTGCTCTTACCCCCGCATCCTGCCACAGCAGCCATGGCAGAGGAACTTGAGACCAGAGGGCCCACCGGTCAGACCTGCAAGAGAATGGACGATGGTGCAGATAGGCAGCGGCCAACTGACTACATAGGATGTCTCTATAGTAGTTCCTATCGCCCTGTAGCTCCTCTGGCTGTTCTTTCTCCCTGTCACCTGTGTATAAAAACCACCCATTTTGCTACACATTACTTGTGCTCCAATGTCCTCCTCCTCCTCCAATTCAGCCCCCACAGGGCCCATGTGGCCATGAGATGTAGGCACCATGTCTCCAGTCCTCTGACCAGCCAGATTTACCAGCATCTGTTCCAGGACATGAAGCAGTGGAATTACGTTGTTCATCCCATAGTCCTGGAGTACTCCTGTCCTCTTGGATCATCAAGAAATTGTTTATGGCCTTTCTCTGTTCATATTGTCAGTCCAACATATGGAGGGTGGAAATCCAACGGGTAGAAACATTGCATATCAGCCTATATTGGGGGATGCCGTTCTGCCATTACAGCTTAAGGAGCGTGTGCTTTGTGGTGTATGAGTGGCTGAAGTGCATGCAAAGTTTCCTGGCCATTTTTAGTATGTCTTGCAGATGGGTGAAAGACTTCAGGAACCACTTGACAACGAGACTGAACATTTGTACCATGCAGGCCGCATGACTAAGCCCTCCTTGATGTGGCGCCGACACCATGTTCTTTCTGTTGTCGGTAACCATGGCTCCGATTTTGAGTTGTAACTGAGAAAGCCAGGATTCGATTTCTTGATGAAGGACACAGAGCAGTTACTCCCCTGTGTGACTCCATTCTCCCAGGCAAACGAGGTGCAGAACAGCGTGACACTGCCATGCCCTGCATGTGTGGTATGCTTAGGGTGCACTGTGAATTGTCCCGGCAGTGGAGGCTGATGACATGGTGGAAGATGAGGAGGCAGAGGCAGGCATTGTTGCAGGACCAACGGCGTGAGAACATTAAGACAGAAGCGGCATCACCTGGCCAAGTTGCTGGTGTGGCTGTGCAGGAACCACATTCACACAGTGGGCCGTAAAGGAGATGTATTGTCCGGGACCATAGTTATAGGTCCACACGTCAACACTGCTGTGCACTTTGGCAGACACCAACAGGCTCAAGTACATACGTGTGCAGGGTTGGTACTGCCTTTTTGGCAAAGAAATGATGGCTTGGGACTCTTTACCTCAGCTCAGCACAAGCCATCAGTTCTGCAGCAGCTCTGACATGTCTGGGTAGTTTTTAAGGAATTTCTGCACCATCAAATTCAGCACATGCGCCAGGCAAGGGATGTGCGTCAAACCGGCTTGTCCCAGAGCTGCTACGAGATTTCGCCTATTATCGCACACTACCAGGCTTGAGGGTCATTGGTTGCAACCACTCATCGGTCTGTTCTTCTATGCCCCTCCACAGCTCCTGTGCAGTGTGGGGTTTGTCCACCAAAAACATGAGTTTTAAAACTGCCTACTGACGTTTACCCCTGTCTGTGCTGAAGTTGGTGATGAAGATCTTTCGCTGTTCGGATGAAGAGGTGGTAGAAGAGGAGGAGGAGAAAGTGAAGTAGGCGGAGGAGGCAACAGGAGGCAAAAAATAATGCCCTGCAATCCTCAGTGGTGGAAGGACATGTGCCAAACCACTATCCGCCTCTGGCCCAGCCGCCATTACATTTACCCACTGTGCAGTTAGGGAGATATAGAGTCCATGCCCTTGCTTACTGGTCCATGTATCTGTGGTTATGTGGACCTTGCCACAGATGGCGTTGCACAACGCACACTTGATTTTATCCTCTACTTGATGCAGGGAAGAGACAGCTTGCATGGAAAAGTAGTGGATTCTGGGAATGAGGTACTGTGGGACAGCCACTGCCATCAGCTGATCAAAACAGTCCTTTTCCACCAGACGTAAAGACAGCATTTCAAAGGCCAGTAATTTTGAAATGCTGGCATTCAGGACCAAAGATCTAGGGTGGGTAGGTGGGTATTTTCTCTTTCTCTCCAATGTTTGGGAGATGGACAGCTGAATGCTCGCGTGTGACATGGTGGAAATGCTTTATGATGAGGACAGAGGTGGTGGTGTTGGAGGCACATCCTCTGTTTGCTGGGTGGCAGGTGCCACTGTGACTCCAGAGGTGGAGGAAGAGGCAAATACAGCAGGAGAAGAGGAAGCAGGAGGAGCCTGAGACCTTTCTTGGTTTTTAAGGTGTTTACTCCACTGCAGTTCATGCTTTGCATGTAGATGCCTGGTCATGCAGGTTGTGCTCAGGTTTAGAACGTTTATGCCTCACTTCAGGCTCTGATGGCACAAAATGCAAACCACTTGTGTCTTGTCGTCAGGACATTGTCTTAATAACTGCCACGCCAATGAGCTCCTCGGAGCTGGCTTTGGTGTGCTAGGTCCCTGGGTGCGGTGGGCAGTATAAGCGTACTGTGCGATCACCACCTCTTCCTCAGAACTGCTTACGTCTAGTGTTGAGCGAACAGTTCGAGCATAGTTCGGGTTCGTACCGAATTTTCAATTGCCAAAATAGCAATACCATAAATCAGTGGTTTCAGCTGTGGCTGGCCAAGTGTCATAGTGTCCTGCAAAGGATATATTTTTTTCTGGGGTGAAATTCAATTGCCAAAATAGCAATACCATAAATCAGTGGTTTCAGCTGTGGCTGGCCAAGTGTCATAGTGTCCTGCAAAGGATATATTTTTTTTTCTGGGGTGAAATTCAATTGCCAAAATAGCAATACCATAAATCAGTGGTTTCAGCTGTGGCTGGCCAAGTTTCATAGTGTTCTGCAAAGGATATATTTTTTTCTGGGGTGAAATTCAATTGCCAAAATAGCAATACCATAAATCAGTGGTTTCAGCTGTGGCTGGCCAAGTTTCCTTGTGTCCTGCAAAGGGTATATTTTTTTCTGGGGTGAAATTCAATTGCCAAAATAGCAATACCATAAATCAGTGGTTTCAGCTGTGGCTGATCAAGTTTCATAGTGTCCTGCAAAGGATATATTTTGTTCTGGGGTGAAATTCAATTGCCAAAATAGCAATACCATAAATCAGTGGTTTCAGCTGTGGCTGGCCAAGTTTCATAGTGTCCTGCAAAGGATATATTTTGTTCTGGGGTGAAACTTAATTGCCAAAATAGCAATACCCTGAATCTGGTGTTCCAGCTGTGACTGGACAAGTTTAATAGTGTGCGGCAAAGGATATATTTTGTTCTGGGGTGAAATTCAATTGACAAAATAGCAATCCCCTAAATCTGGTGTCCCAGCAGTGGCTGGCAAAGTATAATAGTGTCCGGAAAAGGATATATTTTGTTCTGGGGTGAAATTCAATTGCCAAAATAGCAATACCCTGAGTCTGGTGTCCCAGCTGTTGCAGGCCAAGATTCATAGTGTCCGCCAAAAGATATATTTTGTTCTGGGGTGAAATTCAATTGCCAAAATAGCAATACCCTGAGTCTGGTGTCCCAGCTGTTGCAGGCCAAGATTCATAGTGTCCGCCAAAACATATATTTTGTTCTGGGGTGAAATTCAATTGCCAAAATAGCAATCCCCTAAATCTGGTGTCCCAGCAGTGGCTGGAAAAGTATAATAGTGTCCGGAAAAGGATATATTTTGCTCTGGGGTGAAATTCAATTGCCAAAATAGCAATACCCTGAGTCTGGTGTTCCAGCTGTTGTAGGCCTAGTTTAAATCTGTCCGTAACAGGGTATATTTTTTTCTGGGGTGAAATTCAATTGCCAAAATAGCAATACCCTGAGTCTGGTGTTCCAGCTGTTGTAGGCCTAGTTTAAATCTGTCCGTAACAGGGTATATTTTTTTCTGGGGTGAAATGTAATTGCCAAAATAGCAATACCCTGAATCTGGTGTTACAGCAGTTGCAGTCCTAGTTTAAATGTGTCCGTAACAGGGTATATTTTTTTCTGGGGTAAAATTCAATTGCCAAAGTAGCAATACCGTAAATCAGTGGTTTCAGCTGTGGTTGGCCAAGTTTTATAGTGTGCTGCAAAGGATATATTTTGTTCTGGGGTGAAATTCAATTGCCAAAATAGCAATACCATAAAACAGTGGTTTCAGTTGTGGCTGGCCAAGTTTCATAGTGTCCTGCAAAGGATATATTTTGTTCTGGGGTGAAATTCAATTGCCAAAATAGCAATATCATAAATCAGTGGTTTCAGCTGTGGCTGGCCAAGTTTCATAGTGTCCTGCAATGGATATATTTTGTTCTGGGGTGAAATTCAATTGCCAAAATAGCAATACCCAGAATGTGGTGTTCCAGCAGTTGCAGGCCTAGTATTTAAACTGTCCCTAACAGCATATATTTTTTTCTGGGATGAAATTCAATTGCCAAAATAGCAATACCCTTAATCTGGTGTCCCAGCAGTGGCTGGCAAAGTAAAATAGTGTCCGCCAAAACATATATTTTGTTCTGGGGTGAAATTCACTTGCCAATATAGCAATACCCTGAATCTGGTGTTCCAGCTGTTGCAAGCCAAGTGTTAATCTGCCTGTAAAAGGTATATTACACTCAAGGTGTATATACAACTGCTGAGAGGGTCATCCTCAATCACTACACACGCTACTGTGCTTCTCCAAGTTTATTTCTGTTCGTTAAAGGGTATATTACACAAAGTGTTAAAATACAATTGCTGAAGGCATAATCCTACCTATTTTTTTACACGCTACTGTGCATCTCCAAGTGTAAATCTGTCCATAAAAGAATTCCTTTCATCCAGGGCCTAAATACTAGCCCTACAATAGATATTCCCCTAAATCAATGGTTACTGCTGTGCCTGGATTAGTGTAATACGGTACATAAATAAATAGGCAGATAGTGTTAGGTGCCTGTAAAAAAAAGGCTTGAATGTGAAATCAATACATTGGGCAAAATATTTTTTTTCTCTTATTGTGGTGCTTGGTGAACGGTAACAATGAGAAATACATCTAGTAAGGGACGCGGACGCGGTCGTGGTGGTGTTAGTGGACCCTCTGGTGCTGGGAGACGACGTGGCTATTCTGCCACAGCCACACGTCCTAGTGAACCAACTACCTCAGGTTCCAGTACCCACCAGAATTTACAGCGATATTTGGTGGGGCCCAATGCAGTTCTAAGGATGGTAAGGCCTGAGCAGGTACAGGGGCTAGTCAATTGGGTGGCTGACAGTGGATCCAGCACGTTCACAACATTATCTCACACCTAGTCTTCTGCAGAAAGCGCACAGGTGGTGCCTAAAAACCAAGCACATCAATCTGTCACATCACCCCCATGCATATCAGGGAAACTGTCTGAGCCTCAAGTTATGCAGCAGTCTCTTATGCTGTTTGAAGACTCTGCTGGCAGGGTTTCCCAAGGGAATCCACCTAGCCCTTCCCCAGTGGTGGAAGACATAGAATGCACTGATGCACAACCACTGATGTCTCCTGATGATGAGGACATGGGAATACCACCTCATCAGAGTCCGCACGTCTCTGATGATGACGAAACACAGGTGCCAAGTGATGCGTCTTTCTGCAGTGTGCAGACCGAACAGGAGGTCAGGGAGGAAGACTGTGTGGAAGACGATGCAGGGGATTATGAGGTCCTAGAACTCACATGGAATGAAAGTCGTGCCTCTGACTTTCATAGTTCAGAGGAAGAGGCAGTGGTGAGACTGAGCCAACAGCGTAGCAAAAAGAGAGCAGGGGGCAAAAGCAGAACAGCCGCCTCCAAGAGAGTTCGCCTGCTACTGGCCATCGCCACCAGGGACCGAGCACCCCAAAGGCAGCTTCAAGGAGTTCCCTGGCATGGCACTTCTTTAAACAATGTGCTGACGACAAGACCCGAGTGGTTTGCATGCTGTGCCATCAGAGTATGAAGCGAGGCATTAAAGTTCTGAACCTTAGCACAACCTGCATGACCAGGCATCTACATGCAAAGCATGAACTGCAGTGGAGTACACACCTTAAAAGCAAGGAACTCACTCAGGCTCCCCCTGCTCCCTCTTCTGCTACTGCCTCGGCCTCTTCCTCCGCCTCGACAGGAATGTTGGCACCTGCCGCCCACCAAACAGAGGATGTGCCACCGACACCACCACCTGCGTCACCAAGCATCTCCACCATGTCACACGGCAGCGTTGAGCTCTTCATCTCACAAACCTTGGAGAGAAAGCGTAAATTCCCACCTAGCCACCCTCGAGCCCTGGGCCTGAATGCCAGCATTTCTAATCTCTTGACCTTTGAAATGCTGTCATTCAGGCTGGTGGACAAAGACAGCTTCAAACAGCTTATGGCCATGGCTGTCTAACAGTATGTTGTTCCCAGCTTATCCAAGACAGCCGTGCCAACCAAGATAGCCATGCACAACCAAGTATCCGATAAAAGAAAGTGTGCACTGCCCAACGCCATCTGTGGCAAGGTCCACCTAACCAAAGATACGTGGACCAGTAAGCACGGCCAGTGACGCTATATCTCCCTAACTGCACACTGGGTTAATTTAGTGGCAGCTGGGCCGCAGGCGGAGAGTTCCTTGGCGCACGTCCTTCCGCCGCCAAGGATCGCAGGGCATCATTCTTTGCCTCCTGTAGCCTCCTCCTCCTACTCGGCTTCCTCCTCCTCTGCTTCCACCAGCTCATCCAGTCAGCCACACACCTTTACCACCAACTTCAGCACAGCCCGGGGTAAACGTCAGCAGGCCATTCTGTGGCGGGGTATTGAACAACAGACCGATGAGTGGTTTCTGCCGGTGGGCCTCAAGCCCGGCCTGGTGGTGTGCGTTAATGGGCGAAATCTCGTCGCAGCTCTGGGACTAGCCGGTTTGACGCACATCCCTTGCCTGGCGCATGTGCTGAATTTGGTGGTGCAGAAGTTCATTCACAACTACACCGACATGTCAGAGCTGCTACATAAAGTGCGGGCCGTCTGTGAGCACTTCCGACGTTCACATCCTGCCGCTGATCGCCTGTCTGCGCTACAGCGTAACTTCGGCCTTCCCGCTCACTGAATCATTTGCGACGTGCCCACCAGGTGGAACTCCACCTTGCACATGCTGGAGAGACTGTGCGAGCAGCAGCATGCCATAGTGGAGTTTCTGCTGCAGCACACACGCGTCAGTCGCACAGCAGAACAACACCACTTCACCACTAGTGATGAGCGGCAGGTGCCATATTCGATTTCGACGAAATTCGCGAATATTCGAATGAATATTCGTTTCATATTCGTCGAGATCGAATATTCGTCATTTTTTCTAGTTATCGCGATTAACATGCGATTTAAATAATCGCATATTGCGATTTGTACTTAAGGCTACTTTCCTATTGGTTTCATATCTAGAATTAGCGAGGATGACGAATATGACGAATGTATTCGTCTATTCCTCAAAACGAAGATAACGAAGTATTCTACATCTTCGTTTTAGCTACCTATTCGTCAACTTCGCTATTTCTAGCAATCAAATAGGAAGGTTGACTATAGAGACAGCTGTGTTAAATTCGCTATGCGATTATTTTTTTTTAATAAATAGAATACTTATAATAATTTTATCAAGTAATATAATTATTGTATTAAAAAAATAAAAATCGCATAGCGAATTTAACACAGCTGTCTGGTAAGTCAACCTTCCTATTTGATTGCTAGAATTAGCGAATAGCTTAAGTTGACGATGATGAGACTAATAGGTAGCTAAAACGAAGATGTAGAATACTGCTATCTTCGCTTTTGAGGAATATGACGAATACATTCGTCATATTCGCTATTCGCTAATTCTACCAAGCCAACCATAACTTCTGTGCTCATGGAGCGTCCCCATCACCATGGGAACGTCTCCATATACTAAAATGTACTGTCGGATTTGAGGAATTACGTTGAAATCGCAATGCGATTAATTCAAGTTATATTAATCGCATTGCGATTTCAACTTAGAGCTGGGTTTATAATGGGTCAGCTTGCTAGAATTAACGAAGTTAACGAATATGGAATATAGCAGCAGTGCTAAGTTGAAATCGCAATGCGATTAATTTAACTTAAAGTATTCGCATTGCGATTTCAACTTAGCACTGCTAGTGCATAGCATTAGCTATATTCCATATTCGTTAATTCTAGCCTATGTAAGATAGCAGTGCTAAGTTGTAATCGCAATGCGATTAATTTAACTTAAAGTATTCGCATTGCGATTTCAACTTAGCACTGCTAGTGCATAGCTATACTCCATATTCGTTAATTCTAGCCTATGTAAGATAGCAGTGTTAAGTTGTAATCGCAATGCGATTAATATAACTTGAATTAATCGCATTGCGATTTCAACGTAATTCCTCAAATCCGACAGTACATTTTAGTATATGGAGATTCTCCCATGGATGGGGACGCTCCACATGAGCACGGAAGTCGGCAGAAGCGGCAACGGGCACTGACTAGAGCAGCCAGGAAGCCAGGAATCCTCAGGACAGGTAAGAACTACTTTTGGGAAGTAGGAAAGAAAAAAATATAACTAAAAAAAAAAAAAAAAAAAATATTCGAAATAGCGAATTTATAGCGCTATATTCGAAATATTCGCGAATTAGCGAAGTGCCGATATTCGCTAAAAAAATTCGCTTTTTGAATATTCGCGCTCAACACTATTCACCACCAATGATTGGGCCTCCATGCGAGACCTGGTGCCCTGTTGCGCTGTTTTGAGTACTCCACCAACATGGCCAGTGGCGATGACACCGTTATCAGCGTTACAATACCACTTCTATGTCTCCTTGAGAAAACTCTTAGGAAGAGGAGGAGGCCCAGGAGGAGGAGGACGATGAGGGGTAATTTTTAGCACTTTCAGGCCAGTCTCTTAGAAGTGGCTCAGAGAGAGGTTTTATGCAACAGCAGAGGCCAGGTACAAATCTGGCCAGCCAGGGCCCACTACTGGAGGACGAGGAGTATGAAGAGGAGGTGGAGGAGGATGAGGATGAAGCAGGTTCACAGCGGGTTGGCACCCGACACAGCTCAGGCCCATCACTGGTGCATAGCTGGGGGGATGTGGAGGACGATGACGATAAGCCTCCCACAGAGGACAGCTTGTCCTTACCTATGGGGAGCCTGGCACACATGAGCGATTACATGCTGCAGTGCCTGCGCAACGACAGCAGAGTTGCCCACATTTTAACATGTGCGGACTACTGGGTTGCCACCCTGCTGGATCCCCGGTAAAAAGACAATGTGCCCACCTTACTTCCTGCACTGGAGCGTGATAGGAAGATGCGCGAGTACAAGCACACGCTGTTAGACGCGCTCCTGAGAGCATTCCCAAATGTCACAGGGGAACAGGTGGAAGCCAAAGGCGAAGGCAGAGGAGGAGCGAGAGGTTACCAACGCAGCTGTGTCGCGGCCAGGTTCTCTGAGGGCAGGGTTAGCATGGCAGATATGTGGAAAAGTTTTGTCTCCACGCCACAGCTAACTGCACCACCACCTGATACGGAACGTGTTAGTAGGAGGCAGCATTTCACTAACATGGTTGAACAGTTCGTCTGCACACCCATCCACGTACTGACTGATGGTTCGGCCCCATTCAGCTTCTGGGTCTCCAAATTGTCCACGTGGCCAGAGTTAGCTCTTTATGCCTTGGAGGTGCTGGCCCGCCCGGCAGCCAGCGTTTTGTCTGATCATGTATTCAGCACGGCAGGGGGCGTCATTACTGACAAACGCAGCCGCCTGTCCACAGCCAACGTGGACAAGCTGACGTTCATAAAAATGAACCATGCATGGATCCCACAGGACCTGTCCCTACCTTGTGCAGAATAGACATTTATAACTGCCTCCCCATCAACCATGTATTCCAGTACTCCGGGGCACTTTTTTATTGAATCCTCATTTTTTAAACTTTACCATGATCTTGCAGGGCAAACCAAAGTTGAATGAACCTTTCCTCAATCTGGGCGCCGGGGCCTAAATAACTGAAAGTGGCCTGTTACAATGGTGGGTGACATGAAGCCTGAACCACAGCCATGCGATCTCTCTCCTCTGTCTGGGTGCTGGGGCCTAAGTAACTGAAAGTGGCCTTCTCCAGTGGTGGGTGATATGACGCATGATTCCTTGCTGTGGGACCTCTCTCCTCTGTCTTGGTGCTAGGGCCAAAATAACTGAAAGTGGCCTTCTCCAGCGGTGGGAGATATGACGCATGATTCTCTGCTGTGGAACCTCTCTCCTCTGTCTGGGTGCTGGGGCCTAAATGACTGAAAGTGGCCTTCTCCAGTGGTGGGTGATATGACGCATGATTCCATGCTGTGTGACCTCTCTCCTCTGTCTGGGTGCTGGGGCCTAAATATCTGAAAGTGGCCATCTCCAGTGGTGGGTGATATAAAGCCTGATTCCTTGCTGTGGGACCTCTCTCCTCTGTCTGGGTGCTGAGGCCTAAATAACTGAAAGTGGCCTTCTCCAGTGGTGGGGGATATGGCGCATGATTCCTTGCTGTGGGACCTCCCTCCTTTGTCTGGGTGCTGGGGCCTAAATAACTGAAAGTGGCCTTCTCCAGTGGTGGGTGATATGACGCATGATTCCTTGCTGTGGGATCTCTCCTCTGTCTGGGTGCTGGGGCCTAAATAACTGAAAGTGGCCTTCTCCAGTGGTGGGTGATATGACGCATGATTCTCTGCTGTGGACCTCTCTCCTCTGTCTGGGTGCTGGGGCCTAAATAACTGAAAGTGGCCTTCTCCAGTGGTGGGTGATATGACGCATGATTCCTTGCTGTGGGACCTCTCTCCTCTGCCTGGGTGCTGGGGCCTAAATAACTGAAAGTGGCCTTCTCCAGTGGTGGGTGATATGACGCATGATTCTCTGCTGTGGGGCCTCTCTACTCTGTCTGGGTGCTGGGGCCTAAATAACTGAAAGTGGCCTTCTCCAGTGGTGGGCGATATGACGCATGATTCTCTGCTGTGTGACCTCTCTCCTTTGTCTGGATGCTGGGGCCTAAATAACTGAAAGTGGCCTTCTCCAGTGGTGGGAGATATGACGCATGATTCCTTGCTGTGGGATCTCTCTCCTCTGTCTGGGTGCTGGGGCCTAATTAACTGAAAGTGGCCTTCTCCAGTGGTGGGTGATAAGACGCAAGATTCTCTGCTGTGGGATCTCTCTCCTCTGTCTGGGTGCTGGGGCCTAAATAACTGAAAGTGGCCTTCTCCAGTGGTGGGCGATATGACGCATGATTCTCTGCTGTGTGACCTCTCTCCTTTGTCTGTATGCTGGGGCCTAAATAACTGAAAGTGGCCTTCTCCAGTGGTGGGTGATATGACGCATGATTCCTTGCTGTGGGACCTCTCTCCTCTGCCTGGGTGCTGGGGCCTAAATAACTGAAAGTGGCCTTCTCTAGTGGTGGGTGATATGACGCATGATTCTCTGCTGTGGGGCCTCTCTCCTCTGTCTGGGTGCTGGGGCCTAAATAACTGAAAGTGGCCTTCTCCAGTGATGGGTGATATGATGCATGATTCTTTGCTGTGGGACCTCTGTCTGGGTGCTGGGGCCTAAATAACTGAAAGTGGCCTTCTCCAGTGGTGGGTGATATGACGCATGATTCCTTGCTGTGGGACCTCCTCTGTCTGGGTGCTGGGGCCTAAATAACTGAAAGTGGCCTTCTCCAGTGGTGGGTGATATGACGCATGATTCTCTTGCTGTGGGACCTCTCTCCTCTGTCTGGGTGCTGGGGCCTAAATAACTGAAAGTGGCCTTCTCCAGTGGTGGGTGATATGACACATGATTCTCTGCAATGGGACCTCTCTCCAATTGATATTGGTTAATTTTTATTTATTTTATTTTAATTCATTTCCCTATCCACATTTGTTTGCAGGGCATTTACCGATATTTTGCTGCCTTTCGCAGCCCTCTAGCCCTTTCCTGGACTATTTTACAGCCTTTTTAGTGCCCAAAAGTTCGGGTCCCCATTGATTTCAATGGGGTTCGGGTTCGGGATAAAGTTCTTGTTGAGTTCGGATCCCGAACCCGAACATTTTCGGGAAGTTCGGCCGAACTTCTTGAACCCAAACATCCAGGTGTTCGCTCAACTCTACTTACGTCACTTGCATGAACTTGAGTCCAGTCGGTTTCTAGGACCTCATTGTCCTCCACATTATCTTCCACCCATTCTTGACCACTGCCCTCCTCGTCGTTCTGCACACTGCTGAAATGCGCAGCAGTTGGCCCCTGTGTTTCTTCATCATCAGAGATGTGCTGCGGTGGTATTCCCATGTCCTCATCCTGCAACATAAGTGGTTGGGCATCAATGCATTCAATATCTTCCACTTCTGGGGCAGGGCTATGTTGATGGCCCGGGGAAACCCTGCCAGCAGAGTCATCAAAAAGCATAAGAGTCTGCTGGCCTCACCATCCATAGAGTGGCATTCGGGCCTACCAAATAACGCTGCTGGTTCTGTCGCCTACTCGCACCAAAGGAAAGTGTTTCCCTTGGACCTGTAGCTAATGCAGAATGACCACGTCCTCTCCCAGCAACAGGAGCTACACCAACACCACCACGACCATGTCCATGTCTCTTATTTGATGTTCTCCTTATTATTTGCATTCACCCACCAATCTAACAGATCGTTTGTCTCAGGTGTCAATTTAGCTGCCAAAAGTCAACAAATAAGTTCACTAACTGTAAGGCAGTGCCCGTGTCATAAACAGAATTCATTTTTTTAGGTCACACAACAGTTTAGCGGAGCAATTCAATACAATTGCTTCCCTATCAACAAAAATCTGATTTTTCAAACCAACAATGTAACAGCAGAGATTAACGGTTTAATTTGACTGTCAGAAATGCAGTGTACACCGTAAATGTGCTATCTACTGGTATATTTTGAAGCTGTTTTTTCAGCGTTGTATGCAAACGTGCTCTGTGGCACAACAGTACGGGTTAATTAACCCAACTACAGAAATGCAGTTTGTCACCCCAAAAATTAAAAAACAGGTTTTTCAGCGTTGCATGCAAACATGCTCTGTGGAACAACAGTACGCTTTTATTAACCCAACTACAGAAATTCAGTTTTTACCGCAAAGTATTAAAACAGCTTATTTCAGCACTGTATGCAAACGTTCTCTGTGGCACAACAGTACGGATTTGTTAACCCAACTACAGAAATGCAGTTTTTCACCGCATAATTTTAAAACAGTTTTTTCAGCGTTGTCTGCAATCGTGCTCTGTGGCACAACAGTACGGGTTTATTAACCCAACTACAGAAATGCAGTATGTGACCCCAAAAATTATAAAATAGGTTTTTCAGCGTTGTATGCAAACGTGCTCTGAGGCACAACAGTACAGGTTTATTAACCCAACTACCGAAATGCAGTTTTTTACTGCATAATTTTAAAACAGTTTTTTCAACGTTGTATGCAAACGTGCTCTGTGGCACAACAGTACGGGTTTATTAACCCAACTACAGAAATGCAGTATGTGACCCCAAAAATTATAAAACTGGTTTTAGAGCGTTGTATGCAAATGTAATCTGTGGTACAACAGTACGGGTTTATTAACCCAACTAGAGAAATGCAGTTTTTTCCCGCAAAATTTTAAAACTGTTTTTTCAGCATTGTATGCAAATGTGCTCTGTGGTACGAAGGTACGGGTTTGTTTCCCCAACTACAGAAATGCATACATCACCCCAAAATTATAAAATAGGTAATGTAGGTGGACTTGACCTGCCAGGGAAAAAAAAATTTTCATCCACTGAGCTACCAAAAAATTATGCAGGTCACATGCAGTTCCAAAGATACTGCAGTTGCTAAAATTGCCGCCGACCCCCACCTCAGTAACAGATGGAATAAAAATTATTTTGCAGTATCACTGGGCTAAGGGCTGGTTACAAATATATAGCATAGCACCCTCAATAATTGCTGTAGTTTGAAGAATTAACACCATCAAGTTCAACAGATTTCTTCCCTAATCTCTCCCTGAGAGCACCAGCAGCAGCCTGTCCCTACACTAAAATCAGCAGAGTGACGTGCGCTGCTACGTGACTACACCTTAAATAGAGGCTAGGTCACATGCTGCACTTAGCCAATCACAGTCATGCCAATAGTAGGCATGGATGTGATGGCTTCTTAGGGCAAAGTAGTGAAACGCTTGTTGATTGGCTGCCCTGCAGCCTTTCAAAAAGCGGGAAGAAATCTCCGAACAACGAACCAGAACATTTCCATAATGTTCGGTATGAACCCGAACTTTACAGTTCGGCTTCGCTCAACCCATCACTTTTTTCCTCCTCAACAGTCTCTGGATCAGGAGCTCCCAACACTAGCTCCCATGCCACTATCCCTTAATCACTAGTTAATCACTAGAAGCGGGGGATGTCTCCTCCAGATCTTGGCTGGCCAGTAGCTGCTGACTATCCTCTAGTAGCTTGTCCTCACTGTATAGTGGAGCTGAGCCCACAGTATATCATACTTCTCTGGCTATGTGAACAGAAATGGAAAGAAGCAGATTGAGGAGAGGTGAGTGCATAGGGCCTGTTCCCGGGCCATGCCAACTAAGGGTTGTGTCTGATGAACCCACCGACTCTTGGCTGGGGGTGTCTGATGTCACTTGGGACAAAGTGGATGACCGAGTCAAACCATTCAAGAACCGCTGGGTTACTGGTCAAGACACGACCACTACATGACACCGAGAGCTCAGGCCTCTCGCTGCGACTCCTGCTGCCATGCCCCCTTACTCTGCTGCAACATTTAGGCCTCTGCCACTCCATTTCTCTGTCTGATATACTGTTAGATCAAATAAATAAATAAAAAGGAAACTAAAACACCACCAAAAAGTCAATAATTAGCTCACTTCACTACGCAACGGCCAATAAGCCCTTTCCCCCCGACTAATATACGCCAAATAAGGCTTTAGAACATATAACTGCACCGCTGAATGGCAAATAGGCCCTTACTTCTTTCCAGTTATAAACACCACAAAAGGCCCTTAAACATATAACTGCACCGCTGAATGGCAAATAATATATATATTTTTTGCCACTAATACACGCCACAAAGGGCTTTAGAACATACAACTGTACCGCTGAATGGAAAATAGGCCCTTATTTTTTTCCAGTTATACACGCTACAAAAGACTTTAAAACTTTTAACTGCACCTCTGAACAGCAAATAATATATATATTTTTGCCACTAATACACACCAAAAAGGTCTTAAGAACATATAACTGCACCGCTGAACGGCAAATAGGCCCTTACTTTTTTCCACTTATACACTCCACAAAAGTCTTTAGAACATATAACTGCACCACTGAACGGCAAATAATATATATTTTTTTGCCACTGATACACGCCAAAAAGCGTTTTAGAACATATAACTGAACCGCTGAACGGCAAATAATATATATTTTTGTGCCACTAATACACGCCAAAAAGGGCTTTAGAACATAACTGCACCACTGAACGACAAATAATATATATTTTTTTGCCACTAATACACGCCAAAAAGGGCTGTAATCTTCTCACTTCACCACACAACAGCTAATAATATGCCCTTTTTTACCATTAATACACGCCATAAAAGGCTTTAAAACATATAACTACACCGCTGAACAGCAAGTAGGCCATACATGCCACAAAAGGCCCTAGAACATATAACTGCACTGCTGAATGGCAAATAATATATATATTTTTTGCCACTAATACATGCCACAAAGAGCTTTAGAACATATAACTGTACCGCTGAATGGAAAATAGGCCCATATTTTTTCCAGTTATACACACCACAAAAGACTTTAAAACTTTTAACTGCACCTCTGAACAGAAAATAATATATATTTTTTTGCCATTAATACAGACCAAAAAGGGCTTTACAACATATAACTGCACCGCTGAACGGCAAATAGGCACTTACTTTTTTCCACTTATACACTCCACAAAAGTTTTTAGAACATATAACTGCACCACTGAACGGCAAATAATATATATTTTTTTGCCACTGATACACGCCAAAAAGCGTTTTAGAACATATAACTGAACTGCTGAACGGCAAATAATATATATTTTTGTGCCACTAATACACGCCGCAAAGGGCTTTAGAACATATAACTGTACCGCTGAATGGAAAATAGGCCATACACGCCACAAAAGGCCTTAGAACATATAACTGCACCGCTGAATGGCAAATAATATATATATGTTTTGCCACTAATACATGCCACAAAGGGCTTTAGAACATATAACTGTAAAGCTGAATGGAAAATAGTATTTTTTACAGTTATACACGTCACAAAAGGCTTTAAAACTTTTAACTGCACCTCTGAACAGCAAATAATATATATTTTTTTGCCACTTATACACACCAAAAAGGGCTTTAGAATATATAACTGCACCGCTGAATTGCAAATAGGCCCTTACTTTTTTCCACTTATACACCACAAATAGCTTTAGAACATTTAACTGCACCGCTGAACGGCAAATTGGCCCTTACTTTTTTCTACTTATTCACTCCACAAAAGTCTTTAGAACATATAACTGCACCACTGAACGGCAAATAATATATATTTTTTTGACACTGATACATGCCAAAAAGCGTTTTAGAACATATAACTGCACCACTGAACGACAAATAATATATATTTTTTTGCCACTAATACATGCCAAAAAGGGCTATAATTTTCTCACTTCACCACACAACAGCTAATAAGCCCTTTATTCCCACTAATGAAAGCCAAAAAATGCTTTAGAACATATTACTGCACGGCACAAGGGCAAATAAGACATAGAGATATTTCCTTGTAATAGACTCTGTTAATGGCTGTATCAAACAGCCCTTGCACCCCAATAACAAGAACGGTTTGCTGGAATTACAGAGCTGTATAATGGCAATTTGGATCCCCAGTCAGTGCAGCAAGGTATAATAGGATTGTTCCTATTACCCAGGCTGAAAATTCCCCTACTGAACCCTGTTCTGCTCTAATACTGTGGAATGAATCCTCCCTATCCTTTCCTGAACTTCTGTACAGCAAACTAAAAGTTTTAAGTCTTTTCTAGCACTTTCCCTAGCGCCTGCTGACGTCTCTCTCTGTACTAAGTACACTGAAAACTGGGTGAATCCAAGATGGCTGAAGCTATTTATGCAGCTGTGACTAGTGTTGAGCGAACAGTTCGAGCATCATTCGGGAATTTTGGGGTGTCCGGGACACGGACCCGAACCCGGATATTTTCAAAAAAGTTCGGGTTCGGGTTCGTTGTTCGTCGATTACTTCCGCTTTCTGAAGGGCTGCACAGCAGCCAATCAGCTAGCGTTTTACTTCTTGACCCTAAGAGCCCATCACAGCCATGCCTACTAATGGCATGGCTGTGATTGGCCAAGTGCAGCATGTGACCCAGCCTCTATTTAAGCTGAAGTCACTTAGCGCCGCACGTCACACTGCTCTGATTAGTGTAGGGAGAGGACTCAGCTTCTGTCAGGGCGAGATTAGGCAGGGTAAAGTCAGCAACAGCACCTAATGAACGGATCGATCTACAGCTTTGAATGTTTGAACTTCTGCTAGTTACTTGCCCACTGGTTTTTAGGCTGCACAGAGCGTTTTTCTGTCACTTATTTTCTGGGTTGATCGGCGGCCATTTTGTGACTTGTGGTGCACCAGAACAAGCTGCCACCAAGTCCATCAATCCATCAATACTAGTTGTTTTTTTTTGCTATATCCTACATCAGGGGCTTGGCTGTGCTAATTGTCACCCCTAGAAACTCAGGATAGCAATTTCTATATTTTATTAAGGGGTTAAATACAATTGCACAAATACCAATCCCCTAAATCTGGTGTTCCAGCTTTGGCTAGACAAGTATAATACTGTCTGCTGTCTGGCAAACAATAGATTATTTTCTGTGGTGAAATTCAATTGCCAAAATAGCAATACCCTGAATCTGGTGTCCCAGCTGTTGCAGGCAAAGTTTCATAGTGTCCGCCAAAATATATTTTGTTCTGGGGTGAAATTAATTTGCCAAAATAGCAATACCCTGAATCTGGTGTCCCAGCTGTTGCAGGCCAGGTTTCATAGTGCCCGCCAAAACATATATTTTGTTCTGGGGTGAAATTAATTTGCCAAAATAGCAATACCCTGAATCTGGTGTCCCAGCTGTTGCAGGCCAGGTTTCATAGTGTCCGCCAAAACATATATTTTGTTCTGGGGTGAAATTATTTTGCCAAAATAGCAATACCCTGAATCTGGTGTCCCAGCTGTTGCAGGCCAAGATTCATAGAGTCCGCCAAAACATATATTTTGTTCTTGAGTGAAATTCAATTGCCAAAATAGCAATACCATAAATCAGTGGTTTCAGCTGTGGTTGGCAAAATATAATAGTGTCCGCCAAAACATATATTTTGTTCTGGGATGAAATTCAATTGCCAAAATAGCAATACCCTGAATCTGGTGTCCCAGCTGTTGCAGGTCAAGATTCATAGTGTCCGCCAAAAAATATATTTTGTTCTGGGGTGAAATTCAATTGCCAAAATAGCAATACCATAAATCAGTGGTTCCAGCTGTGGCTGGCAAAATATAATAGTGTCCGCCAAAACATATATTTTGTTCTGGGGTGAAATTCAATTGCCAAAAAAGCAATACCCTGAATCTGGTGTCCCAGCTGTTGCAGGCCAAGATTCATAGTGTCCGCCAAAACATATATTTTGTTCTGAGGTGAAATTCAATTGCCAAAATAGCAATACCATAAATCAGTGGTTTCAGCTGTCGCTGGCAAAATATAATAGTGTCCACTGTCCGCCAAAACATATATTTTGTTCTGGGGTGAAATTCAATTGCCAAAATAGCAATACCCTGAATCTGGTGTCCCAGCTGTTGCAGGCCAAGATTCATAGTGTCCGCCAAAACATATATTTTGTTCTGGGTTGAAATTCAATTGCCAAAATAGCAATACCATAAATCAGTGGTTTCAGCTGTGGTTGGCAAAATATAATAGAGTCCGCCAAAACATATATTTTGTTCTGGGGTGAAATTCAATTGCCAAAATAGCAATACCCTGAATCTGGTGTTTGAGCTGTTGCAGGCCAATTGTAAATCTGTCCATGAAAGGATACCTTTCATCCAGGGCCTAAATACTAGCCCTAGAAGAGATATTCCTCTAAATCAGTGGTTACTGCTGTGCCTGGATTAGTGTAATACGCTACATAAATAAATAGGCAGATAGTGTTAGGTGCCTGTAAAAAAAAGCCTGAATTTGAAATCAATACATTGGGCCAAATATTTTTTTTCTTATTGTGGTGCTTGGTGAACGGTAACATTGAGGAAAACATCTAGTAAGGGACGCAGACGCGGTGCAGGGGACAATGAGGTCCTAGACCACACATGGAATGAAGGTCGTGCCACTGACTTTCATAGTTCAGAGGAAGAGGCAGTGGTGAGACCGAGCCAACAGCGTAGCAAAAGAGAGAGCAGGGGGCAAAAGCAGAACAGCCGCCTCCAAGAGAGTTCGCCTGCTACTGGCCATCGCCACCAGGGACCGAGCACACCAAAGGCAGCTTCAAGGAGTTCCCTGGCATGGTACTTCTTTAAACAATGCGCTGAGGACAAGACCCGAGTGGTTTGCACGCTGTGCCATCAGAGCCTGAAGCGAGGCATTAACGTTCTGAACCGTAGCACAACCTGCATGACCAGGCATCTACATGCAAAGCATGAACTGCAGTGGAGTAAACACCTTAAAAGCAAGGAACTCACTCTGCCTCCCCCTGCTCCCTCTTCTGCTGCTGCCTCTTCCTCTTCCTCCGCCTCGGGAGGAATGTTGGCACCTGCCGCCCACCAAACAGAGGATGTGCCACCGACAACACCATCTGCGTCACCAACCATCTCCACCATGTCACACGGCAGCATTCCCAAATGTCACAGGGGAACAGGTGGAAGCCCAAGGCGAAGGCAGAGGAGGAGCAAGAGGTCGCCAACGCAGCTGTGTCACGGCCAGCTCCTCTGAGTGCAGGGTTAGCATGGCAGAAATGTGGAAAAGTTTTGTCTCCACGCCACAGCTAACTGCACCACCACCTGATACGGAACGTGTTAGCAGGAGGCAGCATTTCACTAACATGGTTGAACAGTACGTCTGCACACCCCTCCACTTACTGACTGATGGTTCGGCCCCATTCAACTTCTGGGTCTCCAAATTGCCACGTGGCCAGAGTTAGCATTTTATGCCTTGAAGGTGCTGGCCTGCCCGGCGGCCAGCGTTTTGTCTGAACGTGTTTTCAGCACGGCAGGGGGCGGCATTACTGACAAACGCAGCAGCCTATCCACAGCCAACGTGGACAAGCTGACGTTCATAAAAATGAACCATGCATGGATCCCACAGGACCTGTCCCTCCCTTGTGCAAAATAGACATTTATAACTGCCTCCCCCTCAACCATGTATTCTTGTACTCTGGGGCACTTCTTTATTGAATCCTCATTTTTTTTACTTTACCATGATCTTGCGGTGCAACCCAAAGTTGAATGAACCTCTCCTCTGTCTGGGTGGTGGGGACGAAATAACTGAAATTGGCCTTCTCCTGTGGTGGTTGATATGACGCATGATTCCTTGCTGTGGGACCTCTCTCCTCTGGGTGGTGGGGCCGAAATAACTGAGAGTGGCCTTCTCCGGTGGTGGTTGATGTGACGCATGATTCCTTGCTGTGGGACCTCTCTCCTCTGTCTGGGGGCCTGGGCCCGAAATAACTGAAAGTGGCCTTCTCCAGTGGTGGGTGATATGACGCATGATTCCTTGCTGTGGGACCTCTCTCCTCTGTCTGGGTGCTGGGCCGAAATAACTGAAAGTGGCCTTCACCAGTGTTGAGTGATATGACGCATGAGTCCTTGCAGTGGGACCTCTCTCCAATTGATATTGGTTAAATTTTATTTATTTTATTTTAATTCATTTCCTTATCCACATTTGTTTGCAGGGGATTTACCTACATTTTGCTGCCTTTGGCAGCCCTCTAGCCCGTTCCTGGACTATTTTACAGCCTTTTTAATGCCTAAAAGTTCGGGTCTCCATTGACTTCAATGGGGTTTGGGATAAAGTTGGGTCGAGTTCGGAACCCGAACCCAAACATTTTCGGGAAGTTCGGCCGAACTTCTCGAACCCGAACATCCAGGTGTTCGCTCATCTCTACCTGTGACATCACCTGGCTGCCTGCTGATTGGCTGCATGCATGGTATTGTGGGTGATCCCTCATTCCCAGAGTTCCTTGCTCCATGTCCTAATACTTGCAGCAGCCATTTTAGGAAAAAATGTGATTCTTGCGGAAATTCAGATTCGTTGCGAATAAAATTTTTCCTGAAATTGGAGTCAAATTCCACTTTTTCAACTTCGATTCGCTCATTTCTAGTAGCTACTACTGCCATTACTATTGCTTCTACAGAGCTTCACTTCTCCTGTCTTGTTTGTCAGGTTGTATACTGTTGCTGCTCTTTTAAAACAGATAATTTTGGGCCGCTTGCACACTGCAAGCCATTACTGTTTCTGATACTACTGTGTGTGTGTTTGTATAATCACAGGCAGGTATCTGCCCCCATTAAGGGATAATATTTAGACCTTGCCCAGAACTAGCCACTGCCTATTTTGATACTACTATGTGTGTATAAACACTGATAGGCATCTGCCCTCAAAAAAAATAATTATTGGAACATTTTTTTAATTTTAAAAAGCATAACAAATCTGACAGTGCAGTGCATTTTTAAACAGTTTTTTTTGCCAACAAAAGTGTGTGTGTAGGTGATAGCAATATGTCTTATAAAGCGAATACTAATGAACGCTTTTCATTGTGGATGTGCTCATTATTATGCAGGAGGTGTGGGGAGCAGTGAGTGCAGTGCTGCTAGTACTGGCTGTATTCATTGCTCCTTGGTTTTCTTCTGGGTGCCTGATGTGCCGTTTCCTGACTGTGTGTAGTGTCAGGACGTACTGCACATAGGCATGCACTCAATGTCATGTCATAGTGCAGCATGGCACCAGCAGAATACCAAGGAGTGGTGAGTGTAGGAAGAGTGTGCCGTCCGGAAAAGGAGAGAAAAGTTGTTTTATTTATTTTACTTTCTAATCTGAGGTCTGATGAAGATTATGGGCCTGATTGGGATGGTGGGATCTGAGGTCTGATAACATTAGCGTCCGATTGGTAGGGTCTGATCTGAATAATCATAAAGATTGATAGTCTGATTGGGAGGGTCTGGTCTGAGGTCTGATAAAGATTAGGGGGTGTGATCTGAAGTCTGATAAAGATTGGGGGGCTGGTGAAGATTGGGAGTTCTGAGATGAAGTCTTATAAAGATTGGGGGGTCTGATGAACACTGGGGGTTTCATTGGGGGTCTGATGAACACTAGGGGTTTCATTGGGGGTCTAATGAACACTAGGGGTTTCATTGGGGGTCTGATGAAGATTGGAAATCTGATCTGAAGTCTGATAAAAACAATTTTCTTACTTTCCTCCTCTAAAACTTACGGTAGGTGTGTCTTATGATCGGGTGACTCTATAAAGCGAAAAATATTGTATGTCACTGTGACTTTGATGTTACTATTGTCTTTGCATTAACTAGCTTGAAATTGAATGGCTACCATCCTCGGAGACCCCATAGTGTTATACATAACTTTTCATGGGCAATCTGAGCACTTTCAACTTCAGTCACATTTATACATGAATCAAATGTACTGATTACTGAAATGTGCAATATACTGATTGGACCTGAAAAGAAATTTCAAGAATTTTCCTGGAGGTAGAACTCCTGACAATGTATCACTAATCAGCTACTTGCCGAATGTGAATAAATTTGAGCAATGCTGGTTTATTGTATAGACAATAGAGAGATAGTTGTTTTCTTGTTATTAAAATGGAATATATATATTTTCAGTTTTTTCTTTTTTTGTTCTTCTTCCCTTGACCAGGACTTATAATTTTTAAGTTTCTTCTCTAAAGCAACCTATTACTTATATTTCACATATTAGTCCCAAGAGATAGACAAGATCAGTACGAGTACAGCTACTTGTGTAAGCTAGGGATCCCACATCAAATGTCATGGGACTAGATATGACCTGAGCTTGAGTTTCTTTGTGTTTCATTTCTTCAAACTATTTCCTTCTTTTATCTGATTTTGTGGGGGATGATAAAAAGAAATAGTTAAAAAGTATGTAACTATAGTATTGGATATATTTTCTTAAAGAAATTAAATTCTGCACAAAAAAGATTTATAGTCTGAAAAGAAATTAACAGCTTAAAAATGTGAAAATGCCTTCCTTCAGGAAAGGCACTTGCTTTAACAGGATATGTTTAGGTTTATAAAAAACAAAACAAAAAACAAACCCATAATTCTTTCATTTTACTGCTATTAAAAAGAAACAGGGCATACCTATTGCAGTTAACAATTTGGTCAGACTCTAGAGTGAACAAGCTAGAGACAGATTCCAATAAGCAATTCCTGATCATGTATTGCTCAATACAGGAAAGACTGTATACTATTGCTAATTTGTATACACTCAATAAAGGTCAATATAAATTTATCATTTTGTTATTAACAAAAATACTGACATTAGCAATTGGTAGTATTCTTATTAGTGGAGATTTTAATGCAATTATTAGTAACATAGTAACATAGTATATAAGACCGAAAAAAGACATTTGTCCATCCAGTTCGCCCTGTTTCCTACAATCCAGTTGATCCAGAGGAAGGCAAAAAAACCCTGTGAGGCAGAAGCCAATTTTCCCCACTTAAGGGGAAAAAAATTCCTTCCCGACTCCAATCAGACAATCAGAATAACTCCCTGGATCAACGACCCCTCTCTAGTAGCTATAGCCTGTAATATTATTACACTCCAGAAATAAATCCAGTCCCCTCTTGAATTCCTTTATTGTACTCACCATCACCACCTCCTCAGGCAGAGAGTTCCATAGTCTCACTGCTCTTACAGTGAAGAATCCTTTTCTATGTTTGTGTACAAACCTTCTTTCCTCCAGACGCAGAGGATGTCCCCTCGTCACAGTGACAGTCCTGTGGATAAATAGATGATGGGACAGATCTCTGTACTGACCCCTGATATATTTATACATAGTTATTAGATCTCCCCTCAGTCGTCTTTTTTCTAAAGTGAATAACCCTAATTTTGATAACCTTTCAGGGTACTGTAGATCCCTCATTCCAGTTATTACTTTAGTTGCCCTCCTCTGAACCCTCTCCAGGTCTGCTATGTCTGTCTCGTTCACAGGAGCCCAGAACTGTACACTGTACTCCATGTGTGGTCTGACTAGTGATTTGTGAAGTGGTAGGACTATGTTCTCATCACGGGCGTCTATGCCCCTTTGATGCAACCCATTATCTTATTGGCCTTGGCAGTAGCTGCCTGACACTGGTTTTTGCAGCTTAATTTGCTGTTTATTAAAATTCCTAGATCCTTTTCCATGTCAGTGTTACCGAGTGTTTTACTATATATATTACACCATATAATTTCAGGCAACAACTGGATATAAAAGATATTTTAAATATTTTGGATCCACTGATATAATTGATATAGTATTTGGCAATATATGCATGGGGATGATTGTAAATATAAATATATATATATATATATATATATATATATATAACATACTCCAATGGTAATTTTATTTTTTACGTTGGATTGACAGATGATAACATCTGCAAATAATACCTAAACCTTACCTAGTCAAAGCATGAGCCGATCCTGTTATGATTTTTTCATTATTAATTTATTACATAAATACACATAAAATAAAACAAATACATATAGAGAAATCTTTCATTCACCGTACATCTTTTTATATTTAAAACCCCATTGTTTAACTTTTCAAGTGCCATTGTGACTTTTTTTGGTTGAATGGCATTTTTACATGTTTCCGAAAGAGGGTATGATGAGGGAGGGTGTGGGCATAGTAAGGGGGGGGGGTAATCCCCCTGGGCATATTCATCATTATTTTTGCCAGGAACTGGCTTAAATAAAGACTGAAATCTATGGCAGCACTGAGCTGCTGTAGATTTCTGCTTTGCATATGGCCAGTGCTTCATAATAAATTAAATGCCTGCTCCGGTGGGGCAAGCCCTATCAAGATCAGCACAGCACATGCTAAATATATATATTTCTAACCCCAACCAACTCAAACTGGAGAGAGAGGGAGAACAAATAAATAAATAAAAATAAAAAATAGAAAAAATTAAGTTTTCTCAGGTGCAATGGGATGCAAGGAGACCAGACAGCTATGTATTCATTGTAATACCCTCTATACTTTATATCCATTTCACTACCAGTGCCGTTCATTTACAGCGCTGTAGTGATAGGTAAATTTGGAGCCTGCTCATGCGTGCAGCAGGCCCCATGGCCGCCGGGTCTCTGTTGTTTCAAATAGCAGAGCCCCTTGGCTAATGACCACGACCAGCAATAATGTATATCACTGTAATTAAAGCCTTTACATGCCATGATCAATAGTGTTGAGTGAGAATATTCCAATAGCGAATTTTTTTTGCGAATATAGGCACTTCGCAAAATTGAATATTTTGCGAATATAGCGCTATATATTCGCTATTTCGAATATTCTTTTTTTTTTTTAAGTTGTTAATCCTTCTTGCTCTCTGGTTGTCTAGCTTGTCTTCCCACTTCCCAAAAGCTGATCTTACTTGTCCGGAGGATTCCTGGCTCCCTGCCCACTCCAGGCAATGCCCGTTGCTGCTTCTGCCGACTTCCCGTGTGCATGGGAACACCTCCATGCTAAAATGTACTGTCAGATATCCTAAGGGAATTAAGTGATGTCATAGCCAGACCATTATTTCTGATATTTACGGACTCTATAATAACAGGGAATGTTCCACAGGATTGGCGCATAGCAAATGTGGAGCCAATATTCAAAAAGGGTCCAAAAACAGAGCCTGGAAATTATAAGCCGGTAAGTTTAACATCTATTGTTGATAAACTGTTTGAAGGGTTTCTAAGAGATGCCATTTTGGAGTATCTCAATGAAAATAAGCAAATAACAGCCATATCAGCATGGCTTCATGAGGGATCGGTCATGCCAAACAAATTTAATCAGCTTCTATGAGGAGGTAAGTTCTAGACTTGACAGCGGCGAATCAATGGATGTCATATATCTGGACTTCTCCAAAGCATTTGACACCGTACCTCATAAAAGGTTAGTATATAAAATGAGGATGCTCGGACTGGGAAAAAATGTCTGTATGTGGGTAAGTAACTGGCTAAGTGACAGAAAACAGAGGGTGGTTATTAACGGTAGATACTCAGATTGGGTCACTGTAACTAGTGGGGTACCTCAGGGGTCAGTATTGGGCCCTATTCTCTTCAACATATTTATTAATGATCTTGTAGAAGGCCTGGACAGTAAAATATCTATTTTTGCAGATGACACTAAACTGTGTAAAGTAATTAACACTGAAGAGGACAGTTTTCTGCTACAGAGGGATCTGGATAGATTGGAGGCTTGGGCAGAAAAATGACAGATGAGGTTTAACACTGACAAATGTAAAGTTATGCACATGGTAAGGAATAATTCAAGTCACCCGTACATATTAAATGGTAAAACACTCAGTAACACTGACATGGAAAAGGATCTAGGAATTTTAATAAACAGCAAATTAAGCTGCAAAAACCAGTGTCAGGCAGCTACTGCCAAGGCCAATAAGATAATGGGTTGCATCAAAAGGGGCATAGACGCCCGTGATGAGAACATAGTCCTACCACTTTACAAATCACTAGTCAGACCACACATGGAGTACAGTGTACAGTTCTGGGCTCTTGTGAACAAGACAGACATAGCAGAGCTGGAGAGGGTTCAGAGGAGGGCAACTAAAGTAATAACTGGAATGAGGGATCTACAGTACCCTGAAAGGTTATCAAAATTAGGGTTATTCACTTTAGAAAAAAGACGACTGAGGGGAGATCTAATAACTATGTATAAATATATCAGGGGTCAGTACAGAGATCTGTCCCATCATCTATTTATCCCCAGGACTGTGACTGTGACAAGGGGACATCCTCTGTGTCTGGAGGAAAGCGGAGTTCCTAATGGTTGTATTGCTAGAATATAACAAAGATTTAGAATATAGTGCTATATTCGTGATATTCGTTATCTTCGTCAATTCTAGCAATACAAGTTACAACCTAGGAACTCAGCTCTAAGTTTAATTCGCAATGCGTAACATTTGCAATATATTGAATAATGACAAATATTCAATTTCAATGAATATATGACGTATATTCAATCGAATATTTGCGAAATATCACAAAATCGAATATGGCACCTCCCGCTCCTCACTAATGATCAAGTGGGATTACAGTACCTAAACCTTGGAAAACCTGGAAGCGTGCACTTCCTGGTCATTACCAACATCCCTGTGCAGCCAAAGGAGATGCCAACAATTGACTTTAATGTGCTAAGTCACTCTGAAGAGTCCCATCATATTAGAGCCGCAATTTTTATGTTGGCCTGACAAGAAATTAGCAAATTCACATATTACCATGCTCCTGTTTGGAACAAAAAAATAAATAAAAAAATACACAGATAACAAAAAATATAAATATCATGGTCATCACTGCATCCAAAAATGCTCATACTATTAAAATATAAAAGTATGTTTCCAATATGGCAAATGGTGTAATGGAAAAAGTATCAAAATGAGCGATTTGCCATTTTTTAATCACTTCTCTTACACAAAAAATGGGATCAAAAAGTCACACACACTTCAAAATGGTATCAATAAAAACTACAGATTGTCCCTAAAAAAAATGAGCCCCCACACAACTCAGTAAGCATAACTAGAAAAAAGTTATGGGGGTCAGAATATGGTGATAAAAAATAAATATAAGTTTTAATTTATTTTTACAGTATCTAGACATATAAAACCTATGCGGTATTATTATAATCGTACTGATACAGAGCATGAAGACCACAGGTCAGTTTTTCCATAAAGAGAATCCGTAGGGACAAAACCTTTAACATGGTGGAGAAATTGTGTTCCAATTCCACCCCATTTGGAATTTTTTCCCCACTTCCCATTACATTGTATGCCATTTTAATTGGTGGCATTACAAAGTACAACTTGTACAACAAGCCATTATATATGGCTCCAGGAAGATAGAGAAGAAAAATAAAAATGTAAAAATGAAAATACCTCCAGTATCCAAAGGGATATACAAAAACCGTTCATACCAGATAATATTATTCAACATATTCTTTTCCATGGTAGCAGAGATCCACTGCTTAAGAACCTGCATCCTGACACAAATCAAGGCTCTTAGTATGGCACCAGATATGCACTTTGGAACCTTAAGGGGCAATTGCGTGGCTTTTACGTCAGAATTCTGGCATGGAAAAGAATTCTGACCACTTTTCAAAAAGCCTGAAAAGGGGGCGTTGCGAGATGCCGAGGGGGCAGGCCAGAAGGGCCAACATATCTGTCTTTATTTACACCAGTTTTCTTGTGAAAACATAGAAACCTACAGCAGCTAGGAGTTTCCTATAGGTGTAATGGTGCTGCATGGCCTGCCAAAAGATGCAACAAACTCAGGAGAGACTTACGCCTCATCGTAAATTTGTCATATCCCCTAGCAGTGCAGATGGAATCAAGACCAGCACATAAAATGCCTGTCTTGATAAATGTCCCCCATAGTATCTGTTAACATACAAATAACATAACAAAATTGAACTTTTCCTGAAAAGACTCGCTGAGTATTGAATTAATTAACTCACAATACTGATGAAACTTCAGACCTCTGCAAAGAAGATGAATCAGGTCAGTAGTAATCCCAATGCAATTGTGAAATATCACCTAAATGGTTTTACCATTTTTTGTAGCTCCCTAATTCAAAATGTAAACACTTAAAATTTGTGGTCGGGGCTACCATTAAAGAACCTCCCCATCCCCTTGAAGACACTACTAATGGTTTGAGTTGTACCATAACCTTTCTTGTCGAAGGTACACCTGAAAGAGGGCAAAAAACCAGCATGACGTATCAAAACATATTTATTAGGAAATTACAAAGCCAAATTCTGGAAAGCACATGATATCTCTTGTACAGGGTTATGAATGTACCTGTTAAAGCATGATGAGCGCCATCGGCCCAGTCTACGAATAATATGTTCAGGCACTTTATTCTTGGAAGCTGCAGATGCCGCACAAATCCTGAATGAATGCCCAGAAATGGTGATCAGATTGATACCTAAGCTAATGGCCAAAATACGAATGTGAGAGACAAATTGAGAAGTAGAAAGAGGTGCTGAGCAGAAGGGTAACAAGGGGCTATCTGCACTGCGGTCGGCCAAGAAACAAAGCAACTTCTGCAAGACCTGGACTGGACACCACCAGTGAGTAGTGCGGAAAAATTTTATCAGTGTGGGAGGGCCTGACTGGGAAGTTTTGGTTTTGGGTAAGGACAGTATGTAACCCTCTGAGCCAGGGATTAATTTCCTAAGGGCCAAAAAATTGCTTTTACGGGATGAACTACTGAACTCCCCGGGCCTCAAGAATCTGTAAAACGCCAAGAAGATGGCTGCCTTGATCACAAGGCTTTGTAGTACACCGAAGGGGCTCCTATCAAGTAAGTCAGACATGCCTCTAAAAGTTTCATCGGAAATAGGTTCTCTACCAGAACTACCATTTCACAGAACTTTCAGAGCAGCCTTGATGACATGAATTGAGAATAACGAACGTCTCTCAGGATGTAATAGAGACAGATGATGATGGACACCAGCCAGATAAGACCTAACAGTACTATAAGATAGTTGCAATTCTATATGACAATAACCAATCAAGGCCAATATATGATCTATCAGACTCAAGTTGCCTCGTGGATGCTTTTGTTGGAAGCTAAGGTAAAAACGCCACCCGGTGATATAGGCCCTAGAATTGTTGGCTGAGAGTGACCTGTTAAGTAGACCTTGGGCAGTAGCTAGATACTTATTTAATCCAATAACAGTGAGGCATGAGGAGAAATCAGAGTTCCTGAGGCATCGGCTTCGGGTAAAACCTGAAAAAACAGAGAGGAATTAGCCTTGCATAAGGCGTCGACTGCAAAAATCTTAGAGTCATATGCTAGGGTGTCAAGAAAGTAAAAACTATGTGATAATGACAATTGAATAAGATGCCTCATGAGTGACATTGCTAATTGAGATTTGGATTTACCACTGCTCATGAAGGTAACGGTGACTGGATCATTGGAAACAAATACTACAGTGTTGTCTGCCCAAGATCTACCCCACACGAATGCGGCCGCCACTATGGGATACAACTCCTCTGCCTCTGTTGACTAGAGAACCCCGGAAACACCAAGCATCTGGCCATGACCCTTTAAGCCAATGGGGGCCAAAAATGGCAGCAAAACCAGTATTAACTGACGATTTAGAAAAATGATGGGGGAGTTATTAGAAACTGCTGGAATGAACATGGAGACACCATTCCAGCGACTCAAAAATTGATCCTACATGACTAGATCTGCTTGAGCATGGCTGTCAAGGAACACCGGGCTGTCTTGACAGGGAGCTTCAGAGAGAAGTGGTAATAAACATGCCACAAAAGACCTACCCTGAGGAATATCCGCATAGCAAAATTGAGCCTGCCCAATAGTGATTGTAATTCGACCTTAGTGGCGACCCTTCCTTTTGTAAACTGGAGAATGACTTCCTTGACCCTTACTAATTTCTCTTCAGGCAATCTGGCGGTCAAACTTTGGATATCTAGCACGATGCCTGGGAAAGTAATGGTGGTAGAAGGACCACCCACCTTCTTAGCAGAAACTGGAACACCTAACTGTGTAAAGCAGGCTAAAAGCTTCTTTAAACCTTCTTGGGTGCCCCGAGGAGATTCGATCAGTAGTAAATCGTCTAGGTAGTGTATGACGTGCTCGCAGCCGAACTTGTTTTCCAGGATCCAGTGTAACGCTTTTGTCAACTGATCGAAAATCCAGGGACTGCTTCTGGAACCAAAGTTTAGTTAGGTAGCAAAATAGTATGAGCCTTTCCACTTAATCTTGTGCCATTGCCAAAGCTCTGGCCTGATAGGAATTAACTTGAAGGCGTCCGATATGTCTGCTTTAGACAGAGCTGTGCCAGGACCTGCTTCTAGAATGAGGGCAATTGCCTGATCAATGGAAGCATATATCATGTTGACTTTCTCGGCTGGTATAAGAGAATTCAAGCTAGGAACATGAGCACCATTGGGAGCTGATAGATCAAAGATCAGCCTTTCTTTTTACTGAATTTGCCTGTAACAACCCCTATCGGACTTACTCTCCAGCGCTCAAATGGGGATGTTATGAAAGGACCAATAATATAACCTTTCTCTAGTTCGATCTGTAATAGTCTGTCTATAGAGCAGGGATTTTGTAAAGCAGACTGTAAATTCTTACATTCAAAAGTAGTTTCTGGTAAGGCCACAAGGCCAGTGTGGAAACCTGTTGTGAAACCAGACACGATAAAATTTGTGAAATGAGAATCTTGATTACCCTGCAAATAAAACTGCAAGAGACCCACATCCACAACACTCATATATGATTTATCTGTTTTTAATGAACATGCTACCTTGGGATGCACTCTGAAACAATTAACGCAAATGTGCAGTAGGCGGCACTGACTATAGTTACATGCGGAAAAATTATAATTGTTGCAGATCTGTGATCTGCCTAAATACTTAATGGGACGGCCAAGTTTATCAACTGACATTTTGCTCTTGCTAACTTCCGATGGACCTGCAGAAGGAGGTGAAGTGTTGGACCTTAATACATTAGCGGCATTATGACACCATTCCGCTGTATGATAAATCGATTGGCTTGAGGAACATGCCGGGGCTTTGAGACCCGCAAAATGCCTACAAAAAATTTCAGTGTCGAGATTTGCCCAATAGGTGGTGAACTGAAATTGGCTAAGAGCCGCTGCTGCTTTGGCGGACAAGGAGCAGTGATAATCGTAAAAAGCATGGCCTCCATATTTATAGCCCAATTCTGTGATTCTAAACATATATAGGTCCAACTCTTCTCTCCTGTCAGGATGAACAGAACATATTATGTCTCGATACAAACTGAATGCAAGCACAAATTCCGGGATAGTCAATTTCCTACTGAGCCTAAGATCACGACCCTTTAGGATGACAGAGACATCACCACAAGCAATGACTCGGTTTTCTGAAATATCACGTGTCACAAGATTTACGTCCCTACCATCCAGGATGTCCTTTTTAATGTTTGCTGGAATAAAATGAGCTGGAGTAACATTGGGCATGGTAACATTGTTACCTGAAGTGCTAGCTACTGGTGCAGCTGCGACCGACAACTGTGGAGGTGGTGAGGACATGACCGTGACCCTTGACTCCACTGACTCCAATCTGGATTGGACGACAGAAATTGAAGATGTTAAATTATTGAGCATGACATGAAGTTGAGACAAATAAGTTTGGACGGTAGCCATGGATACTTCTTGCTGACTGGCTTCTGCTGAACCAGATACTAACAACCGATCAAAGTTGAGCTTTCCAGGCGGTGGCTGGAAAAGGAATGCCTCTTTTCGTCAACTCAGACATCAATTTTGGTACAGTCCAACTCCGCAATGAGGGAATACTGCCGGATTCTGACATCCTTGACCCAAACTCTTTACCAGAAGCGTCCATGATATCCGACATGTGAGACATGATAAGACTGTAGGAATAAACAAATGTACAATATGAGACCTGTATTTTCTGATGAGGCTGCCACCTAACACCCGTTAGCGTGACCGAGAGGAATATCCGCTGAAAAACGACGTGCAAACCCCAGAAAGCATTTCCAATTTGTGAGAGATTTGTCAGGGACTTTAGGGAAGGTAAGATCTACGACTTTATCAAGGCCCGACCAAAAGTTAACCCAAGGACGGGCACCGACGTGTCCTCATCCGAGGGTGATACAGATACTGACACTGGGAGCAATAGTGGCCCCAACAGTAGGGGCAGAAGCCGCGGTAGAGGCCGTGGACAAGGGTCACAGCAGGGCCGTGGGAGAGGTGCGAGAACAACTAGAGGTGATTCTTTAGGGTCAGCACACTTTCTACCGGACTACCAGCTCAGGAGCAAGAAGGACACGCAGGTGCCCCAATAAGTGACACATTACAGGTGATTAACATCTCAGGTCGTACTCTCACAGATATAGAAATGCAACTACTGGGTAGAGGTATGTCATTTGTTCCCAGATGCAGATATAATCCATTTACCTGGGTCAAAGACATCAATTTATTTATTAGAAAACTCAAATGGCGCAAGCTGTTCATTCAGCGGGACAGAAATCACAGTATCGAATTGGGGATAGATGAGGAGGATATGCCGGGGGTGCGTCTCCTGGCAGACCTTCTTGAGGAAGGAACTCGAGAGGAAGGTAAAGGGCCCTTTACAGATCTTAGGGTCCCCTCCAGAAAAAATCCACCAGTGAGTGACTACTCCCCTCTTGATGCCTTCATTTCTATAGTCACTGAGAAATTGAGGTCACTTCGGGTCAGTGACGGAATGGCATCTAATCTGACCCTGAATGAACAGCTTGCTCTGGAGGATTTACAAAGAGACAGGAACATAGTGATTAAGCCCTCGGATAAGGGTGGCAATGTTGTTGTCATGGACAACACAAGATATGTGCAAATGTGTACCAGGATCTTGGAGGATGCAATATGCTACAGGAGGCTTACTGAGGATCCAACTGAAAAGTTCAAGTCTGAACTAATACAGATTTTGGATCACGGCAAATGGAAAGGGCTTATAAACAAGGCGGAGTTTGACTTCATGCTCCCCCAATATCCAATCATGCCATCCTTTTACTCCCTCCCGAAAATACACAAGGGGCTATCACCCCTAAAAGGGAGGCCAATTGTGTCCGGGATAGGAAGTATAACGGAGAAGGCTAGCATCTATGTGGATCGTATTTTGAGACCCTTTGTGGTGAGCCTGCCGTCCTATGTCCAGGACACAATGGACGTACTACGGAGGCTCAATGATCTACACTGTGATACTGGGACGCTGCTGGCTAGCCTCGATGTGGAAGCCCTGTATAGTTCCATTCCACATCACAAGGGCTGCGAGGCAGCCGCAGCGTTCCTGGCAGAAAGGGGTATGCAATACCAACTGCACAATGAATTTGTGATCATGTTGCTCAAATTCATTCTCAGTCACAATGTCTTTGCCTTTGATAGGCGCCTCTTCCACCAGCTCAGGGGTGTGGCCATGGGGAGCCCATGTGCCCCCACGTTCGCCAATCTCTACCTGGGCTGGTGGGAGAAGGAGGTGGTCTTTGGCGAGAGCATGGAGCAATGGGCCTCGTCCATTCTTATGTGGATGAGGTTCATTGATGATGTTTTCATCCTATGGAGAGGATCCAAGTCAGAGTTTGATAAATTTGTGGGCCTCCTCAATGTCAATGACTGGGGTTTATTTTTTACCCACGAGATCAATGATACTAGTCTGACTTTCTTGGACATCTCCATAACATTGGATCTGGATGGAAAGATCATCACGAATATGTTTTGCAAACCTACTGCAACAAACTCTCTGCTCAGATGGGAGAGCAGTCATCCCACTCCACTCAAGCGTGGAATACCCAAGGGGCAGTACCTCAGGGCAAGGCGTAATTGCTCTGAGTGGACTGGCTTTAGGCAGGCATCTAATGACCTTCACAGGAGGTTCAAACAAAGGGGGTACCCGGAGGCCCCTCTCAGAGAGGCATATCAACATGCAGCCTCATGTAGGAGAGAGGACCTTCTAATTCCCAAAATTAGAGCAACCCAGAATGGACCTTTCAGGATCATTGGTACATATGATGCTGCCCACAAAGAGGTACGGAATGTACTGCAGGAAGCCTGGAGTATCCAGTGGTAGGTGATCTTGTCGGTGACAGGCCACTCATCACTTATCGGAGAGGTGGGAACCTAGGTGACAGGCTGGTGCACAGTACTTACTCCTCCCCAGTGAGTAACACTTGGCTGCCCAGCAAGCCTCCGGGGACACACAGATGCAGTGGCTGTGTGGCCTGCAGGATTATCAAGAAGGGTAACAATGTGATAAGCTCTGTCACAGGACGCAGTTACACTATAAGATCTTTCATTAACTGCAGGACCGTGTGTGTAATATACTTGGCGACATGCATTTGCCTCAAACAATATGTTGGCAAAACCAAGAGGGAATTCAGAAGGAGAGTGGGGGAGCATCTCTGTGACATCCGAAATCAAGATCTCACCCCTCTGGCACAGCATGTCGCCATATACCACCCTGCCACAGGCGATCGATGTTTCAAGGAATTGAACATGTCAAACAGTCCCCAAGGGGCGGTGACGTGGACAATTTACTGTTAAGAAAAGAAGCCGAATGGATTTTCAGACTTCAAACAGTTAAGCCCACAGGATTAAATGATTCCATCTCTTTTGCCCCTTTTCTATAATAATTGCTGTATGTAGCAATTATCCTCCGTGTATGCTGCACAGCTGTACCATCCGCGATATTAAGTGGTAGGACATTGTTGCACATTCCACTGGTGTGGTAATTTAGATGCAACAAAGTTACCAACGAGGTACTTGATCTGATATATACCTTATCCAGTTTTATATACCACCAACCATCATCCTCCTTCTCTGTCTCCCTTTTCCGGTGGTTGAAGACAGCTTCAATGCACCATATCTCCAACAGCACAGTATTGCTGGCATATGTCACCAGGAATAAACAAACTATTACCCACGGGAACGTGCGATGTATTGGTCTCAGGGGTGAGGAGATACATTACCTAATCCTCTGGTCGGAATGACGGAACCCTGAGCTAGCTCCTCCCGGCATGGGCGGGGCTACGGCTATTTAAACTGTAGCGCTGAGCGGCCGTTTACGGCCAAACCAGCGCCGGAGGCTTGTATCGCGTGCACGCTATCAGTGGCGCGCGATGTTTGCAACATGATATTATCTCTATTCTGTCAGCTCCTGATGAGATGCCCGCAATAGGGCGATGAAACGCGTTGAGCTGCAACATTGAGAGCTGAGCGATTTGTATCAACACTAATACTAGCAGCCTCATTGGTAAACTTTAGTAGGGTCAGGGTGGAAACACTGTGATGCCAGCTGCTAGCGGGTTAATTTTTATGTAACCAGCGCAGCGGCAGCCACCCCAACCGTATATATCTGGTATATAGCGGTGCAACAGGGAACTTTTTCGGTATTGATCAAACCGTACCCTGACAGATTAACTCTGCACCGCTATACACGGATAGTTATTTAGCACGGATAGCTCTTATTTATCCAGATACCCCAATAAAGATTTATTGTTTTCTCCCAAGCGCTATCTGTTTTTACTAAATCCTAAAACCTGCTTTTACTTTCACTTTCAGCTATGTTCACTGCATCCCGATTTCTAATAGTGATGTGTTCCTATGTACTGAAGAGATTGCTGTCATTTCAAACATTTGCTGTCATTTCAAACAATACAAAGCCCATATCTCTAGCTGGTACCAAACCAAAGATATGAGGAGCTAAATCAGACACCCCACCCCCCTCCTCTTCAGTCTGGAGAAGGAGGGGGGACAGTTTCAGAGCTAACAGCCTGCAGGAGAAAAGGAAAAATAGTAAAAATAATATGTAGAAATGTGGCATTACCATCATTGTAGTGACCCACATAATACAATTATGTCATTTTTACCGCACAGTGCACATCATAAATTCCACAAAATATTGTTAAAATTGCTGTTTTTTATCTTTCTCCCTAAAAATAATATGTTATTTAACCCAAAATGGTTCCTAAAAAAAACTACAACTAATCCCGCAAAATAAAAAAAAGAATTTAGAAGAAAAAAATTAAAAGTTTGCTGGAACACAAAGGGGGAAAATATTATTGGTCTTAAGGCTAAAATTAATTATGTCACTAAGGGGTTCAAAATGCACTAGTGTCCCCTGAGTTGTGTGCCAACAAGATTTACTGCAGACACACAATAAAAATATATAATAAAAAGTTTTTGGGAGGGTTTTTTTCAATTTAAATGTGTCTGCTAGGAGGTTAAGGGGTTATCCCGTAGAGGACCCCGCAGATATCGTAAAGACCACAGCCATACATGTGATTGGGCAGGTGCAGGAGACGCACCTACCCGATCCGCGGCAGTGGTCCAGCAGTCACTGATAGCCGGACCCCTGCTGCATGTGTGGGCATCGGTGAAATCACTAATGCCAGCGCATTAACCCTTGATGTGCCACGGTGACCGCTGACCGTGGCACGTGCGATGTCCTTGATAACTTAAATTTTAAAAAAGTATACATATTATGTATCACTGCATCCGTAAGAACCTGCTGTATAAAAATATCACATGACCTAACCCCTCAGGTGAACACCGTAAAAAAAAAAACGGTGTCAAAAAAGCCATTTATTGTCATCTTACATTACAAAAAGTGAAATACCAAATGATCAAAAAGTCCTATACACCCTAAAATAGTATTTATCAAATCGTTATCTCATACGGAAAAAAATGAGCCTCTACATAAGACAGTCGCCCCCCAAAAAATAAAAATACGGCTTTCAGAATGTGGATACACAAAAAAATCATTTAAAAAAATGCTTTATTATGTAAACTGAAACAACCAACCAAAAAAAGTAGTCATATTTGGTATTGTCACATCCGTAACAGCCTGCTCTATAAAAATACCACATGATCTAACCTGTCAGATGAACGTTGTAAATAACAAAAAATGAAAACTGTGCCAAAACAGCTATTTTTTTGTTTCCTTGCCTCACAAAAAGTGTAATATAGAGCAACCAACAAACATATGTACTCTAAAATAGTACCAAAAAAACTACCACCTTATCCCGTGGTTTTCAAAATGTGGTCACTTTTTTGGAGTTTCTACTCTAGAGGTGCGTCAGGGGGCCTTTAAATGGGACATGGTGTCAAAAAAACAGTCCAGCAAAATCTGCCTTCCAAAAACCATATGGCGTTCCTTTCCTTCTGCACCCTGCCATGTGCCCGTACAGCAGTTTACGAACAGATATGGGGTGTTTCTGTAAGCTACTAAAATGGGTTCACAAAGTCACTAAGTGACTTCAGACCCGAACTGGTCCTTAAAAAGTGGGTTTTGGAAATTTTCTGAAATATTTTAAGATTTGCTTTCTAAACTTCTATGCCTTCTAACGTCCACAAAAAATAAAATGGTATTCACAAAATGATCCAAACATGAAGTAGACATATGGGGAATGTAAAGTAAAAACTATTTTTGGAGGTATTACTATCTATTATAAAAGTAGAGAAATTGAAATTTTGCAATTTGGAAAGTTTTCTAAATTTTTGGTAAATAAAAATGAAATATTTTGACTCAAATTTACCACTGTGATGAAGTACAATATGTAACGAGAAAACAATCTCAGAATGGCTTGGATAAGTAAAAGTGTGTTAAAGTTGTCATAACATAAAGTGACACATGTCAAATTTGCAAAAAAATGCCCTGGTCCTTAAGGTGAAATATGTCACGGTCCTGAAGGGGTTAAGGTTGTTTTTATGTCAGTCTGGCTTTGCTTTTTGTGCTTGCACCAAATTTTTGAAATGGTGCACATTAATAATATATGTGGTGTGTGCGCAATGTGATTTACACCTTTAGGTTTAAAAGTAGACACGGGTTTGCCTGGTGTGGTTTGCAACTTTTTTGCAACTTTTGTAAGTCACACGTAGCAAATGAGCCATAATCCACTGTGAAAAGTAGAGAGGAAAAAGAGAGAGGAAATGTTGTCATGACTTGCGACTTTTTTATGCTACAAAACTAACATGTATGATTTCATAAATGACCCCCATAGACTTTGCTAATAGTGATAGGCGGCATGGGCAATATTCAAATTCACAATATTTAACAAACTTTTGGGTGAATATTCGCCATAGATTCGTAAATTCGAGAATTCATGATCTACAGTCATAATTTTTTTGATTGTGAAAATCGGCAATCAGAAAATTTGCGATAAAAAATTTGAAATACGAAAATTCAAAATTAACACTACTCCTAAAGTCAAAGATATTGCAGCCTTCTCATTGGCCCACAAGCAAGAAGCAGTGAAGGATCATGGGTACTGATGAAAAAAATCAATATTCTAGATATTCACAAATTCTCGAAGTGCCAATATTCACAATAAAAATTTGATTTAGAATGTTCACGATCAACACTATTTACCAAGAATTAGGCACACCTGTCTATAGAATCTATTGATAAGTTTCTAGAGTGGGTACCCCTGACAGAGCCCAGGGAGGAACAAGGAGCTCATATAATTAAAGAATTTCCAGCTTCTGAAGAAAAATTATTGATAGCTCCATTAAAATCTTGTAAAGCCTCTTGTCCTTATGGACACATAATTGAACCCCTGAGTTTAAATATTTTTATAAAACCCATAGCTCAAGCCATTAGGATAAATAAAGGCATTCTAGAGCAGAGAGTGGCTCAAACAATTTCAAAATGGAAGTGTACTGTATGCAGATGCCAATATAAGTTCATGCATTGACCCTATGGTAACTCTGAACGCATTGGTGAAGCTTTATTAGGAATATGCATTTCAGTTCTGGACACCAGTCCATAGAAAGGGGACTCAGGAGCTGTAAAGAGTACAAATAAGAGCTACTAAGCTGATAGGGGACATGAAGGGTCTTAGTTATTAAAAGAATTGAGTGTATTTAGTCTTGAGAAGAGACATTTTAGAACGTTTGCTAGTGTACATGGGCTTATAGATAAAATCTCTTACTCAAAGGAAGGTTTTCCCAGATTTAGCAATTTTCTTCTAAGAACCATATGAAAAGAGATATCTCCATTATCAATTTTGAAATTTAATTAAACTTAAAGTCCAGTAGTAACATGAATTATATGGTAACCTGAAGTGACCTGAAAAAAAAAATCTCTAATCGAGATCAGAACTTGAGGTAGTCTTATAATTACTCACAGTGCATTAATCATTTAGAGAGTACATATCGATTACAGCTAAGATTGTATCAAATACCAACAAGGCTGACCAGATGCTACCTATTTAAACTCATGGTTTCAGTGACAGACCAGAGGCACCTGGTTCCATATTTGGTAGGGATGGCCAAAAATAAATGTATTATGGAAGTATTAAAACACAAGATGTGCCCCAAACAATGGAGTTGAAATGTCACTTGTACTGCAGCGAACAACGTAAAAGCAAAACACATGAAACTATTGAGCAATTGTGTTGTCTTCCAATCTCACCCCATTTAGATTTTTTTTTCCATTTTCCACTATATCGTATGCAATTTTAAATGGTGTCATTAGAAAGTACAACTTATCGAGCAAAAAGCAATCTATCATGTGAAAGGAAAATAATAACGGTATGTATTCTGGAAGGCCGACTGTAAAAAAAAAAAAAAAAGGAAAATCATTCCATCACTAAAGGGTTAATGTTTGATTAAAGCTCAAAATAAATAGAAAATACTTATACTTGCATTTTGATTACTTTTCTTGAGATATCACCCTTTGTATAACAACCACAATTAAATTTTCAACCAGGCTAAGAATGGCCCAACATTAACCCCTTGCCGACACATGACGTACTATTACGTCTTGAAAGGCACTGCCTTACAGTATTAGGACGCAATAGTACGCCATGGTGATTGGGCGGGCAGCGGAGCCGTGTGCGCCTGATAACTGCAGGGATTCAGCAGTCCCTGGTAGCCGGGCCCTTGCTGTATCCGCTGGAATCGCTGTTAACCCCTCATTACCGCGGCATAGAAGGGGTTTGTGTAGGGTGCAGGAGCGCATCAGGTCCCTGTGCTGTTGTGACAGGGACCCGATGCGTGAGAAGGCAGCCGGATGCCATGCAGAGGCTGCCTAATGCCTTGCACGGCATCGGGACCTGCCTTCTACAGGTGCCCAGGAGATCCAGCCAGTATTGTAAAGCATTGCAGAGGGGGATTAGACCGCCAAAAGTGAAAGTCAAAAATAAAATAAAGAAAAATAAGTGTTTTTAATTAAATTAATAAAGTTATTAAGTAAAAAAAGTAAAAAAACGCTCCTTTCCCCTTATTTTATAATAAAAAACTGATAAATAAGGAAGAAATAAAACACACATATTACGTATTGCCGTATCCGTATTGACTGTCTCTGTAAATATATCACATGATCCACCCTGTCCGATAAACACCATTAAAAAAATGGTGTAAAAAAAAAAAGCTATTTTTGTCACCTTACATCACAAAAAGTGCAACACCAAGCAATAAAAAAGGCGTATGTCCCAGAAACTGGTTTCAATAAAACTGTCACCTCATCCCACAAAAAATGAGCCCCTACCTAAGACAATCGCCCAATTTTTTGGTCACCTTGCCCCATAAAGTGTATTAATGAATGATCAAAAAATGATATGTACCCAAAAATGGTACCAATAAAAACATTAGCTCTTCCTGCAAAAAACGAGCCCCTGCACAAGATTGGCAGAAAAATAAAAAAATAGGGCGTTCAGAAAATGGAGACACAAAAGCATATTTTTTTTTCAAAAATACTTTATTATGTAAAACTAAAACAAACACACATAGAAAGTAGACATATTTTATATCTTTGCGTCCGTAAGAACCTGCTTAGATGAATGTTATAAAAAATAAAAAATAAAAACTGCCAAAACATAAATTTTTTGGTTACCTTGCCTCACAAAAAATGTAATACAGAGCAATTAAAATTTATATGTACCCCAAAATAGTACCAATAAAACTGGCACCTTATCCCGTAGTTTCCAAAATGTGGTCACTTTTTTGAGTTTTTACTGTTTCAAAACTGCATCAGGGGGGCTTTAAATGGGACTTGGCATCTAAAAACCAGTTCAGCTAAATATGCCTTCCAAAAACCATATGGTGTTCCTTTCCTTCTGCCTTGTGGCCATACAGCAGTTTACGACCATATGTGGGGTATTTCTGTAAGGCCTCATGCACACGGCCGTTGTTGTGGTCCGCGTCCGAGCCGCATATTTTGCGGCTCGGGCGCGGACCCATTCACTTCAATGGGGCCGCAAAAGATGCGGACAGCACTCCTTGTGCTGTCCGCATCCGTTGCTCTGTTCCGTGCCCCCACAAAAAAATAGAGCATGTCCTATTCTTGTCCGTTTTGCGGACAAGAATAGGCATTTCTATAATTGGAACGGAACTTGCGGAACGGAACGCGGAGCAGCTTTCGTGTATTGCGGATCCGCGGTTTGCGGACTGCAAAACACCAACGGTCGTGTGCATGTAGCCTAAACCGCAGAATCAGGGTAATAAATATTGAGTTTTGTTTTGCTGTTAACCCTTGCTTTTTTACTGGAAAAAATGGATTAAAATGTAAAATCTGCCAGTAATTCTTGTGGAACACCAAAAGAGTTTAACAAAGTTTGTAAAATCAGTGTTGAATACCTTGAGGGGTGTACTTTCTAAAATGGGGCCATAATATGTAAGCCTCACAAAGTGACTTCAGACCTGAACAGGTCCTTAACAAGTGGGTTTTTGCTTCTAAACGTCTAAGCCTTCTAACGTCCCCAGAACATAAAATTTCATTTTCAAAATGATCCAAACATGAAGTAACACAGGAAGTGAGGTCAGCCAGCGCTTGCCAAATGCTGCGGTGCTGCGGGAAGGAGCGTAACTCCACGTAATCACAACTGAAAAATCCCAGCACACAATCTTTTGCTTCTCAATCAATGCTTCTTGTTTATTATATTATAACGCGTTTCGGCAATCTGAGAAAAAGAGAAGTCGCACTAGGATAGGTGAGATCAGATGAGGTGCACCTCGCTAGTAAGCCACACCCACTAGACCAAGGTTAAAAATAATGTTCGATTGTAGCTGGGCACACTCAAGAGGTCAGGGTCATAGAGATAATAAATTTAATGGACACAATATATAAATAAAATCAGACCGTCGGTAATTACAAAATGCTAATAAGCTGCTCTAATAGAGTGGATGGCATAGACAACGCAATGGATTAATAACAATAATCACCGGGAACCCGACTGATACTGTCCACATGTAGCATACATTTAGATCTCAAACAGGTACGCTGATGCTATGGGTCATGTAATGTGGTAGGATGGTAGGTGGATGAAAGTGGATAGGGCTGGATGGAAGTGAATAGGACTAAGTTGATGTATTAGTCTCTACAAAATTTGGAGATCTCATATAGGTCTCATTTAAGTCCTTATTTAAATCCACATCCTAATCAGTCTATGGGTGAATAAAATAGGTTGGGATCCCCCTTGGTGATAATGCGGAGCGGCGTCCCGCTCTTACTAAGTATGTGGCGGCGTCCCGTCACTACTAGTAAATGAAAGCTCTTAAGATAAAAGTGGAAGCCCGTAAAGTACAAGTACAGGGTAGATCTTACCCGACCGTAGGGTAACTGTACTCCCTTCGTTGCGTTATTCTCCCTTCAAAATCGGGGATCTCGCTCTGTAATGGCAGGTCTCCAGTCAGCGGTGTCTCATCTGAGTAACACGTGCATCTCCTCTCTTACCAGCGTGTTTTAGCTGTGTTCGCGCTCTGAGTCCGCACAATTTCTTACAGGATGATGAAGGTATAGTATAATGAACGATGTTATAAACGATGTTATAAAAGGGCTTCCACATCCAGTCTCAGTTAACAGGGAAAAAAGCACCATACGCGTTTCGGGGTTTGTATTTCACCCCTTCCTCAGTGGCAGCCATTTCCCTGTAGATACCCCTCCTATATAGGGGTTCCCATCACTTTGAAAATATGGACTGGATCACAAACCTTACGGGAAGGGAATGTCCACCTTGTATAGTCCATTATAGGGATCTCTCCTTTCCCGAATTGGAGATTCATACAACTCTATTTTCTACCTATAGGGGTTAATGGTTTTCATTAATCTCAAAATTTAAAAAAGTCCATTAAAGCAACCTTTAATTCTCGACAATTTCCATACAGTTGTTGTTGCGGGTCTTCTCATTACAACGCAGTAAAAAACGCATTTGTATCAAGGTGCGTTTCCAATGCGTTTCTAGTGCGTTTTTCAGAATTCAGAAAAGAATTAAAATATATAGAATTAAATATTCACATTAACAGTATCATGAAGCACAAATTATTAAATAAATATACATAATCCATTATCTAAAAATATATATTTTTTTAAATATATCATACTTTTATAAAAAATGTGGTTTATCATACTTATACTGATCTATCATAAAAATATTACGGACAGATACATATCAATCGAAAATAAATAAATATAAAAATATCAAATGGAGTAAGGATACTTGAATCATGGTTCCCAAAGGGTTGTCTTGATTTCTGTAGGATTGAGTGGGGGCCTGTATGCCAAGGACAGACGAGCTGTGGTAGAGCACACGTCCGGCTGTTCATCGGCACACAGGCACCCAACCCTCACAAGAACCCAAACAGTTCAAATTCTGAATTCAAGCCCTTGGGTATCAATGTATCTAACTCGAAAATTCTCTTTGTTTCTAATCTCGACATTTTTTCTACATGATTGCCGCCTCTCCAATCCTTATTGACTCTGTCTATTGCCATAAACTTGATTCCTGTAGGGTCTTGGTTGTGTGTATTTTTAAAATGAGATGATAGTGAGAGATTTTCAAAACCCTTTTTTGATGTTTGAAATGTGTTCCCCGATTCGTTTTTTTAGGGTTCTCTTAGTTCTGCCCACATATTGTCGGTTACACGGGCATTGGATCACATAGACAACGTTCTCCGAAGTACAGGTAAGGAACTCAGTAATTATGTGTCTGTGGTTATTTGATGTTGCATCTCTTTTGTCACTCTCTGAAAAGATGTAATTTTGCAATTCCCACATCTTCCACATCTGTGGAAGCCTTTTATGTTTGCCCAATTAGAAATATTACATTTCCTCGGGGCAGAGTTTTTCACAGTGGGAGCTACAGTACAAGTAATCCCAAGTTTGTAGCCTTTGTAAAATTGATTCTAGGGACAACCGGCAGCATAGAACCCAGAGTTTTATTTCTCTGTAATAAATGCTAGTGTTTTACAATAATGTGGCGGATCTTTCTGTGGTCGTCATTAGAGATGGCCCGAACTATCCGCCGGCGAACAGTTCCCGGCGAACATAGCTTGTTCGCGTTCGCCTCAACGGGCGAACACATGAGATGTTTGGTCCGCCCCCTATACATCATCATTGAGCAAACTTTGACCCTGTACCTCACAGTCAGCAGACACATTCCAGCCAATCAGCAGCATACCCTCCCTCCCAGACCCTCCCATCTCCTGAACAGCATCCATTTTAGATTCATTCGGAATTTGCAGTCTTAGTGAGAGGAGGGAGAGTGTAGTTGCTGCAGATTTAATAGGAAAATCGATAGCTAGGCTAGTGAATTCAGTGTCCACTCCAGTCCTGAAAGACTCATCTGATCTCTGCTGTAAGGACAGCGTCCTGACAGCACCCCAAAAAGCCCTTTTTAGGGCTGCAACATTAGCCTGCTTTTTTTTCCCTTTATATACATATTGCAGTTGCCTGGCCTGCCTGTGTGTGAGGAGCTGCAGGCCCACAGACTGTAGTGTGCCCACTGCCAGTGCCCACCCCTGTCATCCCATGTAGCACAGGTCTTTGCATCAAAAAAAGGCATTTAATTTTTACACTTTAATCTAAGGTTAGTTGCCTGCCAGTGTGTGTCAGGCTGACTTCCACTGACTGTAGTGTGCCCACTGCCAGTGCCCACCACTCATACCGGCTGGCACAGGACTTTGCATAAAAAGGCATTTAATTTTTACACTTTAGTGTAATTTCAGCTGCTTGCCTGCTGCCAGTGTGTGTCAGGCCGACTTCCACAGACTGTAGTGTGCCCACTGCCAGTGCCAACCACTGATACCGGGTGGCACAGTAGCTTTCCGATAAATAAGGCATTTCATTTTTAGACAGTAGTCTAAATTCAGTTGCTTGCCTGCTGCCAGTGTGTGTCAGGCCCACTTCCACTGACTGTAGTGTGCCCACTGCCAGTGCCCACCACTTATACCGGGTGGCACAGTACCTAGCACGCGTAGTACCACTTATCTAAAAAAAAAATGACCGGCAGAGGCAGGCCACCCCGGAGCGGCCGTCGTGGTCGTGGTGCTGTGATTTCCACTTTCCCTGGAATAATGCCCAGTGTTCAGAGGCCACGTACCCTTAACCTGAAAAATTCTGAGGACATAGTTGACTGGCTTAGACAGGACACCCAATCTTCAACAGCTTCCGCTAAGAACCTTGACGCACCATCCTCCTCCAGCTCAGCTTCGGTCACCTCCTCTCAAGTTACCACGCACCCGCCCGCCGCCACCACCACCACTACCACCACCGCCACCACAGCCGCTTCACTTGATCCGTCAGAGGAGTTATTTACACATCAGTTGGATGCAGTTAGTGATGCGCAACCATTATTGCCAGATGATGTAGATTGCGGGGATATGTCTCAGTCAGGCAGGATTACACACATGGACGTACAGTGTGATGATGATGATGATGTGTGTACCCGCTGCTGCTTCCTTTGCTGAGGTGTCAGATACAAGTGAAGCGGTTGATGATGACGATGTGTCCACGGATGCCACGTGGGTGCCTGCTCGAAGAGAAGAAGATAGGAAAGTTCAGAAGGGAGACAGAGAGAATGAGGAGACGAGTTGGAAGCAGGGGGAGGTCGTCGCAAGGAGTTAGTGGCACAGTCAGACAGCATGTATCGGCACCTGGGGTCAGCCAGACAGCACGCCAGTCAACACATGCTGTTGCCACCACCAGAATGCCGTCATTGCAAAGCTCAGCAGTGTGGCATTTTTTTGTGTGTGTCTGCCTCTGATAACAGCAATGCCATTTGCAACCTGTGCCAAAAGAAACTGAGTCGTGGGAAGTCAAACACCCACCTTGGTACAACTGCTTTGCGAAGGCACATGATCTCACATCACAAACGCCCATGGGATCAACACATGAGTACAAGCAGCACACAAACTCAAAGCCACTATGCTCCTCCTGGTCCAGCATCTTCAGCCACATCAACCACTGCTGTCCTCCCTGCCCCCTCTCAACCACCCGCCACTCCATCTCTCACCTTCAGCAGTTCCTGCTTATCTGCCCACAGTCAGGTGTCTGTCAAGGACATGTTTGAGCGCAAAAAGCCAATGTCACAGAATCACCCCCTTGCCCGGCGACTGACAGCTGGCTTGACGGAACTCTTAGCCCGCCAGCTTTTACCATACCAGCTGGTAGAGTCTGAGGCCTTCAAAAAATTTGTCGCTATTGGGACACCACAGTGGAAGGTACCCGGACGAAACTTTTTTTCAAAAAAGGCAATCCCAAACCTCTACCATGTCATTGAAAAGGAAGTCATGGCATCTCTGGCATACAGTGTTGGGGCAAGGGTCCATCTGACCACTGATACCTGGTCTGCAAAGCACGGTCAGGGCAGGTATATCACGTATACTGCGCATTGGGTCAACCTGCTGACGGCTGACAAGCATGGAATGCGTGGCTCCGCAGCGGAGTTGGTGACACCACCACGACTTGCAGACAGACCTACTGCCACCTCCTCTACTCCTACTCCATCCTCTTCGATATCCTCCTCGGCTGAGTCCTCTTCTGCTGCGGCGTCTGGCTGCACATCAACTGAATCCCCTCAGCTCCCCAAGGGTTATTCCACATCCCGGATAGGACAGTGTCACGCTGTCTTGGGGTTGACTTGCCTGAAAGCAGAGAGCCACACAGGACCAGCACTCCTGTCCGCCCTGAACGCACAGGTGGATCAGTGGCTGACCCCGCACCAGCTGGAGATCGGCATAGTGGTGTGTGACAATGGAAGCAATCTGTTGGTGGCATTAAATTTGGGCAAGTTGTCACATGTGCCGTGCATGGCACATGTGTTGAATCTCATCGTACAACGTTTTGTGTCTAAGTACCCAGGCTTACAGGACATCCTCAAGCAGGCCAGGAAGGTGTGTGGCCATTTCAGGCGTTCCTACACGGCCATGGCGCACTTTTCCGATATTCAGCGGCGCAACAACATGCCAGTGAGGCGCTTGATATGCGACAGCCTGACACGTTGGAATTCAACACTCCTAATGTTCGACCGCCTGCTCCAACAAGAAAAAGCCGTCAAAGAGTATTTGTATGACCGGGGTGCTAGGACAGCCTCTGCGGAGCTGGGAATCTTTTTGCCACGTTACTGGACACTCATGCGCAATGCCTGTAGGCTCATGCGTCCTTTTGAGGAGGTGACAAACCTAGTCAGTTGCACCGAAGGCACCATCAGCGACCTCATCCCATTTGTTTTCTTCCTGGAGAGTGCCCTGCGAAGAGTTCTGGATCAGGCTGTAGATGAGCGTGAAGAGGAAGAGGAAGAGTTGTGGTCACCATCACCACCAGAAACAGCCTTGTCATCATCACTTGCCGGACCTGCAGCAACGCTGGAAGAGGAGTATGAGGAAGAGGAGTCAGAGGAGGAATGTGGCGGCTTTGAGGAGGAGGAAAACCAACCACAGCAGGCACCCCAGGGTGCTCGTTGTTGTCACCTATCTGGGACCCGTGGTGTTGTACGTGGCTGGGGGGACGAACAGACCGTCAATGACATCAGTGAGGACGAGGAACGGGAAATGAGTAGCTCTGCATCCAACCTTGTTCAAATGGGGTCTTTCATGCTGTCATGTCTGTTGAGGGACCCACGTATAAAAAGGATGAAGGAGAACTATCTGTACTGGGTGGCCACGCTACTAGACCCCCGGTATAAGCAGAAAGTGGCAGAAATGTTACCAAATTACCGAAAGTCGGAAAGGATGCAGCAGTTCAAAACCAAACTAAAAAATATGCTTTACACAGCTTATAAGGGGGATGTCACAGCACAACGGGAATCTAACAGGGGAAGAGGTGAGTGTAATCGTCCTCCTACCACGGCGGCAAGGACTGGACGATTTTCAGATGTGTTGTTGAAGGAGGACATGCAGAGCTTTTTCAGTCCTACTCATCGCCACAGCCCTTCGGGATCCAGCCTTAGAGAACGACTCGACCGACAGGTAGCAGACTACCTCGCCTTAACAGCAGATATCGACACTCTGAGGAGCAATGAACCCCTTCACTACTGGGTGTGCAGGCTTGACCTGTGGCCTGGGCTATCCCAGTTCGCGATAGAACTTCTGGCCTGCCCTGCTTCAAGTGTCCTGTCAGAAAGGACCTTCAGTGCAGCAGGAGGCATTGTCACTTACAAGAGAAGTCGCCTCGGTCAAAAAAGTGTTGATTACCTCACCTTCATAAAGATGAATGAGGCATGGATCCCGAAGGGACTGACAGTGGGGGATACGTTTGACTAACAAAAGGCCTGATTACATGCCTTGGCCTCAAAATGGTCCCCACGCTGCTGTATTTAATGTCTGCATACCGGATGACTTCTTGAATTCTTCACCACCAACTATGGTTCAAGCCACAATGTTTTAGTCACTTTTCTGCTTGGAAAACATCAATTTTTCCGGCCACTGCTACAATAGCGGCTGCAACAATGCCATTATTTTTCAGGCATGTGTACATGCCTAATTTTTCTGTCCTATGGTGCAGCACTGTGGCTGCAAAAACAAACCAAAAAAAAAAGGCACATACAAGTGTCAATTCCCCTTCGTGATCGTTGCCTTGTTGTGGTGAAGGGGCAAGCAATCATCACCTCTATGAGTGTGGTGGCAATGTTGCCACACCCCAGATGATAAGGCCGTTGCTTCATTATGGTCAGACCAAAAGCGATCGGACGGCTGGATAATATTTAATAGAAAAAACAGTAATTTACCTTTTTTTTTATATGTTGTATGGGTTTTTAATACATAAAATAAAAAATTATAATAAAGTCTCTTAATAGTTTATTAGAAATGATGCAGACAATTAAAAAAATCCCCATCAATTCCAATACAAAGCAAGCACAGAGCTCAGAACTAAATTATTTCATGATGTCGTAATGGTTCGCTAATTCGACAATGGTTAATCAATTCGACCGGATAGGGTCCGTAACAGGGATTAAACTGATAGGAATAGTACTAGTTAAGACACCACTCATATAGGGTGTCACAGCACATTGCTCTGTGCACGCGCAGTGTCCCAATTTGGGAGTAAGAGGACCGACCAAGCTGCTTTTTCCATCTCCCGGTTCCTCAAATCAATTCAGTTTGGTGTATGAGAGTTTGGTCTGTCACTGTGAAGGCAGTCGAAGGTACCCGGCCTAAATTATTTTAAACAAAAGGCAATCCCTGATATGGGACGTAACAGGGATTAAACTGATGAGAATAGTACTACAGAAAATACCACTCATATCGGGTGTGACAGTAAATTGCATGGCGCAGACGCAGTGACCGTGGATTAAAACAGAGTGGAGGGAGCCAGCGTTTTTTTAACCATCTCCCCGTTCGAAAAATCTATTCAATAAATGGCCCCCAGATTGGGGAGTCGAGGACGTTAGAGGGATTAAACTGATGAGAATAGTACTACAGAAAATACCACTCATATCGGGTGTGACAGTAAATTGCACGGCGCAGACGCAGTCACCGTGGATTAAAACAGAGTGGAGGGAGCCAGCGTTTTTTAACCACCTCCCGTCTCGAAAAATCTATTCAATAAAGGGCCCCCAGATTGGGGACATTAGAGGGATTAAATTGATGAGAATAGTACTACAGAAAATACCACTCATATCGGGTGTGACAGTAAATTGCACGGCGCAGACGCAGTCACCGTGGTTTAAAACAGAGTGGAGGGAGCCAGCGTTTTTTTAACCATCTCCCCGTTCGAAAAATCTATTCAATAAATGGCCCCCAGATTGGGGAGTCGGGGACGTTAGAGGGATTAAACTGATGAGAATAGTACTACAGAAAATACCACTCATATCGGGTGTGACAGTAAATTGCACGGCACAGACGCAGTCACCGTGGATTAAAACAGAGTGGAGGGAGCCAGCGTTTTTAACCATCTCCCGTTCGAAAAATCTATTCAATAAATGGCCCCCAGATTGGGGAGTCGGGACGTTAGAGGGATTAAACTGATGAGAATAGTACTACAGAAAATACCACTCATATCGGGTGTGACAGTAAATTGCACGGCGCAGACGCAGTCACCGTGGATTAAAACAGAGTGGAGGGAGCCAGCGTTTTTTTAACCATCTCCCCGTTCGAAAAATCTATTCAATAAATGGTCCCCAGATTGGGGACGTTAGAGGGATTAAACTGATGAGAATAGTACTACAGAAAATACCACTCATATCGGGTGTGACAGTAAATTGCACGGTGCGGACGCAGTGACCGTGGATAAAAACAAAGGGGAGGGAGCCAGAGTTTTTTTTAACCATCTCCCCGTTTGAAAAATCTATTCAATTCACCTTTTGGGGACCCTTGGTGTTGTACGTGGCTGGGTGGAGGAAGAAACCTTCAATGACATCTCCGGGACGTGGCTAGCTTGGTATCCAACCTTGTGCAAATGGGGAGTTTGCGGTTGTGCAAATGAACTGTTTGCGGTGCATTAAAAGGGGAGTTTGGTCTGTCAATGTCTGTAAAGTGGGCGTAACCCTTAGACTACCTGATCGATACAACATCATACCTGATCGTATACACACACTGGATGTTTTAAAGCATGTTATTCCAAACAATTTAGGAATGTTAGTTGATTTATGCCCTTTATGGATTAAAACCCGACTCTGCGTCCACCACGTAATTTTCCATGGGAGTTTTGCCATGGATCTCCCTCCGGCATGCCACAGTCCAGGTGTTAGACCCCTTGAAACAACTTTCCCATCACTATTGTGGCCAGAAAGAGTCCCTGTGGGTTTTAAAATTCGCCTGCCAATTGAAGTCTATGGCGGTTCGCCCATTCGCGAACATTTGCGGAAGTTCGCGTTCGCTGTTCGCGAACGGAAATTTTTTTGTTCGCGACATCACTAGTCGTCATTAAAAGGTAAAATAATCCGAATATTGTCTTGTTCCAATTTTGTTGTCTCTACTGTTTTATCCTCAAAAAACGTACTTCTGTCTAAATCTCTGACCCTCTTCATGGCTGAGTCCAGAATTTCATTGGGATAATTTCTCTCCTCAGATTGTTTCCTCATGATTTTTGCCTCTTCCTCGAAGTCAAAATCCGATGTATAGTTGCGTTTAATTCTGCGCAGTTGGCCCTGAGGTATGTTAGACAACCAGGTGGGCAGATGACAACTATTAAACAGAATAAAACTGTTCCTAGCAGTTGGTTTAGTATATGAGTTACACACAAGATGCCCATCTTGGACCGAAATATTCAAGTCCAAAAATTCTATGGACTCCTGACTAGTACTTCCTGAAAATCTAAGGTTTTTATCATTAATGTTAATTTCCTATGAATATCAAATGCTAATTAGGTGGCTCACTCAACTCTTGGAATGGAATATGGTGCTCTATCCCAGGTTATGACGCACCCAACGTCACAAAAAGGCAAACAATATATAATATAAAAAGGGGGATGGCAATCAATATATTAGTTCTGTATGGATGGTACTCAATATGTTAGTTTTGTAAAGATAATTTAATTAGATAGTAAGTAGTTAGAATACAAATACACAATCTGCGTTAAAATGTACAATCGGCGTTAGAATGTACACTATACTCTTGTGGCCACTCTTTATAATGTAAAATGAAATGAAATAAAATAGAATAGAATATGCAATATGCAATATCAATTATTTTCAATTACTCGGATCCAGAGGTGCTTCCTGTAAAACGTATATAGATAAAAATATATATTGATAAAAATACTTCAATCAAAAAATGGATATATATAAATAGATAAAAAAGATAAATAAGGTAGAGTAAAAAGTGGATGAAGGAAAAAAAAAAAAGAAAGAAAAAATGATGATAATAATAGTCACTTCATTCAAGGAATTTATGATAATAAGGTTGGAGAAAAAATGATGATAATAATAGTCACTTCATTCAAGAAATTAATGCTCACCTCAGAGGTTATAACAATTGGTTTGCATATGATCGACCCTAAGGTCTGTACATTACCAATCCAGCGGTATAGTAGTGTGCCCGTCAGTGCCTCCTCTGTTACAGGACCGTTGTCCTGTCTCTGTTTGTAGGACAGATAGATTGTGCGGCGTCCGCGTGGAGCGGGACCGGTTACCCACTGAGGAAGGAGCAGAGGCTTTGAAACGCGTTTGGGGCATTGAATAACCTCTGAGGTTCCAGCTGGACCTCTAACAGAAAAGTATTCTGTCACTCGATAAGAAAACTGAAAAAGTCTGCCATTGAAAGATCTCCAAAAATTGTAAAAGATCGACAACAGAGTGAACAGACGTCAGAAGTTCGAATTTCCCGCCAGAAAAACACGAGGATGCCAACGGTGACGTCACCGGAAGTGACGCCCGGACTGCAAGCGCTTACAACAAGCTGCGCTTCCCGCGTGAGAGGACGCTCCACGCGGACGCCGCACAATCTATCTGTCCTACAAACAGAGACAGGACAACGGTCCTGTAACAGAGGAGGCACTGACGGGCACACTACTATACCGCTGGATTGGTAATGTACAGACCTTAGGGTCCATCATATGCAAACCAATTGTTATAACCTCTGAGGTGAACATTAATTCCTTGAATGAAGTGACTATTATTATCATCATTTTTTCTCCAACCTTATTATCATTAATTCCTTGAATGAAGTGACTATTATTACCAACCTTATTATCATTTTTTTTTTATTTTTTATTTTTTTTTTTTTTATATAATTTAATTTATTGCAACCATGATTGAATACAAGAGCCATCAAGAAAAAGAAAATAATTCATAATTGTTACAATATTTTTCATCCCCTCCCCCCACCCCTGTAGACGCCGATGCACTCCCACAGACCACCGCTTCCTAATGTCCATCACCTACCAATAACCTAATTATTCCTTAATTTCTCATAGATTGAAATCCGGTACATTAACTGTTCCCATTCTGCAAGGGACGGCAACACCTCTGTGCCCCAGTATCTAACCAACAACACTTTTGCCACCAAGCAGCCTTTTAACCATTCCCGCTTAATATTCCCTCTGATATCATCCTCCAATCCTAGGCCTAAGATTACTGACTTACAATCTGGCGTCCAACTCCTGCCAATCATTTTGAAGATCGATCTCGTGATCTGTCCCCAGAACTTCTGGACCTCTCCACATCCCCAAAGGAGATGGAGGGAGTCCGCATCTTTATGTTCACATTTCAAACATTCAGCCGGACGGCCCCTAGGGCTCATTTTATTCAACAGTCTGGGGGAATAGTATAATTCGTGTACTATTTTAAACTGGATTAATCTATAGTTTATTGACTGGGTAGCCTGCCTTATGTTTTTAAAAATCCTCGGCCAACACCTCTCTGATACCCCTAACGCAGCCTTCCATTTTCTAGTGCTTCTAAATACCGTGACTCTCCCTTGTTCCCCCGCTTAGTTTACTGTATATCTGTGATATCTTATACCTCATCTCCTTATTATTCAAGACACAATATTCCATGAATTCATCCCCTTGTACCTTTAATAACCCTTTATTAACCGTACTCTCATATGCAGATTTAAGCTGAGTGAATTTAAACGTATCCATAAACGTGCATTGTTCCCCCATCAACTCATTTACCCTCTTAAGCCCACTAGGACCTACAATATCTGACACTTTCGTGATTCCCCTTTTAATCCAAAATCCTATCTCTTTTATTTTAGCAAATTCCACCAATTGCCGATTATTCCATAGCTCCGTGAAGGGAAGTGCACCCGAAATCTCTAGTATATTTTTAACTCTGTGCCATACTTTTTGGAGTGACCATTTTATTTTACATACAGTGTCTTTTTTCCCCATACGACCAGATTCCAATTCTACAAACACCTTGCCCATTTGACCACCCCCCTCTGCAAACAAATATTTCAGAAATCTCTGATTCCCTACCCCCATACATCTTTTCAGCTGTGCACTGAAGAAATAACCCTGAAGCAAGGGTATCGCCAACCCCCCATCTTTTTCAGCCAACCACAGAAATTTTTGCTTCATACGGACCTTTTTCCTCCCCCAAATTAAGTCATTCAGTATTCTTTCCAGTTGATAGAAAAACCGATCCTCTACCCATAATAAGGACACCGTAATTGGATAGAGTACCATTGGGAGGATTACTGACTTAACCAACACTATCCTATTAGCTTGAGACAATGGTAGGTCCCCCCATATTCTGACCTTCGCCTTCACCTTTTCTAGGAGTGGGTACAGATTTAATTCATTAAAACTCTCTAATTTCGCCCCTAACTTCACGCCTAGATATTCTATATGATCTGTAACTTGTAGAACCCTGATGTTACTCTCCACCCCCAGGGGCGGCCGACTCAATGGCAACAATGCGGTTTTGTTCCAATTAATTCTCAGCCCACAAGACTCCCATATTCCTCAATGACCTCCATAACTCTTGGGATCGCCTGCCCTCCATCCCTCAGGAACATCAGCATATCATCTGCGTAAAGGCTCAGCTTGTCCGCCCCTCCCTCCACTCCGAACCCAATAATACTTCTATCCTGCCTGATCTTCTCAGCTAAGGGTTCGATACTTAAGGCGAAGAGCAGAGGGGAGAGCGGACAGCCCTGCCTCGTACCCCGGTTCAGATCTATCCTCCTAGAATTACCCCCATTTACCCTCACCACTGCACTGGGATGGCCGTAGAGCATTTTAACCATTCCTATATAGTAATCCCCCAAACCAAAGCGGGACATCACTTCCCACAGGAAGGGCCACTCCACCCTGTCAAACGCCTTAACCGCGTCTAATGACAGGATGGAGTGGTCCCCGCCCCTCTTATTATCATTAATTCCTTGAATGAAGTGACTATTATTATCATCATTCTTTCTCCAACTTTTTTTTTTTCCTTCATCCACTTTTTACTCTACCTTATTTATCTTTTTTATCTATTTATATATCCATTTTTTGATCGAAGTATTTTTATCAATATATATTTTTATCTATATACGTTTTACAGGAAGCACCTCTGGATCCGAGTAATTGAAAATAATTGATATTGCATATTCTATTCTATTTTATTTCATTTCATTTTACATTATAAAGAGTGGCCACAAGAGTATACTGTACATTCTAACGCCGATTGTACATTTTAACGCAGATTGTGTATTTGTATTCTAACTACTTACTATCTAATTAAATTATCTTTACAAAACTAACATATTGAGTACCGTTCATACAGAACTAATATATTGAGTGCCATCCCCCTTTTAATGTTAATTTCCTGTAAGAAATTCTCCAATTCTACTTTTCGGGTACTCCAAACAAAGAAAATTTCGTCTATGTAGCGCTGCCAGAGCACCAGGTCCGCCCCCAATCTTGATCAGGTGATAAAGGCAGATTGCCGAAACGCGTTATAATATATTAAACAAGAAGCATTGATTGAGAAGCAAAAGATTGTGTGCTGGGATTTTTCAGTTGTGTCCAAACATGAAGTAGACTTAATCTAAAGCAATAACTATTATATGAGGTATCACTATCTATTCTAAAAGTAGATAAATAGAAATTTGAAAATGTGGGAATTTTCAAAATTTTGGGTAAATTTTGGATTTTTTTCACAAATAAAGGTGAAATATATTTACTCAAATTAACACTAATTCACTGAAATATATTTACTCAAATTGACTATCATGAAGTACAATGTGTCACGAGAAAACAATCTCCGAAAGGCCTGGATAAATAAAAGTGTTTCAAAGCCATTACCACATAAAGTGAAACATGTCAGATTTGCAAAAAATGGCCTGGGCAGAAAAAATGAAAACTGCCCCGGGGTAGCAGGGGTTAATGTTTCTTGAAAATCAAAGCTAGTATCTCATATACATATCTCACATAATTATTTTATGTTTAAAACTTAAAAATCTATGAACATTTTAAAAAATTGGCATATTTTCCTATTTTCAACTGCAATATTTTACATACATACATAACTACTATTCAATTTTTTTGCTTGAAATGTTTTAGGCCCCATTGCACACTTGTAATGGCGTTGAGCTGTCAAAACAATAGAAAACTCCCATAAATGACCCCATTTTGAAAACTAGACCCTCTAAGATATTCATCTAGGGATATAGTGAGCTTTTAGGCCCCCTAGTTTTTTGTAGAAATTAATGCTAAGCCAGCGAAAAAAAATAATAAATCATTTTTTACACAAAAGTGTCAATTTGAAGACAGATTTTTTTCTACAAATCATATGAAAATGAAGAAGTACACCCCAAAATTTATCACCCAATTCTCTTGTCTTCGGAAATATCCTCATTGTGGCCCTAATCTTATGTCTTGACACACCGCAGGGCCCAAACATAAATGAACACCCAGTGGCTTTCAGATTATAAATGGAAAATGGTTCAGTCCCCATTGCACACATGTAATGGTGATGAGCTGCAAAATGATGCTTATAAATGACCCCATTTTAAAAACTAGATCCCTTAAAGCATGCATCTAGTGGTGTAGTAAGCATGCTGAGTGCAAAAATATTACAGAATAAAATAATGAGTAAATATGGTTTCATTCAAATTGTTAATAAAATTTTCTCAGGAAGTTGGAGAAAAAATATCTTTAGATCGGTAACCACATTCTTATCTTTATGAGAGAGTGGGGGGCACTCAAATTATATGGGACAACTGGATCTTATTGTCAATGTAGAAAATTTAATAAGCACAGATGTAAAAATCATGCAATACATACAAAACACTGATAAAATAATAGTAATTGCTAAGAGCTGCTAAATAGTATCGCTGGTGTTTGGCTAGAGCAAAATCCACTCTATAATGGTTGTCCAAAGTGTTCCTTTGTGTCCCAGGACTTCCGCACTAATAAGTGATGATAATATTGTGTCTTAACAGCTGGCAGTATAAATCGGCATTCAAATCGGCACTTAAATCATACTTTACCGCTCCTATGTTGCCGTCCTAAGTAGACCGAGCGCGGCGTCCCGTGCTGGGTCGTGATGTAAGTCGGCGTGTCACGTGGTCAGCGGTATTCACGTGTGTATGACGTATCTGGAGTGGGTGTGCCCAATGTCTTTGCTTCGCAGGTCCTGTAGCCGAAGGAGAAAATCACTCGACAGGACAGCCGATGCCTGGAAACAAGCTCTCAGGTCTCCTTTACTGCACTTAGAGCTGTATGTACAAGCCGCGGACTTGTGCTATTTCTTTATATCTTTATAGCTCCTCCAAAAATGCCAGTCACTCCATACGCGTTTGGGTATACGCCCTTCCTCAGTGGTAGTGACTGCAGATAGGATGTCCAATTTAAATAGCCCAGCTAATTACTGGATTGGTAGATGTCAGTCCAGGGGTTGGAGTCGAACAGGTGAAATATAATCATCTAATTACATAGAAAAAAAGTACTTTTCTTGCATTATACTTCCACTACAAACCTGTACAGGCATGAATACTTCAAACATATATTATAAGTCTAATAAAACTATAAATAAAACAATAAATAAAACAATAAAATCATTGACCATCAAAACGCTTTATAAAGTCGCATCAAAGCCGCATCCATTATGAACATACTCATAATAAAGAAAAAGTAAAAATAAGGTAAAAATAAATAAAATAATAGACATGAATGGTGACAATGAAATCACTTATGTCTAATCATATGTATGTATTATATAACATAGGCTTCTCAGATACCTTGTCTGGGGAAGTTATAGAAATCACAGAATGGTCTTAAATATTTCGTTGAAGGCCATATAGATCGTTAACTTAGTGACAAGAATACCACAACGGTCATATTATAGTCTTGAATGTTTCATTGGGGGCTTCCTTAATCCAAAGTTGATAGTAGGAAAGAGAGCGGGAGCCGTAGGGAAAGGGGGTCCAAGTGCTGATACACAGCCTGACATTGGACCCCCGTCTCCCACGGTCCCCACCCTCATAAAAACCGAACATCTCCATCTCTGCATTGTGTCCCTTTGGGATGAGGGTGTCAAATTCAAATATCCGACGGGATTCTTGTCTAGACATCTTCATAACGTGATTACCCCTCTCCATGATCTCCTCACCTTTTCTAAGGCTACATAGGTTAATGTAGAGGGGTCACTGTTATGTGCATACTTGAAGTGTCTAGACAATGAGTGAAGTTCATAACCTTTGCGAATATTGGCCATGTGTTCACTCACCCTTTTTTTCAAAGTCCGTTTAGTACGGCCAATATATTGTTTATGACAGCCGCATTCCAAAATGTATATAACATCCGTGGATGCACAAGTTAGTGTACCCTTAATATTCATACTAAAGTTATTCGAAGTCGATCTCACTTGTGTAATTTTTCTTGGAAAGGCTGTTGCTTTACAGTTGGTGCATATACCGCACCTAAAGAAACCATCTGCATTCAGCCAGCTCGAACCTGATTGAATAGTTCTCCGTTCCCTTATCGTAGGGGCTATTTGGGTTGCTAGATTGCCAGCTTTAGTATAAGTGATTCGGGGTGTTTCTGTTAATAAAGATCCCACCACCTTATCATCCAGGAGATAATGCCAATTCCTTCTGATTATATTTTCTATTTTTCTATATTGGGGATGGAATGGTAGTACCAGCCGTATAGTCTCATCTCGCTCGAGATTGTTTTTTGAGGCAAAAAAATCTTTTCTTGTCATTCCTCTAACTTTATCTAGAGCTTTTGTATTGTCCATGCAGGATACTCCCTTTCAAGAAATTGTTGGGTCATTGTACTAGCTTCTTTCTCGAATTGTTCAGTTTTAGTGCAGTTACGTTTCAAACGTCTAAACTGGCCTACAGGTATATTGTTAAGCCACTTAGGCAGATGGCAGCTCGAAAAGAGTAGGTAATTATTTTTCGCCACCGGTTTATTATGTGTATTACAGATTATGTGTGTCCCTTCAATACTAATCTCTAGGTCTAAAAAGGTGGTTACATTCTGTCCTACAGTAGGAGTAAACACTAAGTTTCTATCATTCACATTGAGTTCAGACAGGAAAGTATCTAATGATGATCTACCCCCTGCCAAATGAAAAGAATATCATCAATATAACGCCGCCAGAGCACCAGAGTCGCCCCAGCCTTGGCTCAACCACCTCCCTCTCCCAATGGGCGAGGAAGAGGTTGGCGTAGCTGGGGGCGAATCTGGTGCCCATGGCGGTACCGGTACGCTGAAGGTAAAATGTGCCCTCAAAATAAAAATAGTTGTGAGACAGAATATACTGTATAGTACTTAAGATAAAATCACTCTGTTCCTTTGGCAGATAGTTGTGATTTTGGAAAAATGTTCAATTGCTTGCATACCTTGTGTGTGTTCGATTACTGTATACAGCGAACTCACATCAAGCGTGCCCATAATAAAGTGTTCCTGCCATAATATAGTCTCGAGCATCTCAATGATTTGAGTGGTATCCCTCAAATACGAAGGAATCACCTTGACAAGTGGTTGTAGCCACCGGTCTATGTACTTAGATAGATTTGAAGATATACAGTCAATGCCCGAGACTATAGGTCTCCTGGCGGTGCTTCAAGATCCTTGTGTATCTTGGGAACACAGTAGAAGGCTGGTATCCTTCTCTGTGTCCCCAAGATAAATTTGTGTTCATTTTCGGATAAATATCCTTTTTCTAAACCTACATTGCATAACACTTTCAGTTCTTTATAGAATTCCTCAGTTGGGTCACGTGTCAATTGTTGATAGGTTGTAGTGTCATTCAATTGACGCATACATTCTTCCACGTATTTTGTGGTATCCATTATTACTATTGCCCCCCTTGTCAGCGGGGCGTATTGTTATTTCCTGTATTTGTTGTAATTGTTTAATAGCCTCCCTTTCCCCTTACTTAAATTATTATAGCTAGTGGTTGCTTTTAAACTTCGCAGTTCTTTTTCTACACTTGTTTTGAAGCTGGCAATCTGTTCACCCATTTCTTGTTTGGGATATTTTCTGGACCTTTCTCTCAAATCAGTGTGTTGGAACTTCAATAGTTTACTAGTATCTGAGTTGGAAACAATAGGATTTTTCATAAAATATTTCTTTAAACATAATCTGCGTATAAACTTTTCTACACCAATATATGTGGTAAATTTGTCTATTTTATTTGCAGGCGCAAACTTAAGTCCCTTCTTTAATAGATTAGATTGTGTCTCAGTCAGTTGATAATCGCTTATATTTATAATATTAGATGTGTCTAGTGTTGTCTGTTTCTGTATAAGTTTCTTCTTAGAGTGTCTTCCTCTCCGTAATTTCCTTGTGTAACTCGTGATTGATTCTGTGCCCTTGGATACTGTGGTGCATTTTGTTCCCTTCTGTTGTCGTACACCCTGTTGTGATTCGTGAATGTTTGTCTGTTGTTCGATTCCCAATCCCGGTGTCTCAGGTTGTAACTGTGTTGACTGTGATTGTGTTGACTGCTGGTCTGTCTTTGAGGTGACAATCTTTGATTGCGTGTCATTCGTGTTGGGGTGGGAGATTTTCTCATTCTCGCTCTGTGATGTGGAGGTGTGCAATCTAAAAAATTAGGGGATGATAACGTATCATATTTGTTTGCAATAGGGACATTGGTCTGTTCCAGCAGTCAACACAATCACAGTCAACACAGTTACAACCTGAGACACCGGGATTGGGAATCGAACAACAGACAAACATTCACGAATCACAACAGGGTGTACGACAACAGAAGGGAACAAAATGCACCACAGTATCCAAGGGCACAGAATCAATCACGAGTTACACAAGGAAATTACGGAGAGGAAGACACTCTAAGAAGAAACTTATACAGAAACAGACAACACTAGACACATCTAATATTATAAATATAAGCGATTATCAACTGACTGAGACACAATCTAATCTATTAAAGAAGGGACTTAAGTTTGCGCCTGCAAATAAAATAGACAAATTTACCACATATATTGGTGTAGAAAAGTTTATACGCAGATTATGTTTAAAGAAATATTTTATGAAAAATCCTATTGTTTCCAACTCAGATACTAGTAAACTATTGAAGTTCCAACACACTGATTTGAGAGAAAGGTCCAGAAAATATCCCAAACAAGAAATGGGTGAACAGATTGCCAGCTTCAAAACAAGTGTAGAAAAAGAACTGCGAAGTTTAAAAGCAACCACTAGCTATAATAATTTAAGTAAGGGGAAAGGGAGGCTATTAAACAATTACAACAAATACAGGAAATAACAATACGCCCCGCTGACAAGGGGGGCAATAGTAATAATGGATACCACAAAATACGTGGAAGAATGTATGCGTCAATTGAATGACACTACAACCTATCAACAATTGACACGTGACCCAACTGAGGAATTCTATAAAGAACTGAAAGTGTTATGCAATGTAGGTTTAGAAAAAGGATATTTATCCGAAAATGAACACAAATTTATCTTGGGGACACAGAGAAGGATACCAGCCTTCTACTGTGTTCCCAAGATACACAAGGATCTTGAAGCACCGCCAGGAGACCTATAGTCTCGGGCATTGACTGTATATCTTCAAATCTATCTAAGTACATAGACCGGTGGCTACAACCACTTGTCAAGGTGATTCCTTCGTATTTGAGGGATACCACTCAAATCATTGAGATGCTCGAGACTATATTATGGCAGGAACACTTTATTATGGGCACGCTTGATGTGAGTTCGCTGTATACAGTAATCGAACACACACAAGGTATGCAAGCAATTGAACATTTTTCCAAAATCACAACTATCTGCCAAAGGAACAGAGTGATTTTATCTTAAGTACTATACAGTATATTCTGTCTCACAACTATTTTTATTTTGAGGGCACATTTTACCTTCAGCGTACCGGTACCGCCATGGGCACCAGATTCGCCCCCAGCTACGCCAACCTCTTCCTCGCCCATTGGGAGAGGGAGGTGGTTGAGCCAAGGCTGGGGCGACTCTGGTGCTCTGGCGGCGTTATATTGATGATATTCTTTTCATTTGGCAGGGGGTAGATCATCATTAGATACTTTCCTGTCTGAACTCAATGTGAATGATAGAAACTTAGTGTTTACTCCTACTGTAGGACAGAATGTAACCACCTTTTTAGACCTAGAGATTAGTATTGAAGGGACACACATAATCTGTAATACACATAATAAACCGGTGGCGAAAAATAATTACCTACTCTTTTCGAGCTGCCATCTGCCTAAGTGGCTTAACAATATACCTGTAGGCCAGTTTAGACGTTTGAAACGTAACTGCACTAAAACTGAACAATTCGAGAAAGAAGCTAGTACAATGACCCAACAATTTCTTGAAAGGGAGTATCCTGCATGGACAATACAAAAAGCTCTAGATAAAGTTAGAGGAATGACAAGAAAAGATTTTTTGCCTCAAAAAACAATCTCGAGCGAGATGAGACTATACGGCTGGTACTACCATTCCATCCCCAATATAGAAAAATAGAAAATATAATCAGAAGGAATTGGCATTATCTCCTGGATGATAAGGTGGTGGGATCTTTATTAACAGAAACACCCCGAATCACTTATACTAAAGCTGGCAATCTAGCAACCCAAATAGCCCCTACGATAAGGGAACGGAGAACTATTCAATCAGGTTCGAGCTGGCTGAATGCAGATGGTTTCTTTAGGTGCGGTATATGCACCAACTGTAAAGCAACAGCCTTTCCAAGAAAAATTACACAAGTGAGATCGACTTCGAATAACTTTAGTATGAATATTAAGGGTACACTAACTTGTGCATCCACGGATGTTATATACATTTTGGAATGCGGCTGTCATAAACAATATATTGGCCGTACTAAACGGACTTTGAAAAAAAGGGTGAGTGAACACATGGCCAATATTCGCAAAGGTTATGAACTTCACTCATTGTCTAGACACTTCAAGTATGCACATAACAGTGACCCTCTACATTAACCTATGTAGCCTTAGAAAAGGTGAGGAGATCATGGAGAGGGGGTAATCACGTTATGAAGATGTCTAGACAAGAATCCCGTCGGATATTTGAATTTGACACCCTCATCCCAAAGGGACACAATGCAGAGATGGAGATGTTCGGTTTTTATGAGGGTGGGGACCGTGGGAGACGGGGGTCCAATGTCAGGCTGTGTATCAGCACTTGGACCCCCTTTCCCTACGGCTCCCGCTCTCTTTCCTACTATCAACTTTGGATTAAGGAAGCCCCCAATGAAACATTCAAGACTATAATATGACCGTTGTGGTATTCTTGTCACTAAGTTAACGATCTATATGGCCTTCAACGAAATATTTAAGACCATTCTGTGATTTCTATAACATCCCCAGACAAGGTATCTGAGAAGCCTATGTTATATAATACATACATATGATTAGACACAAGTGATTTCATTGTCACCATTCATGTCTATTATTATTTTATTTATTTTTACCTTATTTTTACTTTTTCTCTATTATGAGTATGTTCACAATGGATGCGGCTTTGATGCGACTTTATAAAGCGTTTTGATGGTCAATGATTTTATTGTTTTATTTATTGTTTTATTTATTGTTTTATTAGACTTATAATATATGTTTGAAGTATTCATGCCTGTACAGGTTTGTAGTGGAAGTATAATGCAAGAAAAGTACTTTTTTCTATGTAATTAGATGATTATATTTCACCTGTTCGGCTCCAACCCCTGGACTGACATCTACCAATCCAGTAATTAGCTGGGCTATTTAAATTGGACATCCTATCTGCAGTCACTACCACTGAGGAAGGGGCGTATACCCCAAACGCGTATGGAGTGACTGGCATTTTTGGAGGAGCTATAAAGATATAAAGAAATAGCACAAGTCCGCGGCTTGTACATACAGCTCTAAGTGCAGTAAAGGAGACCTGAGAGCTTGTTTCCAGGCATCGGCTGTCCTGTCGAGTGATTTTCTCCTTCGGCTACAGGACCTGCGAAGCAAAGACATTGGGCACACCCACTCCAGATACGTCATACACACGTGAATACCGCTGACCACGTGACACGCCGACTTACATCACGACCCAGCACGGGACGCCGCGCTCGGTCTACTTAGGACGGCAACATAGGAGCGGTAAAGTATGATTTAAGTGCCGATTTGAATGCCGATTTATACTGCCAGCTATAAAGACACAATATTACCATCACTTATTAGTGCGGAAGTCCTGGGACACAAAGGAACACTTTGGACAACCATTATAGAGTGGATTTTGCTCTAGCATCCACCAAGCCAAACACCAGCGATACTATTTAGCAGCTCTTAGCATACTCTAGAGACTATTATTATTTTATCAGTGTTTTGTATGTATTGCATGATTTTTACATCTGTGCTTATTAAATTTTCTACATGGACAATAAGATCCAGTTGTCCCATATAATTTGAGTGCCCCCCACTCTCTCATATTGCTTTTTTCGTTATTGGGCTTGGGTATTGCCAGGGGTGAGCACCTTGTTCATATTTTGGTATATCTAGTGAGCCGCCAAACCACTTCCAATTTTCACATTCTTATCTTTGTGGCATGTACAGATGAGAAATGAAGCTATGCACTTATAAGGGAGGCAGATTTCTAAAAAGGCATTTGCCTGTACATATGATTATGTCTCGCCAAACTGAAAAAAAAGGAAAAAAACTGAACTGTAGTGAAAGGCAACAAGTCCAAGAGAACGGAGCAAAATGTCTCCAACTACCATTTTTTTTGCCCCTGCGTCTTATGGGGCGAATACTAATGAAGCGCTTCCAATATGGAAGCGCTCATTAGTACTGGAGGATCGGCAAGCGATGAAGGCTTTGTACTCAACGCTTCCTGGTCCTCGGCTGTCGGCTCTGCAGCGCTGTGCACAGAGTGAATGCGCTCTGTTGTCTCACACTGTGCGCAGCCTTCACAGCAGAGCCAACAGCAGGAAGAAGAGGATCGCAATGTAGGTGAGGAGCGGAGGCGCCCAGAGCAGGAGAGGTAAGTGATTTTTTTATTTTACGTTTTCTGTGGCATGGGGGCTCATATAGAGGCTACTAAGAGGCATGAAGGCACATATGGGGGCTACTAAGAGGCATGGGGGCACATATGGAGGCTACTAAAAGGCATGGGGGAACATATGGTGGCTGCACATAGGCATGAGGGCTGATAAGAGATATAGGGGCTGCTAGGAGGCATGGGGCACATATGGGCGCTGCTAATAGGCATGGGGGCTGCTAAGAGGCATGGGGCTCATATGGGGCTGATGAGAGGCATATGGGGACTGATGAGAGGCATGGGGCTCTAATCTGAGGTCTGATTGGGGGTCATTCACATTGGGGTCTGATCTGAGGTCTTACTGGGGTTTTATTAACATTGGGGGTCTGATAGGAGCTGAGGTCTGATTAAAATTCGGGTTCTGATTGCTGGTCTGACCTGAGTTCTAATGAAAACTATTTTTTTCTTATTGTTCTCCTCTGAAACCTAGGGTGCGTCTTATGGGCCAGTGCATCTTATAGGGCGAAAAATACAGAATATTGCAAATTCCAGTTTGGTCACAAGATACAAGAACAACGATAGGGCTATAATGACAAGCTGGAACTCAAGGACAGTGACTGGTCGTACAACGTCTCTTTAGCCCAATCAATCCCTATATGAGAGACGAACATGCTAAGTGACGCGGTGCACCATAACATGACCCTGCCTGGCAAGGTAGAAACCGCTATGCACACAATCAACTAATCACCTACAGAATACATAAAAGGACAATGTTCAGAACCATTCGTAGGAACAGTAATGGATCACTAAATCCCAAAATGATGTCAGGATTTCTAGACACCCCTTAGGCCCCTTTCACACGGGCAAGTTTTCCGCGCGGGTGCAATGCGTGAGGTGGACGCATTGTACCCGCACTGAATCCGGACCCATTCATTTCTATGGGGCTGTGCACATGAGCGGTGATTTTCACGCATCACTTCTGAGTTGCGTGAAAATCGCTGCATGCTCTATATTTTGCGTTTTTCACAAAACGCAGGCCCCATAGAAGTGAATGGGGCTGCGGGAAAATCGCAAGCATCCGCAAGCAAGTACGGATGCGGTGCAATTTTCCCGCATGGTTGCTAAGCGACGGGACCCGATCTTCATTATTTTCCCTTATAACCATGTGATTAAGGGGTTAAAAATAAAAAAACTTAACTTACCTTAGCCACTTGATCGCATAGTCGGCGATCTGTCTTCTCTCTTCAAGCTTTAGCTACCAGCTAAAGGACCTGTGATGGCGTTGAAAGGATCTTTCTTCTGCACCCTGCTTTCCCTTCGGACGTCCGGAGAGTATATTTCAATGAGACACGTACACACAATTCTAGTCTCAGTAAAAATAACTCTAATCTTTATTTGTATAGCCTCAGTCTTATATACATTAATTCTACCAATCATTAACAGGTGTGTGTTACATAAACAAGGTTGCTGAGTACAAATGATTCCCTATATAGGCTATTGCAAACATACTTGACTGATATCCTTGGTACAGATCAGATAGCATTTCGTTATGAAACTCCTCACTACATAGCATATGGCTTGCTTGATTTAACCCTTCAGGCGTCACATCACATGGTCCAATCACATGGTCCGTGATGGACCATGTGATTGGACCATGTGATGTGACGTCATCACAGGTCCTTTAGAATACAGCTAAAGCTTGAAGAGAGAAGACAGATCGCCGTCTACGCGATCAAGTGGCTAAGGTAAGTTAAGATTTTTTATTTTTAACCCCCTTAATCAACATTATACAAAGCATTCTTTATTAAGAATGCTATTATTTTCCCTTATAACCATGTTATAAGGGAAAATAATCAATTCTCCAGAATACTCAACCTGAAACCAGACTTCAGTGATGAAGTCCGGCTTCGGGTCTGGGTACCAAACATGACGATTTTTCCAAACGTTGGCACACGCGCGGAAAAATCGCGCATATTCCCGCAACGCACCCGCATCCTATCCGGGCGTCATGTTTGAAATGTGTCATGTGTGAAAGAGGCCTTAGTGTACAAGCCCTTAGAGTACTGTTAAGGTACAACTCAATCATCAGAGATCCTCCAAATAAAAAAATAATTAGCAACCATATGGAAGGTCTCAAAACAGGGGTAATTGAAGAGGCCTGGTTGTGATGGGCAACCGGGGCAGTAAATTTGGGTGTCCTTCCTCCTTTCGTGTTTGTTACACACCCAGGATCATTTCTGAGGATATGTCTTGCTGGCAGTGGCAGTGACGGGGTGAGGGAAGTGGCTTGCTGAAAGCCTTAGAACATCCTCAGATTTAAAGGCTTGCCCAATTCAAGGAAGTTGAGGGTTCCTTGGGCCTTTGTAAATAAAACAAACTATTATAGTCGCTGCGACCTTCTCCTCCCAGACCTGTCTGGATCAGTCACAGTCGTGACAGTTATGGGGATCTGTGGATGTCACTGTTATGGGGGATCTGTGGATGACGCTGTAATGGGGATCTGTGGGTGACACTTATGGGGGGGGGGGTGGATCTGTGGATGTCACTGTTATGGGGATCTGTGGATGTCACTGTTATGGTGGATATGTGGATGACGCTGTAATGAGGATCTGTGGATGACGCTGTTATGGAGGCTCTCTGGATGACACTAATGGGGGCTCTCTGGATGACACTAATGGGGGCTCTCTGAATGACACTAATGGGGGATCTCTGGATGACACTGTTAGGGGGCTATGTGGATGACACATATATAGCATATTATGCTATATAAGTGTCATCCACAGATCCCCCATTAGTGTCATCCACAGACCCCCATAAGTGCCATCATAGTGTGTGTGTGTGTGGGGGGCAGTTTATACTCGCAGGGGCCGGTGTAGCTTGACTCTTTCATACACCGGCCCCGCAGCTCCTATACACTATTGACATAAACTTAATCTCTATTAATGTGGCCGGAATTACTAACTATTGATGCGCAGTCTCCTCAGGTTAGCGCCAGTCCTCCATGCTCCTCCTGCCTCGCGCCTTCTACATTCATAAAGTGGGCGGAGCGCGCAGGAGGGACATGAGGTGCTTGGAGGAATCGGGAAGCTTGAGCTCTCAGTTCCTCCATGCGCCTCATGTCCCGCCTGCCCGCTCCGCCCACTTTTATAAATGAAGAAGGAAGGCGGGGCAGAAGGAGCATGGAGGGACTGAGCGCCTGACCTGAGGGAGACTGCTCATCAATAGTTAGTCATTTCGGCCACATTAATAGAGGTTAGGTTTACTTCAATAGTGTATAGGCGCTGCCGGACCGGAACTTCCGGTATCGGCAGCGGTATCGGCGGCATTTTAACGAGTACAAGTACTCGTGAAAATGCCGGTATCGGTCCAGATACCGATACTGATATCAGTATCGGGACATCACTAGGAATAAGTAAAACTGATATAAAATATACAGGAGCTATAAAACCAGAATAAATAATTATGTATTTTATCCAGAGGTGGATCCTGGAAAGAAAGAAAGTATAAGGCCTCTTTCAGACGGGCGTTGCGGGTGCACTCCGTCAAACAGTGCGGGTGCGTTGCGGGAATTGCCGCGATTTTTCCCTGCGAGTGCAAAGCGCTGTCATGCGTTTTGCACGCGTGGGAGAAAAATCGGCACTTTTGGTACCCAGACCCGAACCTGCACTTCTTCACAGAAGTGCATGTTTGGGTCAGAAATTGTCCCGCTGGTATTATTTCACATTATAACATAGTTATAATGTAAAATAATACCCTTGGCCATCTCCCTAATGTTGAACCCGGTGCAGAATGGGTTAAAAATAATAAACTAATCATAACTTACCTGGTCCATTTGATCGCGAAGCCCGGCCTCCTCTCCGTTAGCTTGAAAGATGTAAGGACCTGTAATGATGTCACAGCATCACATGGCCTAATCACCTGCTCCATCACTATGGTGATGGAGCATGTGATTGGTCCATGTGACCACGTGACATCATCCAAGGTCCTCAAGCACTATCCACAGCCTGAGGATAGTGATTAGGACCTTGGATGATGTCACATGGTCACATGGACCAATCACATGCTCCATCACCATAGTGATGGAGCAGGTGATTGGGCCATGTGATGTGACGTCATCACAGGTCCTTTAGATCATCGATGCTGCAGGGAAAGAGAGGACAGATCGCGACTACGCGATCAAGTGGCTAAGGTAAGTTAACTTTTATTATTTTTAACCCCTTCCTCATCATTTAATAATGCATTCTTTATTAAGAATGCTATTATTTCCCTTATAACCATGTTATAAGGGAAATAATAGAGATTGAGTCCCGTTGCTAAGCAACAATGCGGGAAAATCGCAACGCATCCGCACTTGGTTGCGGATGCTTGCGATTTTCCCGCATCCCCATTCACTTCTATGGGGCCTGCGTTGCGTGAAAAACGCAGAATATAGAACATGCTGCGATTTTCACGCAACGCAGAAGTGATGCGTGAAAATCACCGCTCATGTGCACAGCCCCATAGAAATGAATGGGTCTGGATTCAGTGCGGGTGCAATGCGTCCTCCTCACGCATTGCACCCGCGCGGAAAACTCGCCCGTGTGAAAGGGGCCTAAAGGTGTAAGATATGCTGTATAGGGGTGTGGTGTTGCTGGTATGGGAAAACATGTCACATGAAGATAACTGCCCTAATTATAATTAAAATATGAGTGAATAATGCATTTTCCATTGAAAAGCTTACAATACACAATTGATGAGAATCATAAAGTTAGATTTTTATTGAGTTTTACTTTCTTTTCTTGCTTTCTTTTATATGATTTAACCATACATAGATATTACAAGAAACTAGTAGTCATCTTTGGCAAGCTTATAAGAGTTACTGTAATTGCAACTCGTCATTCCAGTAATATTTTTATATTTTTATTATTTCAGTGTAATAATTTTCTATAACAAATCACAAACAGTTCAGATGAAATGTAACATTCATCATCTTTAATCCTGCAATATTTCAAAAGTGAGCATGGTAATAAACTACCGCAAAATATAAATGTTAAGCTTGATAGTCATAATTTCTTAACTAGAAAATTAAAACATAGACATGGCTCACAAAAGGGTCAAAATTGCACAAGAAACACATTCTTTAAAATGAGAAGGATTGACTAGCAGTGACATTTTAAATCAATATAATTTCATTTATGTACTCTATAGTTGGATTCATCTCTTTCCATTGCATATGTTTTCTCTAAATCCTCTGAATAGTAAAAATAGCGTTGTACCTTTGAAGCCAGAAAAATCTATGTGATATTACATACTTTTGCATAAAAAAGGACAAAGAATTATAGCAGTGTCTTTATTGGCTAACCAAAAAAATTCTGTTTGCAATCATCTTTCACAGCACAGAGGCAGATATCCAAATGAATGAGTGTGAAAAAGGCTCAACATTTAAAAGATGTTAAAGAGGTTTGTACATGGGGTGATAAAAACATCATTAAGATAAGACAGAGCAATAAAACTAAAGCTACTGTGCAATATACAGCAACATGCTACCGCAGTATGGTGTATTCATGGCTAATCTGGAAGATGAGTTTTTATCGTCATACATAACATGACTGTTAATAATCTGGACAAGATGTGAGGATGAGCTGCTAGCCTTCCACAAAAACATCAACAATTTTCATCCAACTATCAGACTCACTCTAAACTAGTTGAAGGGTGTCTGTCAGCAGATTTGTAACTATAAAACTGGCTGTTCTGTTGCATGTACGCTTGGCAGCTGAAGGCATCTCTGTTGGTCCCATGTTAATATGTGCCCACATTGCTGAGAAAAATAATGTTTTAATATATGCAAATGAGCCTCTAGGAGCAACAGGGGAGTTGCAGCTACACCTAGAGGCTCTGTCCTTTCTGCAACTGCCACACCCTCTTTACTTTGATTGACAGAGCCGGGCAGTGAAAACATAATTACACATCACATCCAATCTACAAAGAAAGTAGAGGAGATTCTGCTTCCTAACCTTCTATTACTTGGGAACACGAGATCACTCATAATGCCATGCAGCCAGCCAATCCGCAGATAGCCATCCCCTATGATGTCACAGACCTATAAAACCCTCATCCCAACCGATTTAGGCCATTGTCCTGTGAGCTGAGCATATGGAGAGATGTGGCAAGTGCTCATGCTCTAGGGACAGTGTTGCTGCAATAATCCAGTGGCCATGTTGGATCTATCTACCATGTTTGACATATGATTTTAACTCTAATAATTTTAAAAGTGAAATAACATTAGGTCCATAGTAGAGAGAGATCCCGGGCCTTATGGAGGGATCCACATGGAATTATGGTCATCCTTGTTAAGAAATCCCTGAATTGTATCGCTTTGAGAAAGGTTTTCCCACCTAAATGCAGAGCACAGGGGGAGCACTCCCGGATGACCACAGTATCTGAAGGGTTAAAAGTCCGCAACTAGCATTACCGCTGGTTGCGGACATTAGTGCCGGGTGTCTGCTAGTTACAACCACAGATGTAAACTTACTCTTGGCGGGTTAACTTCCAAACCTTAACACTGAGATTGGGCCACCAAGTAGGAAGAATATTATTAGGCAGAGTGGCATAGACATACCTTATTTGTAGTGATTAATTCGGAACAATTTGAATTTCTTGGTGAACTTTTCCGAATCGGCTGAATCAAATTATTCAAAACTTCACTCATCTTTACTTAGGAAGTTTATATATCAGCCTATATAGCTCCAGCATTCTGTTTCTCTGCACATGCTCCTGCTTACTGCTTTCCCCCTCCCCTTTGCATAGACTTTAATTGACATATGTTATAATGAGTGCTTGGCTATTTCCCATGGAAATGAATAAAGAGCAGCTGGGTATGCACGGCTGATCTCGATTTACTTTGGGTGTTCCATTCTGGAGAAAAGACCAAGTCCCAGAGGAGGGTCATATACAGTATATATAAGTGTCATTGTTCACATATCCTAGCGATATGCCACCAATGTCTGAGGTGAGACAACCCATTTAAAGAGGTTCTCTGGGCTTTTAATATTGATGATGACCCATCCTCTGGATAGGTCATCAGATATCAGATCAGCGGGGTCCGACACCTGGTATCCCTGACGATCAGCTATATGAAGGAAAGGAGTACGCAATGCATGTGTGCCATCTCCCGTCTCTCTTCCTGCTCGCCATAGTCATAGCAGCAATGAGCAGCAGGAATAAAGAAGGGAGATGCCACGTGTGCACTACGTGCGCCTTCCATTTATACAGCTGATCAATGAGGGGCTGGGTGTCGGACCCCCATTGATCTGATATTGATGACCAATCCTGAGGATAGGTCTTTAATATAAAAGCCCTTAGAACCCTTTTAATGCATTTTGAGAAAAGCAATTAGGGGAAGGTAAACTGCTAATAACATGAGAACTAGAAACTTCTCACTGATAAGGTATATTACAAAGTTTCTTCAACTATTGATATATACAAAGTTGTGCGACAACTTAGCGACAATTTGAAGATCTTTATACCAAAATGCACTTTTAAGACAAGCAAGGAGAGAAAAAGAATTCAAACTGATGAGATTCCAGTCATTTAAAAGAGGACACAATCTAACACCTGGATTTATCACCCACTACATGGACACAAGTCCTGACCCCCCCCTCCGACCCCCAATTAAACTGACTCCAAATGTCCTTAATGCCTAATGCTACATTTACATGCAACGATCAAGCACAAAATTGTTGGGAAGGAAGTGATCCTTCCGACAATTGCTTGTTTGTTAGTAGAGGTAAAGCACTGCATTTACATGTAGTGATCACCTCCAGAGTATGAGGACAAGTTAAGGCTACTACAATCACTTGTCCTCATACAGCTGAATTGCTTTTAAGCATAGTGCTGTTTAAAAGGCACCATCTGCTGCCCAAAAATGATAATTTAGGTGTGAAAGATGCATGAACAATTGTCGGGAAAAGCTTTCATAGTGACGTTTATCTCTGATAATCTGCCTGAAAATCAAGCAGTGTAGAACTGCCTTAATTCTTAACCCCTATTGCCTGTCCATCTGTGACAATAACTTTTTTTTATTGCTATGCCTTATCTTAATGATGTATCACCCCATGTAGAAATATCTGTAACATCTTTTAAATGTTGTGTCTTTCTCACAGTTATTCATTTGTATGCCTACCTGATGAAGGAGCCTATGTCCTCTGAAAGCTTGCGAACAAAACATTTTTTGGCTAGTCAATAAAGGTATCACTACTATAATACGCTTGTCCTTTTTAAGCAATAGTATTAAACATCTTTTAATAACGCTAAAATTCTTTAGCTTTAATGTCCTTAGTTTCAGTTGTGTTTATTCACATGTAATACTTTAAAGGTAAATTAAATTATGAGACATGGATATCATGCTCTATTCTGGAGACCCTTTCCATAAGTAGTGTTGAGCGCGAATAATCGAATAGCGAATTTTTTTGCGAATATCGGCACTTCACTAATTCGCGAATATTGCGAAAATAGCGCTATATATTCGCTATTTCAAATTTTATTTGTGTTTTTTTTAAAGTTGTTAATCCTTGTTGCCCTCTGGTTGTCTTCCCACTTCCCAAAAGCTGTCCTTACCTGTCCGGAGGATTCTTGGCTCCCTGTCCTCTCCAGTCAATGCCCATTGCCGCTTCTGCCGACTTCCTGTGTGCATGGGAACACCTCCATGCTAAAATGTACTGTCGGATGTGAGAATCACGATCTCACAAATTTGACTAAGTTGTAATCGCAATGCGATTAATATAACATGGATTGCTCGCATTGCTAATTAAAATTTGAGCTAGGTTCCTAATGGTTGTATTGCTAGAATATAACGAAGATGACAAATATCACAAATTCACGAATATAGCACTATATTCTCAATCTTCGTTATAGTCTAGCTACAATCATTAGGAACCCAGCTCTAAGATGAATGTGCAATGCGAGTATATGTTCACTTCGCGAATTAAACTTAGAGCTGAGTTTCTAATGGTTGTATTGCTAGAATATAACGAAGATTGAGAATATAGTGCTATATTCGTGATATTCGTTATCTTCGTCAATTCTAGCAATATAAGTTACAACCATTAGGAACTCAGCTCTAAGATTTAATTCGCATTGCGAATATATATTCGCGTAACATTCGCAATTTATAGAATAATGACGAATATTCGCGACGAATATATGATGAAAATTCGCGAAATATCACAAAATCGAATATGGCACCTCCCGCTCATTACTATCCATAAGTAGAGAGCCTGAAAGTAATCAGTGACTCCAATCTGGCCTCTCCGTGCAGTACATGAATAGTTATTAAAAATAATTTTAAAAATCACTGGAATGATTTTATAGAAACCATTATTTTTTTTTTTGTAAACGTAGGTCAAATCATTTTTCTACATCTGGGGATGCTACCAACAGCTGGCCAGAAGTAATACTATAGTATTATACTGTACTGTACTATAGAACATAAATAAATGTGGGTGAAGGTGCAGATTTGATCCACATTTACAACTAAATGTTACGGCAGCAACTGCATTGCCAAAAACTTGGCCAAGCGGGAGTTTAGCTTGCACACAAGCTAATTGCTAGTCACAAATAGTTTTCTCATGGCCACACATTCTGTTATGGATGTTTGAACACAGATCAGAGGACAAAGAGGAGGAAAAAAATGTCAGACCAACCTGGTGTGTTTTCATGAGGAGTTGAGTAGAAGCCTAGACAGATGGGTGGCTGTGTTCTTAGATTTTTGCAAAGGCATTTCATATTGTCCTTCATAGATGCTTAATATGTAGATAAAATGAGGTCCATAACATATGCGTAGAAAGAATAGTTTGTAATTGGTTTGAAAACTAGCTGAAGGGCCATGTCCAGAAAGTTATGGTCAATGATTTCTATTCAGAATGGTCCCAGATTATAAGTGGTGTACCAAAAGGTTCAGTGCTGGGTCACTTTTTAAACAGTTTCTACAGTTCTGTATTTTATCTGATGACACCCAGATATGAACTTTGCAATCTATGGAAAATGTCCATTAAGTGCAAGCTGACATTCTGAGTACACACTGATAAGGGGCATAAAGAGTCTTAGTAATGAGGAAAGATTAAAATAATTAAATGTATTTTGTCCTAAGAAGAGGTGTCTGGAAGGGGGGGGGGGTCATTATTAACTTTTATATAAATAGTTCTAAGCAGAAGATACATGCATAGAGCTAACAGCAGGCCTAGGTCTGGCACATTTTGAGCCTGCACCCACAGTATCATCATCATCACCAGTTCCTGGGCTGGTCACAATAGAAGCAGATCTGGTGCTATCAGTTTTTTGGGAGGTTTTGGCATTACAATGCCTGTGCACTCCTCATTTTATTTCACCTTCTCCTTAGCACCACAATCCGGATTCTAGGTCCTGTCCAACCCACAATTATGATCACAATTTTTATCAGTCTCTGACATGTCATTGTTGGCTCCATGGCCTCCCTCTCAACTCCCTACCCTATATTTGCCTTAGTGCTACTGTCACCATGGCTACCACCTGAACCTCCTGAACTCTGATGCTGACGCTTTTCACACAAGTAATCAACAGAAAGACTATCTTGAGCGTCTTTCATATGTCAATAGGTGTTGTTGGCTATTTTTAGGAAATATGAAGGAACCCCACAGGGATGGACATTGAAGACTGAGATGATGCAAGTGAAAGACTTCTTTGAGGCTGCAAGGAGGAGGAGCAGGAGGAATGTGTTGAGCCATGGCTCAAAGGCACAGTGTCAGAGGTGATATCAACATCATCTTGCTTTAACTGACAGGATGAGTGAGCCATGCAGCCCACTGTGTCATTCTCTGATGCTACTACTAGTGTTGATCAGGAATATTCGAATTGCGAATTTCAATCGCAAATATCGGCACTTCGAGAATTCGTGAATATTTAGAATATCTCAAAATATATTCGTAATCGCGAATATTGTTTTTTTTTAAAATACCAGTCTAAGCAAATTTTTATGCAAATTTAATACAAAAAATTTTAATGCGAGTTTTCGCAATCAAGAAAAAAATGCCTGAAGATCAGGAATTCGCGAATTCGTGAATATATGGGGAATATTCGCCCAAATATTTGCTAATTCGAATATTGCCCCTGCCGCTCATCACTAGCTACTACTACTGACTGCATGGCGGTTGCCAACTGTGCTAGTATTGCTGTTTCCACTGCTACAACTGCTAACATTCTGAATCATGGATGATTATTAAATGGCAGCAAAATTGCAAGTCCCATAATTAACAGACAGAGGCATAATTAAATATCCTACCTCTTATACTATCACACAGAAAACTGGTATTTACAACTTACAATGGTATATTGATTCAGTCCAATGTGTTGAATTTAACTGGTGTATTAACATTGTTTTTAGGAAGAAAATTCAAAAGAAAAAGATTAGCTAGGAAATGTATGCTCTTGTACTGGGATTGTTGGGGAATATGTGTATAAAACACTTAAGAACTGTAGAAGACTAATTTTTTAAGGCTGGTTGCTGAAAAATTGTTTCTGTCGGCACTGCAGGAGTTTGGTATTGTAGCAGCTTTCCAGTTGGCAGCAGCTGCTCTTAGTATAAAACACAATTACACGCAAAAAAGAGTGACCCTATGCTTTTCCTATCAGATAAAATTCTGACTAATTACATACCTATATGTCTCTAGACTGTCCCTACAGCACCATAAGATTACAAGCTTGTGCCTGTAATTCCTTTCTTCCAGACATATTCAACATAAGACCTCTCACATTGCAAACTAAACCCAGCGTCTTTGGCTTCTGAGCAAGCTTGTAGACTGAAGGACCTATTAAAATCCTGCCTCCTGAATGGCTCACAAGCTGTCTGTCAGCCTCTGAGCCAATTAAGACAAGCCCCCCCCTCCCAGGGCCATATGATCCTCCATTGTCATCCTCTAATTTTACAGTAAAATGGTGTGGGTATCTAAAGTGAATCACCAAATCTTCTGATTTATTTGGCAAAAAAAATAAATTGTGAAATGTGTAACAAATCAAATTAGTTTAGACTTGATTTGCTCATCACTAATTTGTATGCTTTAGTTGACATACTAAAAAAGTTTTTTCTACTCTGTTGAAAACTGTTGGTGACTATTATTTTTAAGGTAAAGGGTCCTGTAAAGAAGATATACTGTACAGGTTACTTTTAAGTACTGGTACTGTATACCTTGCAGTGACATGGTGGTCTTGACCAGATGATGAAGAAATGGAAAAGTTAATGACTTCATTAGAGAAGATGTCTCCTATGAGTCACCAGATATAATTATAATGTAATTACTTATACAGTTTGCAGAGTGCCTGTGGAGGACCATTCTATGGTCACTGTATGTTGTTAATAAACAGCTAGGTCCATATATATTTGGACAAAGAACATTTTTCTAATTTTTGTTCTGTACATTATCACAATGGATTTTGAACAAAACAATTCAGATGCAGTTGAAGTTCAGACTTTCAGCTTTAATTCAGTTAGTTGAACAAAATGATATCATAGAAATATGAGGAACTAAAGCATTTTTTAAACTGAATCCCTTCATCTCAGAGGCTGAAAAGTAATTGGACAAATGAAATAATTGTAAACGAAATGTTAATTTCTTATACTTTGTTGAAAGCCCTGGACGGATCGAGACCCATTAAACTTGAACAAGTTCTATTTTCTTGTGGTGAGGAGGCACGGACAGAAACACAATGGAAGCACTCTGTAGTGCTTCTGTGGGGTTCCAATCTGTTCTTCCGTTCCGCATCTCCATGATTGGGGACCCATTCAAGTGAATGGGTCCGCATCCATGATGCGTAGTACACACGGGTCAGTGCCCATGTATTGCAGACCCGTCGTATGCGGGACGCAATACAGCCAAGGGCACACAACGTTTGTGTGCAAGAGGCCTAAGTTGTATACATAGATATCAATCACTGATAGCTTTACACAGGGGAGGTGTTATCAGTGATTGATAACATTCTCTGTTTAGGTTTGTATACAGACATAGTTGTCAGTCACTGATAGTTGTACAAGGGGGATGTATTATCAGTTTTTGATAGTGTTCTCTATGTAAGTGTGTATAGAAAGGTAGCTGTCAGTCACTGATAGCTGTACACAGGGAGGTGTTATCGGTGATTGATAGCATTCTCTGTGTAAGTGTGTATATATAGATAGCTGTCAGTCACTAATAGATGTACATGGGGGAGGTGTTATCAGTGATTGATAGCATTCTCTGTGTAAGTGTGTATATATAGATAGGTGTCAGTCACTCATAGTTGTACACAGGGAGGTGTTATCAGTGATTGATAGCATTCTCTGTGTAAGTGTGTATATATAGATAGGTGTCAGTCACTCATAGTTGTACACAGGGAGGTGTTATCAGTGATTGATAGCATTCTCTGTGTAAGTGTGTATATATAGATAGGTGTCAGTCACTAATAGTTGTACACAGGGGAGGTGTTATTAGTGATTGATAGCATTCTCTGTGTAAGTGTGTATATATAAATAGCTGTCAGTCACTGATAGATGTACACAGGGGAGATGTTATTAGTGATTGATAGCATTCTCTTTGTAAGAGTGCATACATACATAGCTGTCAGTCACTAATAGATGTACATATGGGAGGTGTTATCAGTGATTGATAGCATTCTCTGTGTAAGTGTATATACATAAATAGTAGAGATGAGCGAATTTCTCAAAAATTCAATTCAGCTGGTTCGGCGAATTTTCTGAAAAAATTTGCTTCGATCTGAATATATTTGCGGTAAATCACGTTAAAAAACGGCTATTTCCAGGCTACAGAGAACCTTTATAGGGGTGTAGAACATTTTGCCTTGCAGTAACACGCATAGGGAGTGTGCTGGGGCAGTGAAATAATACTGTCAGTAATGATGACATGCAGATGACAGGCGTCGCTCTTAGAGTCACTGCAGACTTCACTTATTTGGGCAGTCACGGGGCCAAAACTGACCAAATAACTCAAGTATTAACTCAGTCTTACAGGTCCATGTTAGCATCAAGAAGGCTGTAGAGTGGCAAAATGACACAGTCTGGAGGTGGCGGCAGCATAAGGAGGCCAGAGAGTGGCACAATGACACAGTGTGGAGTTCGCAGCCGTATAAGAAAGCAACAGAGTGGCACAATGACAGAGTCTGGAGGTGGCAGCAGTATGAGTAGGAGACAGAGTGGCAAGGTGACAAAGTGTGGACAAAAGACTGTTGGCACAGATTGTTGAGAAAGATGCAGCTGGAAAGTTATCTGTAGAGCTGTACGGTGGTAACCTGCAGATTAATGCAGCCCTCAAAAGCAAGTTAGGTTTGTTGGTTCCCAAACCTAAATTAGATCGTGGGGCGGGTAATCAGTCCAAGACCTTCAAGCAGCAGCAGCATGATATACACATATTGGCAAGGTGACATAGTGTGAAGTTGGCTGCAACAGCAGCAGCATGATACCACATATTGGCAAGGTGACATAGTGTAGTGTGTAGATGGCTACAACAGCAGCAGCATGATAGCACAGATTGGCAAGGTGACATAGTGTGTAGATGGCTACAACAGCAGCAGCATGATACCACATATTGGCAAGGTGACATAGTGTGTAGATGGCTACAACAGCAGCAGCATGATAGCACAGATTGGCAAGGTGACATAGTGTGGAGTTGGCAGCATGAATAGGCCACAAAGTGGCAAGGTGACATAGTGTGGAGATGGCAGCAACAGCAGCAGCATGATACCACAGATTGGCAAGGTGACATAGTGTGGAGATGGCAGCAACAGCAGCAGCATGATACCACAGATTGGCAAGGTGACATAGTGTGTAGATGGCTGCAACAGCAGCAGCATGATAACACAGATTGGCAAGGTGACATAGTGTGGAGAGGGCAGCATGAGTAGGCCACAAAGTGGCAAGGTGACATAGTGTGGAGATGGCAGCAACAGCAGTAGCATGATAACACAGATTGGCAAGGTGACATAGGTGTGGAGATGGTAGCATGAGTAGGCCACAAAGTGTCAAGGTGACATAGTGTGGAGATGGCAGCATTAGTAGGCCACAAAGTGGCAAGGTGACATAGTTTGGATCAAAGACTGAGGGCATAGATTATTTAGAAAGATGCAGATGGAAAGTTATCTGTAGAGCCGTGCGACGGTAACCTGCAGATTAATGCAGCCCTCAAAAGCAAGTTAGGTTTGTTGGTTCCCAAACCTAAATTAGATCGTGGGGCGGGTAATCAGTCCAAGACCTTCAAGCAGCAGCAGCATGATAACACATATTGGCAAGGTGACAGTGTGGAGATGGCAGCAAAAGCAGCAGCATGATAGCACAGATTGGCAAGATGACATAGTGTGGAGATGGCAGCATGAGTAGGACACAACGTGGCAAGGTGACATAGTGTGGAGGTGAGTGGCAATACTAGTACTTGCTGAAGATGGTGAGTGAAAGAAGATGCACTTGGCATCAGATGTTTTGCATCAGGCAGGTAACAGAATCAGAATAGTAGCTGAGGCAGGTAGCCAGAAGAAAACGGTCTCTTTTGTCAAAATGTTGGTGTGGCACCATAAATGATCTAGTCTGATGCATCAGGCATTGATGTGTGATAATCCTGACTGATCCATGCCTGAATCATCTTGATGCATTGTCCCAATATGTGCATTATGTGGCCACTTTAAACTCTTGCTAAATGTCATATCAAATGTATTGTGATATTATGCTGTCATTCCCTTTAACAGAATGGCAATGTCATTTACCTTTATTCACTCCTAGGTGGTGCTGGCACCACTTTTATGTATATATATATATATATATATATATATATATTGTGGGGAGTTGCTCTGGTAGACAGTGGAGCGGGTGCAGTATAGAGGCAAAGGGAGTCCAGGTAGACTGCACGCCTCTTTGGCAGCTCTTGCTTCCAGCCCTGAGAGCTCCACAGAACACCAGCAGTTTCCAGGTTAAATCACCTCAAATCCTAGGTGTCAGTTCACACCTGGCTGAATGCTCGGCAACACAAAAAGTCCACTGACCGTCTTTACATGGCCTGCTCTCCTGACACACAGGTCTCAGCTTTTCAGCCCAGCACAGGGCTCAGATCCCAAACACAGAGAGAGCTTTGCATAAACCCAGCTGTCTTTTAAAGGCAGCTAGGTATTAACCCAAAAAACCCGGACCGGCACCTAAAATCCGGTCCAGTATTTGCCCTCACCTGGCTGCAATCAACCCAGCAGCACAGGCTGAGAGGAAAATACCTGTTTTTTACCACCAAACCTCTCACTGTGTTCAACCCTGAGGGGGTGAACACACTCCAGACAGTATACCCAGAACCGGGCACTCGCATTTCCCTGTAACGGCCCTGCTCTGTGTTCCACTGAAAATCTAAAGTTCTGAAGTCACCCGAACCCTCTGGTGACCCAGGACTTTCCTTCTTTATCCAGGTGGTGACAGGCTGCGGCCAACCCCACATCACTCCTTCAGAGATGGCTTGTCGCCGAGCCACGGGCACCTGGTACGGCTTTAACCAGACTTTTGCCTGGGGCTCAGTGACAATATCACGGTGAGTTATGGAAGGGCATTCAGGGAAATCATAGAACACCTCTGTGTTCCGACTAACAAACTCCTTGGCTCTCTTAGTCTGTTCAGTGGAAAGGCTGCCAGTAATTTTATCTGTGGCAGCCGCTTCCCTGTTAGCAGACAGAGGGACCGGAATCTCTTTCCCTAGATAAACTGGCCGCGGGTTGTTCTCAATATAAGTCTCTCTAACCTTCCAAGGTTTCCGTAAATTTACATGGTAGACCGGCTCCGGCTTTTGCAGTCCTGGCTGGTGTACCTTGTAATTTGGGTCTCCAACTTTCTGTGCTATTTTATAGGTCCCCTTCCCCCTAGCGCTGTCCTTACTGTCCACAGGTGGCCCAACAACCAAAACCGGGTCCCTTTGGCTACGGACCCCAGACACTCGATTGCAGGTCCGGCTTTGGCCTGGCTGAGCCACCTTCCTATGTTTTCTACCTATCCTACTAAGGGGGACTGTCTTCCCCTCACCCACCGGACCTACTGTGGGTCCCTCTGCCTTGGGTTTCTGGGGTTCTAACACCTTGCCTGGGCTAGGCCTACTGGAAGTTTTCCTACCTGTCTGGGAACTGGACGTACAATGGCCGGCCACAGGGCTGGGAACAATGGAAAGTCTCTTCCTATAATCACATCATAGGGCATACTCGTGGTTACAGCTACCTCATGGACCTGCCTGCCGGCACACGTGCTTACAGACAACAGAGCAGTGGGGTATTCTTTTAAATCTCCATGAATGCTGAAAACCCCGACTCTCCGGCCTGTAAACTCTGTGGGTCGCACCAGGGAAGCCCTCACCAGGGTCACCTGACTCCCCGAATCCAGCAGAGCTGCCACTGGAGTGTCTCCCACCTCCACCCGACACAAATGTTCCTCATAGATAACCTCTGACACATCGACCCTTCTGGCATACCATGACTGTCGATACCCAAAGTTTACATCCATGGGCTCACCCAGGAGGGGACAGTTGGCCCATACATGGCCAGGCTCCTGGCACCGCCAGCAGATTATAGAGTCCTGATCCCCAAAGGGCACATCCCGTGCGGTCTTTCTCAGCTCAGGCCGCAGGGTCTGGGGAGGGGATTTTCTGGGTTTTATTACTCCCTTCCCAGAGTCCCCCCCTTAAGTTCCTCAGTAGCCCCATAACGTTCGACCAGGTCCACCATCTCCAGGGCACTAGTAGGAGATGTCTGGCCAAACCAGCGCTGGAGAGGTAGTGGCAATACCCTCCAGAATTTGTCAGCTACAATACGGTCCAGCATAGCAGTGGGACTAAGTACGTCAGGCGGTAGCCATTTTTGTAAGAGTTTTAGCTAATTGTAATACTGGGGTCGTGCTGGCTCAGCTGGGTTAAACTCCCACTGATGTACCCGCTGGGCCCTGACCAACACATTCACCCCCAGTCTCGCCAGGATCTCACCCTTAACCACAGAGTAGTCTGCTGCTTGGTCGTCCGGTAAATCAAAGTAAACCTGTTGGGGTCCTGACGCCAGAAACGGAGCGATGACCTCTGCCCACTGGTCTCGGGGTAGTCTCTCTCTAACGGCCACCTTTTCGAACATCGCCAAGTAGGTTTCAACATCATCTGTCGGTGTCATCTTGGGAACGGCGGTGCAGACTGCTTTCCGGGCATCGTGCACTCCCTGAGGCATCCCTGACTTTTCTAGCACCATTACGTGTTGCAGCAGCCGCTGGTTCGTGTCCTGCTGTCGCTGATTAGCCTCTAGCAGCTGTGCGACGGCCTCTTCATGTCTCTCTTGCTGCTGTGCGATGGCCTGCTGTTGGACAAGTAAGGCTTCTTCATGTCTCTTTTGCTGTTGTGCGATGGCCTGCTGTTGGACATCCATGGCCTGCTGTTGCTTTAAGTTGGCCTGGACAAGCTGCTTTATCATCTCCTCCATCTTGTCCTGTGTTGGTGGTTGCAGCTTGGCAGGCTTAATCCAGGACATACAACAGTGCCCAAAAAAAATGCTACAAAAAGTTTTGGCTTCCCGATAGCCTCACTGCAATTGCCCGCATCCGACACCAAATGTGGGGAGTTGCTCTGGTAGACAGTGGAGCGGGTGCAGTATAGAGGCAAAGGGAGTCCAGGTAGACTGCACGCCTCTTTGCCAGCTCTTGCTTCCAGCCCTGAGAGCTCCACAGAACACCAGCAGTTTCCAGGTTAAATCACCTCAAATCCTAGGTTCAGTTCACACCTGGCTGAATGCTCGGCAACACAAAAAGTCCACTGACCGTCTTTACATGGCCTGCTCTCCTGACACACAGGTCTCAGCTTTTCAGCCCAGCACAGGGCTCAGATCCCAAACACAGAGAGAGCTTTGCATAAACCCAGCTGTCTTTTAAAGGCAGCTAGGTATTAACCCAAAAACCCGGACCGGCACCTAAAATCCGGTCCAGTATTTGCCCTCACCTGGCTGCAATCAACCCAGCAGCACAGGCTGAGAGGAAAATACCTGTTTTTTACCACCAAACCTCTCACTGTGTCACAATATATATATATGACTACGAGGGGGGGCGGTTGTAAAGTTAGTGTGTCCGATGTTAATGAAGAGATGAGGAAGTTAATGGAGGAGGTGGAAATTTTGTTTTCCGCCAAAATATTGCAATAGAGATTTTACCGCATATCAGTGCAGCCCTTAACGCAGAATAGAAGATTTTTACCACCAAAATATTTTAATACAGATTTTATCACATATCAGTGTCTAGTCCTTAACGCAGAATAGAAGATTTTTACCGCCCAATTGTATCCTCTATAAATGCAGGGCTTAACGCAGAATACAAGATTTTTTCTGAAGTGAACGGGACGTAGCGGAGGAAGTAGGTACGTGATGGAAGAGTGAGATGCAGACCTTGTGCGGTTTCTGTGCTGCAGAATAGTCCCTGTAGTGTCGAGTAAGGAATACTGCAGATAGATGCGGGCTGGTGTGATGTTTTGGGCATTTTTGTGCAGGGTTAGTGCTTAGAGTATTCACCTGTATTGGTGCACCACTATTATGGAAAATACAAAATTTCAACATTACACAATGCTGAAATTATCTTGATTTCTGTACAGAAATACGACACTAAAGGCTTTACCGCATATATAACTGCAACAGCGAACGCTGAATATTTTTGTAATTTTTCTAACAATATATGCAAATAAAGTTTTTCCAAGATATAAGTGCAGCAGCAAATGGTGAATGTATATATACATATATATAGAAACCAAAGAGAAGCAGCAGCACACTTGAAGGTGTGGACAGGGTGCAAGATCCTCTAGGGAACAAGGCAAATATTCCAGGTATATATAGTCCAAAGACAAGGCAGCACTCTAGCATATGGAAAATGAGTGACCCTCTTTATTCCCCAGCCAGGGAAGTGCTGCCTCGTCTTTGGACTATATATATATATATATATATATATATATAATACACGTCAATAAAGGTTTTTCTAAATATAACTGCACCAGCGAAAGGCAAATGTATATTTTGGTAAATATTGCAATACACCAGTAAAGGCTTTACCAGATATACCTTCAACAGTGAACTGAGAAAATATTTTTCTAATTGTTCTGAAATAAGACCAATATACTCTTTCACCAGAAATTACTGCAACACTGCAGTGTGTACATATTACGCTTTTTTTAAAGAAATAAGGCCAATATGCCCTTTCACGAGAAATTACTGCAACTAATCAGTGGGTATATATTATGCTTTTTTTGTGAAACAAGGCCACTATGCGCTTTGAACCGAAATTACTGCAGCAGAGCAATGTGTATATTAAGCTTTTTTTAGTGAAACAAGGCGACCTGCGCATATATTTCTTATATTGTATTGAAACAGGCCAATAAATAATATCAGCAAAAGTGATCGGCGTATATATTTATCTTTTTTCACATATATAAAAGCCACTGAAGGCTTTCAACAGAGCACTTGCACCCCAATAACTAATTTCTGGAATGACAGAGACTGCTATTATGAGACTATCTGGATCTCCATGTAATGTTTCATTGCACTTTCAAATTGCTAGTTTTTACAATGAGGAATTTACTATAATTCTCCCTACTAGCATCTGCACATGTCTATCACTGACTGTGAAATGATTCCTTCTCTCACTGTCCTTTCCCCTGCACTTGTAATTTTGTAAATCATTGGTTTGCCCAATGATGAAATTCAGATTAGTCTACGCTCTAGCATCTGCACAGGTGTCTCCCGGACTGTGAAATAATTCCTCCTCTTACTGTCCTTTCCCTGCACTTGTAAATCGCTTTTTTCTTTTGTTTTTCCGGTTTTGCAATTAGATTTTCTTTCCCTAGCTCCTGCGTACACGTCTGTCCCTGAACAATGCACGAATCGCAGCCTCTAAGATGGCTGCCATATTTATAGGGCTGTGAGATCACTGGGCTGGCTGGTCTTGATTGGCTGCATGCATGACACATGACGCCTTCCCAGAGTTCCTTGCCCCATGTCCTCACACATGTAGCCGCCATTTTAGATGGCATTATAGGAAATAAATAAAGTAATTCGCTACCACAAAGTGCAAGGAAATTCGCATTTGTTCAGAATCAAATTTTTCATGAAATTCGGGAAGAATTCGACTTTGTCAGCTTTGATTCGCTCATCTCTAATAAATAGCTGTTAGTCTCTGTACATGGGGGTGGTCTTAAGTTCAGAAAAAGCATAGGTTTACCTGTATAAATAAAGAGCTTTATCAATCTACTCAGTTACTCCTGATCTATAGCATGCTGCCTGTAGATTGCATTACATTTTTCGGTGATAGGTTCCTTCTCTTTAAAATTGAAAATTCTCAAGCTGTTTTCTTACTTTTATGTACAGGTGCATATCCATGACTTGTGCTGGAAGATGACTTTATTCAATTTATTTTTAGAACAGGATGCAACAATGACGTACATCTTGCTGTGTTTTTGAGATACACTTCACTTTAATGTGTTTTAAGTCCTTAGAGTAGACAGTAAGCATCAGTAGTTAAGTAGCACATATAGGTTTAAAGTTTAAATCAGTGTGGTGGTTATTGCATCCAAGTAAAATGTTGGCACTGTTATGCCTAATACTTAAAAACATAGTTAGTAAAACTGTCAGGACAAATTATTGCACAGTACAAGTAATTCAGATATACAGAATTTTTTACCACTGTACATAGCTCTATAGCATGCTCACAAGAAATCATTAAATTAGTATAGTTTATGTAAATGTCTTTACAATTATAATGATCTAAAATAAAGCCTCTTTAAACATAATCTGTCACTATGAAATGCAGTTCAATCTACAGGAAGCATTTTGTAGCGCAGGTGGAGCTGAGCTGATTGATATATAGTTTGTGATAAGTGATTGACAGCTATCTCTGTATATACAGTTATATAGAGAATGCTATCACTTATTTATAATATGGGCCTTGTGTACAACTGAGCTCAGAAAAAGTTGATATTTTGTTTTGCTTAAACTGTTAAATAACTATTTATTTATTTATTTTTATTCTTGGCTCACACCTTATCCTTTATTTTTATTATTCTGCTTTATTATTGTGTCACAAAATTTTTATGTTGATGTTTATTATTTTTTTTTTCAATTGCTGCTTTGAAGCAAAGATTGCACATCAAAAACTATACCTGTTTTATACCTATACTTATTTGCACATTGAGCCTTTATGATTAATCTGTGCATTTTTTTCATTTTTGTTATAGCATCCCTTTATCTCTATTTGTGAGAACCTTTAAACATTTTTAATAAATATACATTTATTAAATAATTCCCTCAGAAAAATTTGTGCAGAAAGTTAGTTTGTTCAAAAGACTATGGTTGTCCAGCATAATAAATATTAAAAGTCAAAAACATTATTCCAGAATATTTAAAAACCAAGTAGACATCCTGAAAAAAAGATTCTTACACACTTCAAATCACTTAACTAGTTCTTACTCCTAGTATGATTCTACAGCACAAAGAGAATTCTTAAATGCACACGCCATATTCTGTTCAGAAATGTGACATAATTTAACAGTACTACTAATGTACATGAAAAAATCACTACACTAAAATAGTCAAAGAATAAAATAAAGAGAAAAAAATAGAAAATGACAAATAATTAAGCAGTCAATAAATATACATTGCCTGTCCTATTATTTAACCCATAGGATACCAACGCCGTACATGGACGGTGCTGAGAACAGAGTCACAAATCCCAGCACCTTACAGCTACGGCTCTCTGATTGGGCCCTATCAGCTGCAGAGGTCCAGCAGTCACTAAAAGCTGGAGCCCTGCTGTATGCGCCAGCATCGGTGAAACCACACAGATGCCGGCGCATTAACCCTTGCACTGCTGCGGTCAGCGCTGACCACGGCGTGTGTGGTATCCTGACGGGTGTCCATCGGGTCCCCGTGCTGCTGTGACGGGGACTCGATGGCTTGGACGGCAGGCTGATTCCTTCCTTAGGCATCATAGCTGCCTTCCATGTAAGGCCTGTGAGATCCAGCCCCCTGGATCTCATAGCGAGTAGGCTGTAAGTGTATTACAGTTTGTAATACACTTACAGCCAATGCATTACAATACAGAAGTATGGTAATGCATTGTAAAGGGGATCAGACCCCCAGAGTGGGACAAAAAATAAAGTTAAGAAAGAAGTAATAAAAATAAAGATTTACAAAAAAAATTAAAGTTTCAAGTAAAAAAAGTATCCTTTTCCCAAAATAAAGTTAAAAAAAATTGTAAGAAAAAGAAAAAATAGACACATTAGGTATTGCCGCTGTTAAAACTATTGGGCATAAAGATTCATCTTATGAAGACTTATACAGATTACAATATGGACTGATATATGTGCTGTATTGGAGCCATCTTGTCTGGTCTTTAGAAGGGCAAGATGAGGTCAAACTTTTTGAGACAAAAAAAAATCACTAACTCCGAGATAAAGGATCTGTGCAGAAATGTTTGCAAAAGTATTCTCTTGAGAAGAAAGGGGTTTAACATGTATCTTAAAAGTCTTCATGCCTTTAAAGAGATGTATCATAAAATGCTGTCTGTAGATAGGTAACCAAGTAGAAATGTGCTGAGCTTTAGTTTATTTTTAGATATATTCAAAGATTAGACTGGCACTCTATATGTGTGTGAGCCCATAGATCACTTAATGGCCAACATTGTCATGAAAAATATAAAATTTATTACACAGTAGTTAATATAAATACAATGACAATAAAAAGTAAAAAGTAATAGAGCGTAGATGACTACACTGTCAGGTGTATTTAACTTATACACATGACATTTGATGATATACAATGATTACCAAATTAAATGGTATTGGGTATATCAGAAGCACATCCGTAGCTCGCCAGCTAAAATCAAAGTTGAGCTTTGTGAGACACAATTATCGCCTTCAACATATATATGCACGCCCGCACCTACCCTATTGGTATCAGATGTGTCCAAAATACACACAATGATGTTTAGGTGTATCTGATGCAGCACGTCCGTGGTTCACCAACTGGTCAGAGTTAGACTATATACGACGTGATGAAGAAACTACAACATATACACCTGCAGCCACTCAGATGTTTCAATTGTGTCCACACTGTATTTACCAGTATTTGCAACATATGAGTAAAGTCCACTTTTGTAGATTATTTTGTAGTTCTATTGTAGATTATTTTGTAGTTCTATTGATGTATATCTCTTTGGGCTGATCTCGATTGTCTGGGTGTCCAATCAGATGTGTTTCTGTTATCAATGATGGCAAACAATTGCGCGAGTGGCGGTTGAGGATTTTTCATAAGTTAGCAGTCTATGACTCCCATATCAGCCGTGGTATTGGTGTTAAAAGGTAAACGCTTCTTACCTAATGTTGTCCGGGCTTTTCTGTATATATGGATAAATGGAGTGCTCCAATGTTTCAAGTATCCCGGTATTAATAGATGATCAAAGGCCTCTTTTTACACCTTATCTTTCATTGGGAGAGTGTTGCTTTCACGCCAGGCGCGTTTCGGGAATTCCTATTCCCTTCCTCAGTGGCAGCTTAGTTTATTTTCAGTGAATAGAAAGAGGATCTAATTTTACTATTCTTTGTAATGTTCATATTAATCATGTGAATGGATTTTGTCACAGAAATCTGTTTTTATCCCAATGAATACAGTGGGAATTTTATGGTGTGTGTCTTCATTAAATAGGTTAGCGTTGTATTTAGAGTCGGACTAAATGTCGGGAAGTTGTGCATATATAGATGTCTTTTAAGATTATACTCAAGGTTTTGGTTAAAGATTATCTTTTTGAAGAAATAAAGTGAAAAACACAAACTTTTTACATAGACCTCCAGGGCCATCTATTGGTGGGTTGGAGTAAGACATGAGTTGTGAAATAGATGGGGGAGTAACACAAGTGATGTCACTAGTTATTGATTAACCCGACCAATCCCATTCCTAAATGGGATAAAAAGGCAGCATGAGCTGATAGAAGGAATCCTCATCATGATCATCATCACTTCATCAATCCATCCAAGGAACAACTCAACACAGCAAGGAGAATAAGAGAAGATGGGACCTGACTATACTACATTCGAGAACCTTGACTCTGATTTCTTCCACGTTAATTAGTTAATTATATATATATATATATATATATATATATATATATATATATATAATTTATTATCAATTATCAATCATATCCTGTGTGTAGGATCTATTCTAGACTGAATCAGGGTGATTGCACCTGCAGTATCAATGGTACCCTCTTTAGTCTAGGAAGATAGATATATACTGTTGATATATATTTACATATCACGGTATCATCTCCAAAGAACTGATTTTAGTTCTAGTCATTTATATGATTGAATACATATATATATATATATGTGGAAATGAAATATTGTGAAAACCTAACTCAGTTTTAATCTGAAACATTTGTCGGCTGGAAGAAATCAGGTGTAAATTTTTTTAAATATTTGTTTCCAGTTTGTTATTATTATGATATCTGATTAATGTATTCATTATCTTTATAGTCTCTAGGTTATTGTTTTTTTGGCATATTTGGCATTTTTAATGGCATATCATTGTTTATTACCATTTTATTGTTACTGATTTTATATTGTGTTCTATTTACACTGAATTATTATTAATAAATCTATATATTTTGTATACCTGTTTCCTTTTGTCTTCAACTAAGCGCAGATAAAAGAGCTCTTCTTAGCTCTTGTTTTGTTTAGGAAAATAAGTTGCAATCCCCTTGATTATAGATCCTGACTTGTTTACATAAATAAAAGACTGTTTTCAGAAGCAGAATCAGAGTTACGGTGCTATGATTAGACCCTATCAGCTGCCGAGGTCCAGCAGTCACTGATAGCTGGACCCCTGCTGTATGCGCCGAACATGGGTGAAACCACACCACGTATCAACCGGCTCTGTAAAAATATCACATGATCCATCCCGTCAGGTGAATGCCATAAAAAAGAAAACAGTTCCAAAACAGGCATTTTCTGGTCACCTTGCCTCACAAAAAGTGCAATACCAAGACAATGGGCAAAAAAAATAATAAACAAGATGTTATTCAAAAGGCTTTTACTGTGTAAAATGATACACATATTATGTATTGCCACGTCCGTAACAGCCTGCTCTATAAAAATATCACATTATATGCTTCCTCTGGCGAATGCTGTAAAAAATCTGACGGATGGATAAGGACTAGAGATGAGCGAATCGAAGCTGACGAAGTGGAATTCGATCCGAATTCCAGTAATTATTTGATTCAAACAGAATCCGAATTTCCTTGCGATTTGTGGTAACGAACCACATCACCCATAAAGCCATACACGCCATGCAGGGTCCCCCTGCTGTTAGATATCTAATTACCCCCCCCCAGTCTCACCATAGCTCAGTGACAGGCCAGCATCAGGACATTCTGTGTGGGCAGAGGAAACATAGCCCCGCCTCCATACTTTGCCTGCACTTGCTCAAGGTTGCAATGCCCAAACATCAGACTGGGTGACTGGACCTTCTACTGCATCTGACCGACAGGCTCTGACCTCAGCTGCCGGACTGCTGTATCTCCCTAGACCTTCCTATTAAAGCACCTGGTAAGTCAATCTAGTAAGAAGCATGCAGCAATGTCTGTGGAGGAGGGTGTGCTGGCGTCATACTCTCATTGTAGCAGCCCTGCACTGCCCTCAAGTACTGATTTCACTGACCTGTGAGTTCCCACTGTCAGCTCTGTGTTTTCCCTGTGCCCCCTCTGTGTGAGCTCCTTGTGTCCTGTGGGCTCCCTGTGACTGCAGGGCACAACACAATGACATGATCGTGTGGTGGTTGTGACATGGCTGTTCTGTGTTCAATTACCACATGGCTGTCTGGGCCATAGAAGGCTCTAGTTAAACTAATAAAGACAACATTGTTTAGGTGGTCTGCATTGTTAATGGGGGGGGGGCTCTCCTTGTATGAGTGTTTAATAGAACAGGTTCTGTAGGCATCTATGTGGAATCAGCTGACGAGGGTGTAAAAGGAGTGCGCTTCTTCTTGACGCTAACATCGACCTGTAAGGCTGAGTAAATACTTGAGTTATTTGGACAGTTTTGGCCCCGTGACAGTCCAAATTAGTGAAGTGTGCAGTGATTCTAATAGCGACACCTGTCAACTGAGTGTCATACTGACAGTATTATTTAACTACCAAAGCACACTCCCTATGTGTTTTACTGCAAGGCACAGTGTTCTATAGCCATATAAAGGCTTTCTGCAGCCCGGAAATAGCAGTTTTTTAACGTGATTCGCTGCAAATAAATTCAGATTGAAGCAAATTTTTTCTGGAAAATTCGGCGAACCAGACAAATCTAATTTTTGAGAAATTCGCTCATCATTAATAAGGACGCTAAAATGAATAACTTTTATTAGTAATCAATTAAAATAGTGGGCCATGTATCATAAATCCTCAATAATATTAATGTGTGTATTAAAAAACACAACTGATAACAGGTAGGCGCAAGGGGCGACAGGTGGAAGGACTAGAGGCTACAGGAATTAAGCCAGTTCCTTCTCAACATTAGCCTCTCGTATTGTGTCAGCCTGTATCAGAAACCGCACAATTAAAGAAGTATTTTCTGGTGAACCCGTGTGTGGCTGGTTGTTGCCTCAATTTCATGGTCATCTGGTGTGGGAAAAAATTGAAACCAGGTTAGTGGCAATTTTTATAAATGTATCAAGGTGCTGGCCAAGAAAACAAGGGATAGTCAGTAATTAACCTCCCCTGGAGAAACCAGCTGTAGGGGATCTGACAGTTCTGCAACAAACTCCAGCGGGCTCCCAATCACAAGTAATAGTTACCAACCTCGGAGTATACAAATCCAGCACCTAACTACCTCCCTGGTTCAACCTAAAACTCCCATTCAATGCATCTACATGACAGCTCAACACGTTTCATCATATTGAATCATCCAGTGCAGGATGTGCATGAAAATAATAAACGGAATGGGAAACACACTAGTGGTGTGTGACAGCGTCTCTGGCACTATGACGGCCGTGAAGCGGCCATACAGAGAGTGGGTAAAAATAGGGGGATAGACACAACCCCGGGAGGCTGAACAGATGTATAGCCAATCAGAATGAAAGGGCGGGGCCAAACGCTTGTGCGCCCGTCCACTCACATCAGCTCTCAAACAAACATAAATATAAAAATGGACATGTGAGGCATGGGAAACAGGATAGCTTATTGGTCTAGAAGATAAAGGGGACAATGACCAAAGAAAATACAGGAATGACCCATGATGGAGAGGCCTGTTAGACCTAAATAACAGGTGCCTGCATTTTATTCATATTGCAGGTAATTTAGATATGGAGGATACATTAGATGTCAAATGATGTCATAAAAGCAATTATCCCTCCACACTGATCGAAACAAATATAACAAGGCTTGGAAGGGCAACTTGGACACTCATATGTGTAAAGAATGTGTAAAGTATGCTGTAAAAAAAATAAAAAAACTATGCCAAAACAGCATTTTTTTCACCTTGCCTCAAAAATGTTTTATTACCAAGTGATCAAAAAGTCTTATGTACCCAAAATGGTACCAATCAAACCATCATCTCATCCTGCCAAATATAAGACCCTACCTAAGATAATAACTCAAAAAATAAATAAATATGGCTCTCAGAAAATGGCAACACAAAAAAAAAAAAGATTGTATTCTGTTCAAAAAGGCTTTCACTGGGTAAAACGTAACAAAAATAAAAATGATAAACACATTGGGTATCACCACATCCGTAACAACCTGCTCTATAAAAATATCACATTAGATGGCCCCTCAAATGAATGCTGTAAAAAAATAATAAATGTGGGACTAAAACAACATTTTATTGGAAGAAATTAAACTTTTCATTTTCACAGCCAAGTGTTTCCAAATTCCGTAAAACGCTTAGGGGGTCAAAGTGCCCAGTACCCCCTTTAATATATTCTTTAAGAGGTGTAGTTTCCAAAATGGGGTCACTTTTCAGGGTTCCCACTGTAGGAGTGCAAAATGCTGCATAAAAACCATTCTAGCAAAATCTGCCTCAAAAATCCATATGGTGCTCCTTTCCTTCTGACCACTGCCACTTGCCCATAGGGGTATTTCTGTTGTGGGATTAGCTCAATGGTGGTAGGCACGGCAGTGAGAGACAGTGACACAATGGCACAGTTCAAACAGGGCTTTGCCTGTTTTTTTAATTTACATCCACAAGCAAAATATAAGGCCTTTAAATTCAGGCAAAACACAAAATAAATTCCTGCTCGGCTGAGCTCTAACTAAACAGAAAATCACCCTTACTATATGCGCGGCCTGCTACCAGCCACCCGATACAACCAAAAGTGCACTTACAGAGTCTCTTTTTGTCGCTTTTAGCAGACTTCAACAGCAGTGGCGAAAAACTGTCTGTTCAGCCAGTTCTCCTCACACAGTTCTCCTCATAGTGCAGACCTTTATAGCTCGCAAATGAGCTGAGCTCCATCACCTGGCTGGGAGCTCTATAAGAACCTTTTCTGGACAGGAAGGGAATGAGGAGCCCCACTACCAACCTGCATCCTCATTCCATTAAAATCTAGGCCCGACAACACCATTTAACAAAGTCCTCAGCAAAGTATGTTTTGCTAAGGTAACCCATCTTTCCTGGATTTCTGATATCCCATCCAGCTTTCCTTGTTGACATATCCACTTCCTGTAACCTAGTACATGGTATACGAATGAAACCTAGGTGAAATATAATGATTTTCTACAACTTTTCCAGTCACTATCTCACACTGTAAACTGCAGAATCAGAGTAATATATATTGAGGTTTATTTTGCTGTTAACCCTTGCTGTGTTACAATAAAAAATAGATTAACATAAAAAATCTACCAAAAATTTCACCTCCATTTTTCTTTAATTCTTGTGGAACACCTCAAGGGTTATCAAAGTTTCTAACATCAGTTTTGAATAATGTTATGGGTGTAGTTTCTAAAATGGGGTCATTTATGGGTGGTTTCATTACCTAAGCCCCTCAAAATTACTTTATAACTGAATTAGTGCTTACAAAAATGGTTGTGGAAATTCTGTTGAAAATTTGAAAGATGGCTTCTAAACTTTTAAGCCTTCTAACATCCTAAAAAAATAAAATTACATTACAAAATGATGCCAACATAAACATACATATCGGGAATGTTGATTGATAACTATTTTATGAGTCAGGCATCCTCAAACTGCAGCCCTCCAGCTGTTGTAAAACTACAACTCCCACAATGCCCTGCTGTAGGCTGATACTTATAGGCTGTTTGGGCATGCTGGGAGTTGTAGTTCTGCAACAGCTGGAGGACCGCAGTTTGAGGATGCCTGTTATGAGGTATCACTATCTGTTTTAAAAGTAGAAAAATTCAAATTTAGAAAATTTAAAGTGACTGGACTCCACCATTGCAATGTCAGACAGATTATGTACCAATACTACTACTACAAAAACAACTTTCTTACCATCTTGCATAACGGGAACCAGGCGGATCCGTTTTGATCCTATAGACTTCTATTAGGAAGGGCCTTTTAAAGGCTTCCATTTTGCATTCCGTCATAATACAAGTCTATGGGCAGAAGAACGGATCCGTCCTTCCGTCTTATGGATTCCCTTATTTTCCATTATAACCATGTTATAACTGAAAGCCACAACGGAATCCCTAACGATAGTGTGAACCCACCCTAACTGGCCTACAGTAAAATTGTTATACGGTGACCACCTAATGTACTTCCAGCCACATAATCACATGTTCTTTTGTGTACGGTGAATGCATAATGTTTGGGGCCTGTACACCACTGGCCTGCAGTAAAATTATCATCTACTGACCATCTAATGTACCTCCAGCCACATAATCACTTGTTCTTTTCTGTACAGTGAAGGCATAAATTTTGGGGCCTGTAATCTAACTGGCCTACAGTGAAATTGTTATACGGTGACCACCTAATGTACCTCCAGCCACATAATCACTTGTTCTTTTCTGTCTGGTGAATGCCTAATGTTTTGGGCCTTTAATCTAACTGGCCTACAGTAACGGGGGGCCTTTAATCTAACTGGACTACAGTACAGTATACGGTGACCGCCTAATGTACCTCCAGCCACATAATCACATGTTCTTTTCTGTCCAGTGAATGCCTAATGTTTGGAACCTGTACTCCACTGGCCTGCAGTAAAATTGTTATCCACTGACTGTCTAATGTACCTCCAGCCATATAATCACTTGTTCTTTTCTGTATGGTGAAGGCATAACTTTTGGGGCCTGTAATCTAACTGGACTATATTAAAATTGTTATACGGTGACCGCCTAATATACCTCCAGCCACATAATCACTTGTTCTTTTCTGTCCTGTGAATGCCTAATGTTTGTTGCCTGTACTCCACTGGCCTACAATAAAATTGTTATACGTGACCGCCTAATGTACCTTCAGCCACATAATCACTTGTTCTTTTCTGTCCAGTGAATGCCCAATGTTTGGGGTGCTTGTAATCTAACTGGCCAACAGCAAAATTGTTATTTAATGACCACCAAATGTAACTCTAGCCACATAATCACATGTTCTTTTCTGTGCGGTGAATGCCTAATGTTTGGGGCCTGTACTCCACTGGTCTGCAGTAAAATTGTTATCCACTGACCGTCTAATATACCTCCAGCCACATAGACACTTGTTCTTTTCTGTCCGGTGAATGCCTAATATTTAGGGCCCTTACTCTCGTGGCCTAAAATAAAATATTTCTAGGCTCAGCAGGGCACATTTTTGAAAGTTTCCCTTTAAGATGCATAAAAGTGGCCCATGATTAAAAAACATATTTTTTGTGTTAATTTTTGCCATTGATCCTCCTCTGGCATGTCACTGTCCCTTTGTTATGGGACTATTTGTGCACTTCTAGTAAGTATTTGATGGCTGCAAATATGACCGAAAGGTTTTTCAAGTTCGCCTGCCATTAAAGTGAATGGGGCCTGCCACGAACGCGTGTTTCACGAACATTTGATCGTGAACACGCGTTCGCGAAACGTCCCGGCCGGTGTTCGGTCATCACTAGTTATCAAGTGCTATCCAACACACAATCATCATCATCATTCCCACCACTTTTCTCAGGCTGTAATATGTTATGGGTTCCTTACCTCCCTCATCATTCCCAAATCTATATTTGCAACGAATACCATGATTACTAGTGTCACTACTACGACCACCAATACAGTTATACATTTTTAGCTTTCAAGTCCTATTACTTTAAATGAACATTGTTTTCATGGCAGACCAAATACTGTTCTCATACTGCTGTTCAACGGGAACAGTATGTGAAATATTTTCCCTAGCATCAGGAGTCTTGTCTCTTATTTTATTATCTTATTTTATCTTAGTTTATTTTAACATTTATCATTTTTGCTCTGTTTTTATTACTTTTTTGGTTGTCTATACCTACCTACTACATGTTTGGGTTAGCATACATTTGTGTAAATTGATATCTATCAGAGTTTGGAAACGACATGTAACAGCTATTACATATTATTGGAAATTCATATCATTAGACTTTTGGATTCACTCTTCTTCTGATGGATCAGAAGAATGGAAAGCTAAACGGTGCTGTGAATGCACCATTACTATGTGGTATTATAGTATATTTACTGATAACTCCCATTGGAGTCTAATTATTACTTAATAGGTTGGTCCTTTTATTACACAGTCTTTTGAATTATATCATTGATTATTATAGTGACCTGTTATCTTATCGCCCTCTTATGTCCTTTTTGGGTATTTATTTGCTGCTTATCCATTAATTGTTTATTATTATTACTTTTATTTTATTTGGATATTTAATTATTTGGACATTTTATATGGATATTTATTATTTATGAGGTGTTGTTTATTTTTTGGAGTACCTTTGCTATCGAAATAAAATTGTGAATGGCTTCCTGTTGTTAAAAGGGAAGCAAAATTGTTGAAATCCAAGGTTACTGGTATACTGTGTTTACAGCTTGCTGCAGCTTTTGGTGAGAAGATGCCTGTTGCCCAGGTGTCTGACCAAGAAGCCCCTCTCCACTCCACCCCCCGAGTAACCCACCTATGGCTGTCTCCGTGACCACAAGTAGCAGAAGCTACAACAGCCAATGTTATGAACATGACAAAGCAGTTTATTCATGCACTGTGCCAGGCTTATGCAAATCAGCCAACAGAGACTTACAGATGTAGTCAATCTAAAATTGATTCTGATAAAACATGGCACAGTGTTATCATGGTTATTGGACAAAAGCCAATGAAATATATTGAAACATCAGTTAATATTTTCTTGCCATTCTTTACTTAACATGTTAACCATCAAGTTCAGCTCGTCTGTATCAGTACCTCATGTACAACCTGGTTCAATCCTACCTGTAGTCTGGCCTTTTTCAGCACATACAATTTTATCTGACTGCAAGGACTTCTAGATAGGCAGATTGGAACAGTGGTTGGAGTTGGCTAAGATTTCTCTCCCTGTACTGTCTTTTTCAGTCTCCAGTTGTCATTTTTGATAGGATTTTCAGTGCAGCATGTGGCGATCTCACGCTCAAATGGATTAAGTTTCTTCCATAAGTATACTAAACATCACAATTGTCAAAACAAATGAAGCATGAATTCAGGAGTACTTAAACACACACACACCTGCAGCTGAGGCCAAGTAATGGATCTGACGTTGCTGACAGTGGCTATTTAGCATTGGCCTGATCTTGCCACTGCCACTTTCTGCCTGCCTACTATCATTTTCCATACTGTATGAGCAGTGCTGCTGCCACAGATGCTACTCCACCTACTGCCACTACCTACACAGCCACACATCAACTGTCTTGCCACTACTACTACCACTACCCCTACACAGCAACACATCTATTGCTTTGTCTGTTCCATGCTGTTCTGCAACTATGCTGTCACACTATGCTGCTCCCAAGAAAATGGGAGAATTGTTCAAGGATTGTTCAGAACAAGCCACTGTTTCTACTGACATTAACATGTGTGCATATCTATAGTTCATTTGATTAGAACACTGCTTTTCTTTTGTTGATTCATGGCTCCATTTCACAAGTTATGATATTTTCCTTAGTATGCAATTTAGACCTTTGGTGCAATGTGGATGTTAGCGTTGCTCTTTTAGCACCCAAGCTCGGTGCATTTCTTTGGCCAGACCCTCCCACATCACTTTAATTGACAGGGCCAGGCAAAACAACAAGAAGGGGCTAGGCACAGAAATGAGTGAAGCTTGGGTGCAACAAGAGCAATGATGATGCCCTTATTGTGCCAAAGTCTTGTCCCACAAAATACAAGCCCTTTTAAAGTTGTGTAGACAGAAATATTTTAAAAATAACTAGGCTCTTATTTGGATAAACACCATTTACCCACAATAAAGGACAATTTTTGGAATGTTTTTAATTTTAAAAAAAGCATAAAAATGTGATGGCTCAGTGTGTTTTTAAGTAACTGTTTGTTAGTGTGATTAACCACATGTTTACCCTTAGCGATATATGTCAATGTCACGTTCACATTATTTACTATGGCTGTCGTTGCATTAAATAGATTATTTGGGAGAAGGGAGGTAAAAAAAAAAGAAGCAATTTAAAAAGAAAAGAGACATACATCAATTTTTAGACACAAATCTTTTGACCGAATCATTAGAATTTGACCTGAAACAAATAGTTTGAAGTTTGCTCATCTCTGGTCTGGATATATAGAATTAATAAAACTATGAAATTATACTAATTAAGCAGTAATGACCACCCATAGGATGGAGATGTTATTTGGCTCTACTATGGCTCTACTAACTTGCTCTGTAACTCCTGGGCTCTAGAGGCTTGGATCCACCAGTGGTCCTCTTCCCTTCTTCATTGAACGGAGCTTCCAGAGTAGTGCTGCTCAATCCACCTCCACCTAGGCCGAGGCCCATTTTTATGATGTGCCCGTAGGACATGCACAAACAATTCCCTCAGACAATTAAAGGGCCAGCTCATGCACCCTAGTAGAGATGTCGCTAGCATAAAATTTTCTGTTTGCGAACGGCGAACACGAACTTCCACAAATGTTCGCGAACGGACGAACCGTGCGAACCGCCATAGATTTCAATAGGCAAGCAAATTTTAAAACCCACAGGGACTTTCTGGCCACAGTAGTGATGGAAAAGTTGTTTCAAGGGGACATACACCAGGACTGTGGCATGCCGGAGGGGGATCCATGGCAAAACTCCGAAGGAAAATGACGTAGTGGATGCAGAGTCGGGTTTTAATCCATAAAAGGCATAAATCACCTAACATTCCTAAATTGTTTGGAATAACGTGCTTTAAAACATCCAGTGTGTGTATACGATCAGGTATGATGTTGTATCGATCAGGTAGTGTAATAATTACGCCCGCTTCACAGTGACAGACCAAACTCCCCGTTTAGCGCACCGCAAACAGTCCATTTGCTCAACCGCAAACTCCCCATTTGCACAAGGTTGGATACCAAGCTAGCCATGTCCCGTTTCTTGTCCTCACTGACGTCATTGATGGTCTCTTCCTCGCGCAATGTACTGTGCCACCCTATATAAGTCATGTGTTCAAAAATCAGTAGTACTATATTTATCAGTTTAATCCCTGTTACGTCCCCTATCAGGGGACGTGTATCGAATAGATTTTAGGAACTGGGAGATGGAAAAAGAAGCTTGGTCATTCCTCTTACTTCCAATTTGGGGCATTGCGCGTGCGCCGTGCAATGTACTGTGCAACCCTATATGAGTGGTGTGTTAACTAGTACTATTCTTATCAGTTTAATCCCTGTTACGTCCCCTATCAGGGGACATGTATCGAATAGATTTTAGGAACCGGGAGATGGAAAAAGAAGCTTGGTCGTTCCTATTACTTCCAATTTGGGGCACTGCGCGTGTGCCGAGCAATGTACTGTGCAACCCTATATGGGTGGTGTGTTACTTAGTACTATTCTTATCAGTTTAATCCCTGTTACGTCCCCTATAAGGGGACGTGTATCGAATAGATTTTAGGAACCGGGAGAGGGAAAAAGAAGCTTGGTCGTTCCTCTTACTTCCAATTCGGGGCACTGCGCGTGCGCCGTGCAATGTACTGTGCAACCCTATATGAGTGGTGTGTTAAGTAGTACTATTCTTATCAGTTTAATCCCTGTTACATCGCCTATCAGGGGACGTGTATCAAATAGATTTTAGACAACCGCAAAGAGTTGTCAATAGTTGACACACTCATGACATAAATTTTATTCCTCTATGCGTCAATCTTGGTGTAGTGATGACTGTGCTCGTGTGCACGTTTGGGAGATTGCAGGCGATGGCGGTTTTTCAAAGCCTATGGTCGTGCTTAGGGTAGTTCAGTGACAGTTAAGTGACCCAGAAAACAATGATTCTGCAGTGTGGGCCCATTGTTGGCCTAGTAGGCTTTAATGATCACCTTAGATGATCACAAAGAAAATTAATGTTTTTTCTATGGAAAATTATCCAGTCCGATCACAATGAAGCAACAACCTTATCATCTGGGGTGTGCCAACATTGCCAACACACTCATAGAGGTGATCGCTTCATTGTGATATGCAAGCCCCTTCACCACAACAAGGTAACGATCACGGAGGGTAATTGACACATGTATGTGCCTTTTTTTTTTTGTTTTTGCAGCCACAGTACAGCACAAGAGGCCAGAAAAATTAGTCATGTACACATCCCTGAAAAATTAGGTATTGTTGCATCCGCGGAGACAGAAAAATTGATGTTTTCCATGCAGAAAGTGTACTAAAACAATGCGGCTTGAACCCTATTTGGTGGCGGAGAAGTCTCGCAAGTCATCCGGCATGCAGAGATTAAATACAGCAGAGTGGGGACCATTTTTTAGGCAATGGCATCTCATCAGGCCTTTTTTAGTCAAATGTATCCCCCACTGTCAGTCCCTTCGGTATCCATGCCTCATTCATCTTAATAAAGGTGAGGTAATCTAGACTTTTTTGACCTAGGCGACTTCTCTTGTCAGTGGCAATACCTCCTGCTACGCTGAAGGTCCTTTCTGACAGGACACTTGAAGCGGGGCAGGCCAGAAGTTCTATCGCAAATTGGGATAGCTCAGGCCATAGGTCAAGCCTGCACACCCAGTAGTCAAGGGGTTCATCGCTCCTCAGAGTGTCGATATCTGCAGTTAAGGCGAGGTAGTCTGCTACCTGTCGGTCGAGTCGTTCGCTGAGGGTGGACCCCGAAGGGCTGTGGCGATGCGTAGGACTTAAAAAGATCCACATGTCCTCCATCAACAACACGTCTGTAAAGCGTCCTGTCCTTGCCGGCGTGGTCGTGGTAGGAGGAGGATTACTTTCACCTCTTAGATTCCCGTTCACCTGTTAGATTCCCGTTGTGCTGTGAAATCACCCTTATATCCTGGGTAAAGCATACTTTTTAACTTGTTTTGGAACTGCTGCATCCTTTACGACTTCCGGTAATTCGGTAACATTTCAGCCACTTTCTGCTTATACTGGGGGTCTAGTATCGTGGCCACCCAGTACAGGTCGTTCTCCTTCAGCCTTTTTATACGAGGGTCCCTCAACAGGCATTACAGCATGAAAGACCCAATTTGCACAAGGTTGGATGCCGAGCTACTCATCTCCCGTTCCTCATCCTCACTGATGTCATTGAAGGTCTGTTCTTCCCCCCAGCTACGTACAACACCACGGGTCCCAAATAGCTGACAACAATGAGCACCCTGAGATGCCTGCTCTGGTTGCTCTTCCTCCTCCTCAAAGCCACATTCCTCCTCTGACTCCTCTTCCTCAGACTCCTCTTCCAGCGTTGCCGCAGGTCCAGCAAGCGATGATGATAAGGCTGTTTCTGGTGGTGATGGTGACCACAACTCTTCCTCTTCACGCTCATCTACGACCTGATCCAGCACTCTTCGCAGGGCACGCTCCAGGAAGAAAAAAATGGGATGAAGTCGCTGATGGTGCCTTCGGTGCGACTGAATAGGTTTGTCTCCTTTAAAAGGACGCATGAGTGTCCAGTAACGTGGAAAAAAATACCCAGCTCCGCAGAGGCTGTCCGAGCACCCGGTCATACAAATACTCATTGACGCATTTTTCTTGTTGGAGCAGGCGGTCGAACATTCGGAGTGTTGAATTCCAATGTGTCGGGCTGTCGCAAATCAACTGCCTCACTGGCATGTTGTTTCGCCATTGAATGTCAGAAAAGTGCGCCATGGCCATGTAGGAACGCCTGAAATGGCCACACACCTTTCTGGCCTGCTTGAGGGCGTCCTGTAAGCCTGGGAACTTACACACAAAGCATTGTACAATCAGATTAAACACATGTGCCATGCACGGCATGTGTCAACTTGCCCAAATTCAATGCCGCCAACAGATTGCTTCCGTTGTCACACACCATTTTGCTGATCTCCAGTTGGTGCGGGGTCAGCCACTGATCCACCTGTGCGTTCAGGGCGGACAGGAGTGCTGGTCCGTGTGACTCTCTGCTTTCAGGCAAGTCAACCCCAAGACGGCGTGACACTGTCGTATCTGGGATGTGGAATAGCCTCTGGGGAGCTGGGGGGTGCAGTTGATGATGTGGAGCAAGACGCAGCAGCAGACGAGGACTCAGCCGAGGAGGTTAGCGAAGATGATTGAGTAGGAGGAGTAGAGGAGGTGGCAGCAGGCCTGCCTGCAAGTCGTGGCGGTGTCACCAACTTCGCTTCAGAGCCACGCATTCCATGCTTGGCAGCCGTCAGCAGGTTTACCCAATGCACAATGTACGTGATATGCCTGCCCTGACCATGCTTTGCAGACCAGGTATAAGTGGTCAGATGGACCCTTGCCCTAACACTGTGTGCCAGACATGCCATGACTTCCTTTTCCACAATAGAGTACAGGTTGGGGATTGCCTTTTGTGAAAAAAAAATTTGGCCGGGTACCTTCCACTGCGGTGTCCCAATAGCTACAAATTTTTTGAAGGCCTCAGACTCCACCAGCTTTTATGGTAAAAGCTGGCGGGCTAAGAGTTCCGACCAGTCAGCTGTCAAATGTCGGGCAAGGGGTGACTCTGTGACATTGGCTTCTTACGCTCAAACATTTCATTGACAGACACCTGATTGTGGGCAGATGAGCAGGAACTGCTGAAGGTGAGAGGCGGAGTGGCGGGTGGTTGAGAGGGGGCAGGGAGGACAGCAGTGGTTGACGTAGCTGAAGATGCTGGACTAGGAGGAGCATGGTGGCTTTGAGTTTGTGTGCTGCTTGTACTCCTGTGTTGATCCCATAGGCGTTTGTGATGTGAGATCTTGTGCCTTCGCAAAGCAGTTGTACCTAGGTGGGTGTTGGACTTCCCACGACTCAGTTTCTTTTAGCACAGGTTGCAAATGGCAATGACGGCATTCTGGTGGTGGCAACAGCATGCGTTGATTGGCGTGCTGTCTGGCTGACCCCGGGTGCCGATACATGCTGTCTGACTGTTCCACTAGCTTCCTGCGATGACCTCCCCCTGCTTCCAACTCGTCTCCTCCTCATCTCTGTCTCCACATCTGAACTTTCCCCCTGTTCTTCTTCTCTTCGAGCGAGCACCCATGTGTCATCCACGGACACATCATCATCATCAACCACTTCACTTGCATCTGACAACTCAGCAAAGGAAGCAGCAGCAGGTACAACATCATCATCATCACACCGTACGTCCATGTGTGTAATGCTGCCTGACTGAGACATATCCCTGTTACCAATAATGGTTGCGCATCACTCATTTCTTCCAACTGATGTGTAAATAAATCCTCTGACAGATCAAATGAAGTGGCTGTGGTGCTAGTGTTGGCGGTGGCGGCAGGCGGGCGAGTGGTAACTTGAGAGGTGTCCGAAGCTGAGCTGGAAGAGGATGGTGCGTCAAGGGTCCAAGCGGAAGCTGTAGAAGATTGGGTATCCTGTGTAAGCCAGTCAACTATGTCCTCAGAATTTTTCGAGTTCAGAGTATGTGGCCTCTGAACATTGGGCATTATTCTAGGGCCAAAGCAAATCACAGCACCACGACGGCCCCTGCGGGTGGCCTGCCTCTGCCTGTAATTTTTTTTTCGATTAGTGGTGCTATGCGTGCAAGGTACTGTGCCACCCGGTATGAGTGGTGGGCACTGGCAGTGGGCACAGTACAGACAGTGGAAGTGGGCCTGAAACACACTGGCAGGCAACTAACCTAAGAATAAATGGTACAAATTAAATGCTTTATTTATCGTCAAGCTACTGTGCTACCCGTTATGAGTGGTGGGCACTGGCAGTGGGCACACTGAAGTCAGTGGAAGTGGGCCTGACACACACTGGCAGGCAACTAACCTTAGAATAAAGGGTAAAAATTAAATGCCTCATTTATCAGCAAGCTACTGTGCCACCCGGTATAAGTGGTGGGCACTAGCAGTGGGCACACTACAGTCAGTGCAAGTGGGTCTGACACACACTGGCAACAGGCAGGCAACAGAAATTAGATTTAAGTGTAAAAATTAAATGCAATTTTTTTTGCAAATGCCTGTGCCATACGGTATGAGAGGTGGGCACTGGCAGTGGGCACCCTACAGTCAGTGGAAGTGGGCCTGACACACCCTGGCAGCAGGCAGGCAACTGAAATTAGATTTAAGTGTAAAAATTAAATGCCTTTTTATGCAAAGTCCTGTGCCACACGGTATGAGTGGTGGGCACTGGCAGTGGGCACACTACAGTCAGTGGAAGTGGGCCTGACACACACTGACAGCAGGCAGGCAACTAAAATTAGATTAAAGTGTAAAAATGAAATGCCTTTTTTTATGCAAAGTCCTGTGCCACACGGTATGAGAGGTGGGCACTGGCAGTGGGCACACTACAGTCAGTGGAAGTGGGCCTGACACACACTGGCAGCAGGCAGGCAACTAAAATTAGATTAAAGTGTAAAAATGAAATGCCATTTTTTTATTCAAAGTCCTGTGCCACACGGTATGAGTGGTGGGCACTGGCAGTGGGCACACTACAATCTGTGGCCTGCAGCCTCTCACACACGTGCAGGCCAGGCAACTGCAATATATATATGGAGAAAAAATAAATAAAAGCAGACTAATGTAGCAGCCCTAGAAAGGGCTTTTTGGGGTGCTGTGACACTGTCCTTACAGCAGATGAGGCTGTGGACACAGAACACTGGCCCAGCTAACGGTTTCCCTATGAATTCATCAGCAGCACAGCAGCAGCTTCACTCTCCATGCTCTCACTAACACACTGCAGCTTACTGCAGTGTACTGAAGCATACTGAATCTAAAATGGCTGCTGTTTTTATAAGAGGTGGGAAGGTGTGGGAGGGAGGGTGCTGATTGGCTGGAATGTGTTTGCAGACTGTGCCAAAATAGCAATACCCTGAATCAGTGGTTTCAGCTGTGGCTGGACAAGTTTCATAGTGTATGTAAAAGTATAGCTTTTGTTTTGGGTGGAAATTCCATTACAAAATAACAATAGCGTAAATCTGGAGTTCCAGCTGTGACTGGACAAGTTTTATAGTGTCCGTCAAAGGATATATTATTTTATGAGATGAAATTCAGTTGCAAAAATAGAAATACCGTAAATCTGGTGTTCCTGCTGTGACTGGACAAGTTTCACAGTATCCGTCAAGGGATATATTATTTTATGGGGTGAAATTCAGTTGCAAATATAGCAATACCGTAAATCTGGTGTTCCATCTGTGACTGTACAAGTGTCATAGTGTCCATCAAAGGATATATTATTTTCTGGGGTGAAATTCAGTTGCAAAAATAGAAATACCTTAACTCTGGAGTTCCAGCTGTGACTGGACAAGTTTCATAGTGTCCGTCACAGGATATATTATTTTCTGGGGTGAAATTCAGTTGCAAAAATAGAAATACTTTAAATTTGGTGTTCCAGCTGTGACTGGACAAGTTTCATAGTGTCCATCAAAGGATATATTATTTCTGGGGTGAAATTCAGTTGCAAAAATAGAAATACCTTAACTCTGGAGTTCCAGCTGTGACTGGACAAGTTTCATAGTGTCCGTCACAGGATATATTATTTTCTGGGGTGAAATTCAGTTGCAAAAATAGAAATACTTTAAATTTGGTGTTCCAGCTGTGACTGGACAAGTTTCATAGTGTCCATCAAAGGATATATTATTTCTGGGGTGAAATTCAGTTGCAAAAATAGAAATACCTTAAATCTGGAGTTCCAGCTGTGACTGGACAAGTTTCATAGTGTCCGTCACAGGAAGTATTATTTTCTGGGGTGAAATTCTGTTGCAAAAATAGAAATACCGTAAATCTGGAGTTCCAGCTGTGACTGGACAATTTTCATAGTGTCCGTCAAAGGATGCATTATTTTCTCGGGTGAAATTCAGTTGCACAAATAGAAATACTGTAAATCTGGTGTTCCAGGTGTCACTGGACAAGTTTCATAGTGTCCATCAAAGGATATATTATTTTCTGGGGTTGAAATTCAGTTGCAAAAAAAGAAATACCATAAATATGGAGTTCCAGCTGTGACTGGACAAGTTTCATAGTGTCCGTCACAGGAAATATTATTTTCTGGGGTGAAATTCTGTTGCAAAAATAGAAATACCGTAAATCTGGTGTTCCAGCTGTGACTGGAAAAGTTTCATAGTGTCGGTCAAAGAATATATTATTTTCTGGGGTTAAATTCAGTTGCAGAAATAGAAATACCGTAAATCTGGTGTTCCAGCTGTCACTGGACAATTTTCATAGTGTCCATCAAAGGATGCATTATTTTCTGGTGTGAAATTCAGTTGCAAAAATAGAAATACTGTAAATCTGGTGTTCCAGGTGTCACTGGACAAGTTTCATAGTGTCGGTCAAAGAATATATTATTTTCTGGGGTTAAATTCAGTTGCAGAAATAGAAATACCGTAAATCTGGTGTTCCAGCTGTCACTGGACAAGTTTCATAGTGTCCATCAAAGGATATATTATTTTCTGGGGTGAAATTCAGTTGCAAAAATCGCAATACCGTAAATCTGGTGTGCCATCTGTGACTGGATAAGTTTCATAGTGTCCGTCAAAGGATATATTATTTTCTGGGGTGAAATTAAGTTGCAAAAATAGAAATACTGTAAATCTGGTGTTCCAGCTGTGACTGGACAAGTTTCATAGTGTCGGTCAAAGGATGTATTATTTTCTTGGGTGAAATTCAGTTGTAAAAATAGAAATACCGTAAATCTGGTGTTCCAGGTGTCACTGGAAAAGTTTCATAATGTCCGTCAAAGGATATATTATTTTCTGGGGTGAATTTCAGTTGCAAAAAAAGCAATACCGTAAATCTGGTGTTCCATCTGTGACTGGAAAAGTTTCATAGTGTCCGTCAAAGGATATATTATTTTCTGGGGTGAAATTAAGTTTCCAAAATAGCAATACCGTAAATCTGGTGTTCCAGCTATGACTGGACAAGTTTCATAGTGTCCGACAAAGGATATATTATTTTCTGTGGTGAAATTCAATTGCAAAAATAGAAATACCGTAACTCTGGTGTTCCAGCTGTGACTGGACAAGTTTCATACTGTCGGTCAAAGGATGCATTATTTTCTGGGGTGAAATTCAGTTGCAAAAATAGAAATACTTTAAACCTGGAGTTCCAGGTGTCACTGGACAAGTTTCATAGTGTCCGTCAAAGGATATCTTATTTTCTGGGGTGAAATTCAGTTGCAAAAATAGAAATACCATAAATCTGGTGTTCCAGCTGTCACTGGACAAGGTTCATAGTGTCCGTCAAAGGATATCTTATTTTCTGGGGTGAAATTCATTTGCAAAAATAGCAATACAGTAAATCTGGTGTTCCAGCTGTGACTGGACAAGTTTCATAGTATCCGTCAAAGGATATATTATTTTCTGGGGTGAAATTCAGTTGGAAAAATAGAAATAACGTAAATCTGGTGTTCTAGCTGTGGCTGGATTAGTAGATTAATAGAATCCGTCAAAGGATATATTTTGTTCTGGGAAGAAATTAAATTGCCAAAATAGCAATACCCAAAATCTGGTGTTCCAGCTTTTGCAGGCCAAGTGTAAATCTGTTTGTAAAACGGTATATTACACTCAGCGTGCATCTCCAAGTGTATTTCTTTCCGTTAAAGGGTATATTATAGTAAGTGTTAAAATACAGCATAATCCTCTACATTTGTACACACTGTTTTGCATCTCTAAGTGTATTTCATTCCGTTAAAGGGTATATTACACAAAGTGTTAAAATGAAAGTGCTGAAAGCATAATCCTATAGGTTTTTTAACACGCTACTTTGCATCTCCAACTGTAAATCTGTCCGGAAAAGGATACCTGTCATCCAGGGCCTAAATGCTAGGCCTACAATTGATATTCCCCTAAATCTGTGGTTACTGCTGTGCCTGGATTAGTGTAATACGGTACATAAATAGATAGCCAGATAGTGTTAGGTGCCTGTAAAAAAAGGACTGAATTTGAATTCAATCCATTGGGCCAAATAATTTTTTTCTTATTGTGGTGAACAGTAACAATGAGGAAAACATCTAGTAAGGTCTCATCACTGGTGCGTGGCTGGGGGGATACGGAGGACGATGATGATACGCTTCCCACAGAGGACAGCTTGTCCTTACCTCTGGGCAGCCTGGCACACCTGAGCAACTACATGCTGCAGGGCCTGCACAACGACAGCAGAGTTGCCCACATTTCAACGTGTGCGGACTACTGGGTTGCCACCCTGCTGGATCCCCGGTACAAAGACAATGTGCCCACCTTACTTCCTGCACTGGAGCATGATAGGAAGATGCGCAAGTACAAGTGGGGAACAAGTGGAAGCCCAAGGGGAAGGCAGAGGAGGAGTGAGAGCTCGCCAACGCAGCTGTGTCACAGCCAGCTCCTCTGACGGCAGGGTTAGCATGGCAGAGATGTGGAAAAGTTTTGTCACCAAGCCACAGCTAACTGCACCACCACCTGATACGGAACGTGTTAGCAGGAGGCAGCATTTCACTAACATGGTGGAACAGTACGTGTGCACATCCCTCCACGTACTGACTGATGGTTCAGCCCCATTCAAATTCTGGGTCTCCAAATTGTCCACATGGCCAAAGCTAGCCTTTTTTGCCTTGGAGTTGCTGGCCTGCCCGTCGGCCAGCGTTTTGTCTGAACGTGTATTCAGCACGGCAGGTGGTGTCATTACTGACAAACGCAGCCGCCTGTCCACAGCCAACGTGGACAAGCTGACGTTCATAAAAATGAACCAGGCATGGATGCCACAGGACCTGTCCATCCCTTGTGCAGAATAGATATTTATAACTACTTCCCCTTAACCATATATTCTTGTACTCCAGGGCACTTCTTTATTGAATCATTTTTTTTTTAATGTTACCATTATTTTGCAGGGCAACCCAAAGTTAAATGAACCTCTTCGCCGTCTGGGTGCCAGGGGCCTAAATATTTGAAAGTGGCCTTCTCCATTGGTGGGTGACAAGAAGCCTGATTCTCTGCTTTGGGACCTCTCTCCTCTGTCTGGGTGCTGGGGCCTAAATAACTAAAAGTGGCTTTCTCCGTTGGTGGGTGACATGATGCTTTTTTTTTTTTGCTATGGGACCTCTCTCCTCTGTCTGGGTGTCAGGGGCCTAACTTTCACATACTTGCTTGCTGTCTTGGTGGCAGACATTTAACTCTTTTTACTGTCTAATAACCGCCCCATTGTCTGGGTGTCAGGGGCCTATATGTTGTTTAATTATTTGTTGTCTTGGTGGGAGATATTAAACTCTTTTTAGGCCTCTTTCAGACGGGCGTTGCGGGTGCACTCCGTCAAACAGTGCGGGTGCGTTGCGGGAATCGCCGCGATTTTTCCCTGCGAGTGCAAAGCGCTGTCATGCGTTTTGCACGCGCGGGAGAAAAATCGGCACTTTTGGTACCCAGACCCGAACCTGCACTTCTTCACAGAAGTGCATGTTTGGGTCAGAAATTGTCCCGCTGGTATTATTTCACATTATAACATAGTTATAATGTAACATAATACCCTTGGCCATCTCCCTAATGTTTAAACAGGTGCAGAATGGGTTAAAAATAATAAACTAATCTTAACTTACCTGGTCCATTTGATCGCGAAGCCCGGCCTCCTCTCCGTTAGCTTGAAAGATGAAAAGGACCTGTAATGATGTCACAGCATCACATGGCCCAATCACCTGCTCCATCACTATGGTGATGGAGCATGTGATTGGTCCATGTGACCACGTGACATCATCCAAGGTCATAAGCACTAGCCACAGCCTGAGGATAGTGATTAGGACCTTGGATGATGTCACATGGTCACATGGACCAATCACATGCTCCATCACCATAGTGATGGAGCAGGTGATTAGGCCATGTGATGTGACGTCATCACAGGTCCTTTAGATCATCGATGCTGCAGGGAAGAGAGGACAGATCGCGACTACGCGATCAAGTGGCTAAGGTAAGTTAACTTTTATTATTTTTAACCCTTCCTCTTCATTTTACACAGCATTCTTTATTAAGAATGCTATTATTTCCCCTTATAACCATGTTATAAGGGAAATAATAGAGATTGGGTCCCGTTGCTAAGCAACAATGCGGGAAAATCGCAACGCATCCGCACTTGGTTGCGGCTGCTTGCGATTTTCCCGCATCCCCATTCACTTCTATGGGGCCTGCGTTGCGTGAAAAACGCAGAATATAGAACATGCTGCGATTTTCACGCAACGCAGAAGTGATGCGTGAAAATCACCGCTCATGTGCACAGCCCCATAGAAATGAATGGGTCCGGATTCAGTGCGGGTGCAATGCGTCCTCCTCACACATTGCACCCGCGTGGAAAACTCGCCCGTGTGAAAGGGGCCTTACTGTCTAATGACCGCCCCATTGTCTGAGTGTCAGGGTCCTATATGTTATTTAATCATTTGTTGTCTTGGTGGGAGATATTAAACTCTTTTTACTGTCTAATGACCGCCCCATTGTCTGGGTGTCAGGGGCCTAAATTTCACGTACTTGCTTGTTGTCTTGGTGGGAGATATTAAACTCTTTTTACTGTCTAATGACCGCCCCATTGTCTGGGTTTCAGGGGCCTAAATTTTGTTTAATTGATTGCTGTCTTGGTGGCAGACATTTAACTCTTTTTGCTGTCAAATGACCGCCCCATTGTGTGGGTGTCAGGGGCGTAAATTTCACGTACTTGCTTGCTGTTTTAGTGGCAGACATTTAACTCTTTTTACTGTCTAATGACCGCCCCATTGTCTGGGTGTCAGGGGCTTATATTTTGTTTACATGCTTGCTATCTTGGTGGGAGACATTTAACTCTTTTTACTGTCAAATGACTGCCCCATTGTGTGGGTGTCAGGGGCCTATATGTCGTTTAATGATTTGTTGTCTTGGTGGGAGATATTAAACTCTTTTTACTGTCTAATGACCGCCATTGTGTGGGTGTCAGTGGCCTATATTTCGTTAATTTCTTGCTGTCTTAGTAAGAGATATTCAACTCTTTTTTACTGTCAAATGACCTCTCCTCTGTCTGAGTGTCAGGGGCCTACATAAATGATAATGGCCTGTTCCATTGCAGGTTGACCTGAGGTCTGAGTTGCTGTTACGGGACCGCTCTCCTCTTTGCGTGTGCCATGGCCCTGAGTCTGTGAATGAGGCCTGTGGCACTGCAGGCAGACAATCCTTTTTGGCTGTGATGAGAACTTCAACTCCCATAGCATTCCCACCTGATGCCACCCCAACATCCTATTCCACCTCCTTCTTCTCCACGTTGCCAATTGATATTGGTTAATTTTTATTTATTTTATTTTATTTGAAGTCATTTCCCTATCCACATTTATTTGCAGGGGATTTACCTACATTTTGCTGTTTTTTGCAGCCCTCTAGCTCTTTCCTGGGCTATTTTACAGCCTTTTTAGTGCCCAAAAGTTCGGGTCCCCATTGACTTCAATGGGGTTCGGGGTGAAGTTCAGGTCGAGTTCAGATCCCGAACCCGAACATTTGCGGGAAGTTCGGCCGAACTTCTCGTACCCCAACATCCAGGTGTTCGCTCAACTCTAACCAGGGGGCTACTTAGATAATGCCCTAAGCCATATCTGTGACACAGTGGACCCAAGTCTGCTTGGTAAAAGTTATCTACAGTACTTATCACCTTGATTTCAAAGCATTCTGGAAGTGGTTGGACATATAGATGAATATCTCTAACATGGCACCTAAACACTGAGATAAGGGGGAGCCTATTTCAAGGCTATGGCCACACCTTTCTGTAGCATCTATAATTTATCTTCAAATAAGAAATAATTAAGACCATATTGAATGAGTCAAACAAAAAACTGACTGTCAACTAAAAATACCAATGTTCCAATTCCATTGCTACTGAACATAATGAGTGATCAGTGGCGACATATAGGCTATCCACATCAAGAAAAGCTAATATAGCCCCCTCTGGTGATTTCACTTCACTTAGTTTTAATATAATATCTGGAATATTTTAAATGTCCACTCATTTATTAGTTGGATATCTGGTGTATCAGGTTAATTTAAATTTAGATCAGTTTTAGATTAACTACAATCCAAAATCAATTAGAATTGATCTAGCCATTCAAATTTCATCATTCACTCTATCCTTATATTAATCAAGGTAGCATGATTATTCAACTAAGTCAGTACTAGTTAATACATGTACTTTACATTCACATCTCATGAGAGGGATAGAGTGGCAAAAACAAGGCTTCTCTATGGAATAAGCCTCCATTCCAAACACAGAAAATATATTTATTGAGTTTCAGAAATGAAAATTGTAACACATAAACACTAATTACAGTTTCAGTTAGATATGAGCAAATTGGTTATCAATTATTTGGATTTGTCACAATTTTCACAAAAACTCTTTTGACAAACCTATCCTACTGTTTTAAATTGTGCTATTCAGGGAATTTTAGAGCACCAATACCAATGTACAGTGTATTCATAGCAGGAGATGTTTATTGTAAAAAGAAATAAAAAAAAAAAAACATGTAAGAAACTTACCTGTCTAGGCTCCAGCGGTGCAATCCTTGACTTTGGCACAGTTGTGCCGGGAGAGATACTCTGCCAAACCACGCCCTCCAGTAATGCAGCTGCGTCCGTGGCTGCAGAGCGCAATGCTCTGCTTTCACACACAGCAAGTGTGCGCTGGGGGAGATAGGCAATAGGTTAAATTACAGAAGTAATCTGTCCTATTACCTTTTGGTTTTGTGTTTGAATTATGGAGAGTCAGGTCACTGGGCCAATCAGGTTATGGTCCAGGGATCTGGCTCTCTATTTAAATTGACTGTGGTATGGCACCATTGCCAATGATAGTCTTTGGCTTAGGCCTCTCATAGATTACAATCATGTTGTGGACGTCAGGTTGCCCGCAGGGCTATTGTCCCGCACTCATATGATCATCCAGCATTATGCAACCTTTTTTGAAACCTCAAGTATGCTTTAACACATTAGTTTTCAGCAGATACATGTATGGTGCTAGAGCGATGGGCAAACATGGCGCCCGCACGCGCGTGCAGTGGGTTTTTTGGGCGGCGCTTCTCTGCTGGTTCAAACAGCAGAGACCAGAGGCTAATGACCGCAACCGGCAATAATGATGATTGCACTTCAAGGCTTCTTACCGCCATCATCTGCACCCAATGCGCTGGGTCTCGCTCTGGGTCTCGCTGAAGAGATCCAGGGCATTTAATCTACAATTCTTAGTTTGGCCAGTAGGTGGCAGGCCAACAAAAGACATGAGCAATTCTGAACATTAAATGGATGTAAAAATTCCATGATTGTTCAGAATAAAAAAAAAATAGATTTTGTCAGCTCAAATACGAGCTTCAAAATCATAAAAAAAGTTAAAGAAAAGTATATACAAAATAACAAATATATAAAAGTTAAAATCACCGCCCTTTCCTTAGAAAAAATAAAGAAATAACAAAAAATATAAACATCATGGGTATCACCATGATTGAAAACACCTGTACTATTAAAATATAAAAATATTTTTTCCAACATGGCAAATGCCATTTTTTAATTGCTTACCAAAAAAATGTAATAAAATGGGATCATTTTTTGTCGTCTTTTGTAGCCCTCTAGCTCTTTCCTGGGCTATTTTACAGCCTTTTTAGTGCCCAAAAGTTCGGGTCCCCATTGACTTCAATGGGGTTCGGGGTAAAGTTCGGATCGAGTTCAGATCCCGAACCCGAACATTTGGGATCAAAAAGTCACACACTTCAGAATGGTATCAATAAAAAGTACAGATTTCCCCGCAAAAAATGAGCCATTACAAAACTCTGTAGATATAATTATAAAATAGTTATGGGGTCAGAATATGGTGATGTAAAAAAAATATTTTTCTAAAAGTTTAAATTTATTTTTACACTATTTAGAGATAAAAAGAGACCTATACATGTGTGGTATCTTTGTAATAGTACTGAAAATGAAGGACACAGGTCAGTTTTGACGCAAACAGAATGCCATGGGCACAAACCCATAAAATGGAGGAGGAATTGTGTTTTTTTTTCCAATTCCACCCCATTTGTTTTTTTTTCCCACTTACCACTACATTGTATGGGAATATTAATGCCATATTAAACGGTGGCATTAAATAAAAATAAACTCTCATACAGCTATGTCAACGGAAAAATAAAAAAGTTATGACTCAAGGACTATAGGAAAAAAATAAAAACGCAAAAACTAATAAACCTCCGGTATCCTAAGGGTTGTAACACTGAATTATTGTGTACACTTCATAAGCCATGTATAATATAAGATTAATATGTATTTTAGTTGAAATTCTTGCATTTTAGTTGAAATATATAGTGCAAACTTTTAGCTTGATATAGAGCAAGCCTTACGTAAACAAATATGTTGCTGTACTTTTCCATTCAGAACTGTAATGAATACTTTAATTTAGCATTCTGTGCATTAAATCCAGCTTGATGTAACTCATTTGCACTGATGTTTCTAAATTTGTTTCGAACATTGAGCATTTTTTCATTTTCTATAGACATCTTTCAAAAGACAATAGCATTTGGCTTTTAGAAAATAAAACACAATTTCTCTCTACCAAAATAACTGAAGAAAATATCAATTCTGAACACATCACATTCATATTTACTATGCACAGCATCTTCTGATAACAGAAACATATAAATAAGATGGCAGTGATATATTCAAATCCCACTTTCTTCTATGCAGTCTTCACAAACCATATCTGAAAAAAAAAAAAAAAATCTCAAAGAATCAAATACAAGATGCTTTTCATAATTGCATAAATTATATCTATAACTTGTAGTCTTATTACACATTAATGGGGTAGATTTATCAAAACTGGTACAAAGGAAAACAGGCTTAGTTGCCCATAACAACCAATCAGGGTCCAGTAGCTGATAAACGAGCAATCATTTGTTGGCTGATTTGCATCTATCATCAGAATGAAAGATCGATGATTACCATTCACATCTCTATGTGTTATCAGAATGTGCTGCCGATAATCAGTAGAATTGCACAAGGGAGGAACGACTGTGGAAGCAATAACTCCTACCCATTCAATTTGCATTTGCCTATGTAATAGGCCGATGCACACAAGTGACATATTTTTGTGGCTCCTTCAAATAGAACAATGTGACAATGCGGCCACAAGACCCAAAAAAGTTGTGCACCCTAATATACCCAGAGAACAGAACCCGACTGCTAACAGAGAGTATAACATCAAACATTTTGTGGACAAACAAGTGTTCATAGGAACACTCATTTTTGGTCCATGGGTGCAAATACTGGACCTTAAATTAGATCATCTTAAACATGATTACATTGTCATGCTATTATCCTCTCTACTACTGACATACAGGAAATACCACTGTTCTGCTCTAGGGATGAGCAAATCCATTTATGTTAGCCAATTCATTCATCTTAAAAAATGTACAGTTGTGAGGGAGCATCACCACAGCTCTAGACACCACGTCTTCCCGCAGATAAACACTCGGAACATTTCATATGGCCTTGATGATATGGCATATGTGCTGTTTATCCGAGTATATGCACATTCATGGACGAAATGCCTACGAATCTGCATAAACGAATGTTACCATGCTGCTAAACAAATTTTAGCAACACATGCACAATTGCAAATTTGTCTTTGTAGGCATGTGTCAGTAGTTTGTTGTGCATGCAAGATGTGTGGCCATGTTAATTAGAGATGTAACGAACATAAAATTTTCCGTTTGGGAACGGCGAACTTTCGAAAGTGTTCGCGAACGGGCGAACCGGGCGAAACGCCATAGACTTCAATAAGCAGGCAGATTTTAAAACCCACAGGGACTCTTTTTGGCCACAATAGTGATACAAAAGTTGTTTCAAGGGGACTAACACATGGACTGTGGCATGCCGGAGGGGGATCCATGGCAAAACTCCCATGGAAAATTACGTAGTTGAGGCAGAGTCGGGTTTTAATCCATAAAGGGCATAAATCACCTAACATTCCTAAATTGTTTGGAATAACGTGCTTTAAAACATGCAGTGTGTGTATACGATCAGGTATGATGTTGTATTGATCAGGTAGTGTAAGGGTTATGCCCACTTCACTGTGACAGACGAAACTCTAGCAGACCAAACTCCACGTTTAAAGCACCGCAAACAACCGCAAACTGTCCATTTGCACAACCGCAAACTCCCCATTTGCACAAGGTTGTATACCAAGATAGCCATGTCCCGTTCCTTGTCCTCACTGACGTCATTGAACGTCTCTTCCTCCACCCAGCCACGTACAACACCAAGGGTCCCCAAAAGGTGACAACAAGCCCCCTGGGACGCCTGCTGTGCTTGGTCTTCCACCTCCTCAAAGCCACCTTCCTCCTCTGACTTCTTCAGACTCCTCTCTCTGCGTTGACGCAGGTCCAGCAATCGACGACGACAAGGCTGCTTCTGGTGGTGATGGTGACCACAACTCTTCCTCTTCATGCTCATCTATGGCCTGATCCAGCAGTCTTCGCAGGGCAGGCTCCAGAAAAAACGCATATGGAATGAGGTCGATGACGTATATGGGATGAGGTTTGTCACCTCCGCAAAAGGACGCATGAGCCTATAGCCATTGTGCATGAGCGCTCAGTAACGCGGCCAAAAAATACCCAGCTCCGCAGAGGCTGTCCTCTGTTTTTTAAATTAAAAAAAATCTGTTCTTACCAGTTTAATCTCTGTTTTGTCCCCTATCAGGGGCCAGTGTATGGAATAGATATTAGGAACCGGGAGATGGAAAAAGATGGTTGGTCGGTCCTCTTCCTTCCAATTTGGGGCACTGCGCTTGCGCCGTGCAATGTACTGTGCCACCCTATATGAATGGTGTGTTAAGTAGTACTATTCCTATCAGTTTAATCCCTGTTACCTCCCTTATCAGGGGATGTGTATCGAATAGATTTTAGGAACCGGGAGATGGAAAAAGATGATTGGCCGGTCCTCTCACTTCCAATTTGGGGCACTGCGCGTACACCGCGCAATGTACTGTGCCACCAATACAAATAGTGTGAACTACTATTCTTACCATTTTAATCTTTGTTAAGTCCCCTATCAGGTGACGTGTATTGAATTGAATCCTTGCATGCGGAGATAGAGAAAAAAGCTTGCTCTGTCCGCTTCGTTCTAATTTTGGGCACTTGCAATGGAATTTGCCACCAATGCAACAATTGTTAACTAAGTACTATTCCCATCAGTTTAATCTCTGTTTTGTCCCTTATCAGGGCCAGGGCCAGTGTAGTGAATAGATTTTGTGGAACCGGGAGATGGAAAAAGACCCATGCTCGGTCCTCTTCATTTGAATTTTAGGTCACTGCACATGCGCCAAGCAATGTACTGTGACACCCTATATGAGTGTTGCGCAGTGGGCAAAGTACAGTCTGTGGGCCTGACACACACTGGCAGGCAACTGCAATTATATTAAAGGGTAAAAATTAAATGAATTTTTTATTTCCAAGGTACTGTTCCACCCAATATGAGAAGTGGGCACTGGCAGTGGGCACAGTACAGTCTGTGGGCCTGACACTCACTGGCAGGCAACTGCAATTAAATTAAAGGGTAAAAATTAAATGACTTTTCTATCTGCAAGGTACTGTGCCACCCTATATGAGTGGTGGGCAGTGGGCACAGTACAGTCTGTGGGCCTGACACACACTGGTAGGCAACTGCAATTATATTAAAGGATAAAAATTAAATTACTTTTTTATCTGCAAGGTACTGTGCCACCCTATATGAGTGGTGGGCAGTGGGCACAGTACAGTCTGTAGGCCTGACACACACTGGTAGGCAACTGCAATTATATTAAATGGTAAAAATGTGATTACTTTTTTATCTGCCAGGTATTGTGCCACCCGATATGAGTGGTGGGCACTGGTAGTGGGCACAGTACAGTCTGTGGGCCTGATACTCACTGGCAGGCAAATGCAATTATATTAAAGGGTAAAAATGAAATGACTATTTTATCTGCAAGGTACTGTGCCACCCTATATGAGTGGTGGACAGTGGGCACAGTACAGTCTGTGGGCCTGACACACACTGGCAGGCAACTGCAATTATATTAAAGGGCAAAAATTAAATGACTTTTTTATCTGCAAGGTACTGTGCCACCCTATATGAGTGGTGGGCACAGTACAGTCAGTGGGCCTGACACACACTGGCAGGCAACTGAAATTATATTAAAGGGTAAAAATTGAATAACTTTTTTATCTGCAAGGTACTGTGCCACCCGATATGAGTGGTGTGCACACAGTACAGTATGTGGGCCTGCGGCATCTCACACACAGGCAGGCAATTGCAATATATATATATATATATATATATATATATAAAAGCAGACTGATGTACCAGCCCTAAAAAGGGCTTTTTGGGGTGCTGTCAGGACGCTGTCCTTACAGCAGATGGCCCCTTTCACACAAGCGAGTTTTCCGCGCAATGCGTGACGTGAAAGAATAGCATCCGCACTGAATCCTGACACATTCATTTCAATCGGTCTGTGTACATGAGCGTCTTTTTTCACGCATCACTTGTGCGCTGCGTTAAAAAAGCAGCATGTTCTATATTTTGCATTTTTCACGCAGCCCTAGCCCCATATGTCCCTTTTACACGAGCATGTCCGGATTTGGTCCGGATGCATTGCGGTTGTGTCAGTGAAAACTGTGTGATTTCACAGGCAAAGCCATTAAGTTTTGCCTGCGATTGCGTTCAGTTGTTCAGTTTTTTCCGCGCGGTGCAATGAGTTTTGATGCATTTTTCACATGCGTAATAAAAAACTGAAGGTTTACAAACAACATCTCCTAGCAACCATCAGTGAAAAACGCAGCGCACCCGCACCTGCTTGCGGATGCAATGCGTTATTTACGCAGCCTCATTCTGTACACGCTCGTGTGAAAGAGGTCGATGAGTCTTTGAGGACTGGAGCTGACACAGAACACTGGTCTAGCTAACGCTTTACCTATTAATTCAGCAGCAGCAGCCTCTCCCTGCTCTAACTGCACTGCAGCTTCAGAATAAACCTAAGATGGTTGCTGTCCTTCCTTTTTGATAGGAGGTGGGAGGGCCTGGGAGGGAGGGTATGCTGATTGGCTGGAATGTGTCTGCTGACTGTGAGGCACAGGGTCAAAGGTTGATCAATGATGACGTATAGGGGGCGGACCAAACATCGCATATGTTCGCCCACCGCGGCAAACGTGCGATGTTCGCCGGCGAATATTTTGGGACATCTCAAATGTTAATCTGCCAGTAGAGGGACAGTGCCTCAACAGATGGAGAATTTGTTCATATTCATACCAGTCGATTGGTTCACCCCTATTTTGAGCTTATCTCTCTAGTTTATTTTTTTGAGCCACCTCTGCTATTATACATTTAGACAAATAGCTACCGTATTTTTCGCCCCATAAGACGCACTATTCTTCCCCCAAAAATGGGGGAAAATGCCCCTGCATCTTATGGGTCGAATGCTGACATTTTACTTCGCAGTCTGCGATGCTCCAGCATCGCAGGCTGCAATGTATGAGCGGGGAAGGACTGGGAGGAGGAGCTGGAGGCCGGCAATTACGGTGGGGCCGGTGCCGCCTCTCACAGTGCTGCACTATAGGAATATATAAGTTCTAATTCAATTCAAGTTGATTAAAGATTCCCCCTCACTTGTAATATTACTCACTAACAGCTGCAGTAGAACGCAGGCAGGCCGTGCGGGCGGCAGAGTAACTCCTTGATCTCACGTGCCTGCACCGCCTACTTTATGAATGAAGCAGGCGGTGCAGGCACTTGACGTCAGTGAGTCACACTGCCTCCCGCCCGGCCTGCCTGCGTTCTATAGCAGCTGTTAGTGAGTAATATTACAAGTGAGGGGGCATCTTTAATCAACTTGAATTGAATTAGAACTTTTATAATCCTATAGTGCAGCACTGTGAGCAGCGGGGGGGATCTGTGGGTGACACTTTTATGGGAGACATCTGTGAAAGGCACTATTATGGGATGGGAGATCTGTGGATGGCATTGTTATGGGGGACATCTGTGGATGGCACTGTTATGGGGTAGGTGTCTGTGGATGGCACTGATATGGGGTGGGGGGTCTGTGGATGACACATATATAACAGTTTCATCCACAGATTCCCCATAACAGTGCCATCCACAGATCCTCCATAACAGTGCCATCCACAGATCCCCCATAACAGTGCCATCCACAGATCACCCATAACAGTGCCATCCAAAGATCCCCCATAACAGTGTCCTTCACAGATCCCCCCCATAACAGTGTCCTTCACAGATCCCCCCATAACAGTGTCCTTCACAGATCCCCCCTAACAGTGCCATCCACAGATCCACCATAACAGTGTCCATCACAGATCCCCCATAGCAGTGCCATCCACAGATCCCCCATAACAGTGTCCTTCACAGATCCCCCATAACAGTGCCATCCCCAGATCCCCCATAACAATGTCCATCACAGATACCCCCATAACAGTCCATCATCCAAAGATCTCCAGATCCCACATAACAGTGCCATCCCCAGATCCCCCATTTAAGTGTCCTTCACAGATCCCCCCATAACAGTGTGTCATCCACAGGTCCCCCATAATAGTACCATCCACAGACCACCATTAGTTCAAAACCCACCAAAAGCACACCTTTTGGTTAAAAAAATTTCTTTCTTATTTTCCTCCCCAAAAACCTAGGTGCGTCTTATGGGCCGGTGCGTCTTATAGGGCAAAAAATACGGTAATTGTGTACTACACAATCACAGTTATGTAAATCAGCTCTTAGCAAGTTCTGCCTCTAAGGGTACTTTTACACTTGCGGCAGGACGGATCCTGCATGGCGCAAGTGGCCGTGCACTGCCATGTTGCCGCTCCGTCCCCATTTACTATAATGGAGCGGGGGCGGAGCTACGGCGCAGCACGGCAGTGCGCGGCCGGAGATCGCCGGACTAAAAGTCCTGCATGTTCGACTTTTAGTCCGGCGATCTCCGGCCGTGCAGTGCCATGCTGCGCCGTAGTTCCGCCCCCACCCCATTATAGTCAATGGGGACGGAGCGGCAGCACGGCAGTGCACGGCCACTTGCGGCAGGACGGATGCGCAGGCTGAATAGACTGTCGGATCCGTCCTGCCGCAAATGTGTAAAAGTACCCTAACACCACCAGATATAAGGTAGCTATCCTACAATAAGTTTTTTTTTCTCAGTATTAAAATGGAAAAGAAACTATACACATGTGGTATTATTGTAATCATACTGACTCAGAGAATGAAAGTAACAGGTAAGTTTTACCGCATAGAGATACACTGTAAAAACAAAACCCATAAAACTGTTGCAGAATTGTGTGTGTGTGTGTTTTTTTTATAATTCCCCCCAATGTGGAATTTTCTACTCCCAAAGTACATTGTATGTACTGAAAAACAAGCCCTCATACAGCTATGTAAATTGAAAAATAAAAAAAGTTATGGCTTTGAAAAGGCTAGGAGTAAAAAATGAAAAGACAAAAGAAATAAAAAAAGGAAAATAGCCCGGTCATTAAGGGGTTAATATCTGATGTGTGTCTGTTTTATTGCTTCGTGATTATGCATCATAATACATGATTTTATCAGCAAAAATATCGACATGAAAGTTGAACAGCAGATTTCTTAGTATATGTCCACATCAGATTTCTTGATGAAGTTTTGGAAGTCAAAACCAGGATTGAATTTAAAAAGAGAAGTCATTTCTGTCCTTTATTCTTTCTCTCTAATTTCATGAGCTACTCCTGATTTTTTTTTTTATTTAATTTTTATTAGTTTTCAGAGTTTAAACATACAACATTCGGGAGAATACCCCGACAAGCAGTGAGCAAGGTATGTAGGGTACGCAGACCCTATTTCTAAACAAGCAAATATTCCAAATTGCAACATTACACAAAACAAGAAAAATAATGTAAACTCGGGATCAGTCCTCTCATGTGTCAGAGCAGTCTCTATGGGGCGTTAAAAATATTACGACCCAATATGTGAGTGGTAATCCTGCATCCAGTGTGTTTTGCACCACTCAAACCGTGTGGATCATTAACAGACAATAAGCGAGTATTAAATTAGCAAGAGTCAAACATTATTTGTAACTCGTACCTCCAACCTCCCCAGGCTGCCTTTTAGACTTTCTAATAAGTACCACTCAGTGAGAGTGAACGGTTGCATTATCTGCCTAATTTCTGTATCTGACATGTAGCAAACAATAAAAGATTTCTACTTCTTGAACAACTTTTGTGCATGTTTGTTCTTTGTATTCATTATGAATAACCTTTCCAAATGGAACACCTTTTTCATTTGGGACTCTATCATGGTCATGGTGGGAGCTGTTGGCTCCAACCAACGTTGTAATATAGTGCGTTTCACTACCATGCATATAGAGTGGAAGAGATGTGGAAGACTCTTTTCTCCATCATCATCCTCCACACAATGAAAATGCAAAGCAAGGGAGTCATTTGGACTCTAATTCCCCAAAGCTTATGAACCATTCCCCGATCGAGGTCCACAAACGTAAGCTATGAGGGCACGACCATAGGCCATGAAGCAGATCTGAATATTCGAGATGACACTTAGGGCAGTTGATTAGGCGGTCCGGTTTAAGTGGGTGTGGTGGGATGTTAAATCCATAGATTGCCCTATGTATTATTCTTAACTGCGTGTCCCTCCACACTTCATTCACCACGTGTTTCCTCACCCGCAGCCAACCTTTCTGTATTCTGTGAGTGAGATCGTCCACCCCCAGCTGTTCTTCCCATTTACAGAAGTTTTGTGCATCATAATTTTGAGAATCTTCCTTGCGGAATCCATAGTATATAGAAGATACTGAACTCCTATCTCCTCCCCCTCCCCCCAGATCAAGCAATCTGTCCAGTACATTCCTTTTAATCTCCTTGTGTACAAGTACCAAGTTAGAGTGAAAAGCATCTTTAATTTGGGCAAATTGTATGGTCTGGAAAGGGCGTAGGGAGAATTTATCAATTAATTCATGGATGTCCAACCAACGGGGTTCTGTGTCATGCAACAGATGCTTAACATGAGTTATCCCTTTAGCCCTCCACTCAACAAATAGCCTGTTGAACTGTCCCTGCTTAAATTCCGGGTTTCCCCATAAGGGAAGATGTTTTGATACACGAAAGGGTAGCCAGTACTTTCGTCTCAGGATTCTCCAGGAGGCTAAGGTGTCTTTTATCAGAATGGAGCTCTTAATTACCGCTGGAACATTAACCAGCCTTGCATGTAGCAAAGCCGCAAGGGACCAGGGAGCACAGAATTCACTCTCCAGTGTATAGTCTGAGTAAAAGTTGGTTTTGTTTATCCAATCTGCTATATGTCGAGCCATACAGGCAAGATTATAACGCCTAACATCAGGAGCAGCAATACCACATAACTCCCTGGCGCTGTTAATTTTAGATAGCTAATCCTAGGTGGCTTGCCTTTCCATAAAAGTTCGTAAAGGCAGGTCCGTAGTCTATTCACGTCGGTATGCTTCAAAAGCAAAGGTATAGTTTGCAGCGGGTATAATAATTTTGACATGGACATCATTTTAAGTAAATGATTGCGCCCCATCAAGGAAAGTGGGAGATTATGCCACTTTTGCAGTTCAGCAATGATTTTAGTGATCAAGGGTTGAAAATTAAGTCTATACACCGATTCCATTGTCCTACCTATTTTAATGCCCAGATATGTTATATGAGAACTAGCAATAGGTATGTTTGCTATAGTTCTTACTGAACTAGCAGGAGTTTGAGAACGGAGAAACAGGATCTCACTTTTAGAGTAATTAACTCTTAGCCCTGAAAATGATCCGAAGGTTTGTAAAGCCTGTGTAACCCCAGACATGTCGGAGACAGGGTTTGCCATAAATAGAACTATATCGTCCGCAAACAAAGCTAGACGCAACTGATGTGTACCCACCTCCAAACCCTCAAACACTTCAGATGAGTCCAGGTATTGAGCAAGCGGTTCTATCGCTAAGTCAAAGAGAAGGGGGGATAAGGGGCATCCCTGTCTCGTGCCCCTTTGAAGCAAGAAACACGGTGACAGGAAACCCGGGATACTGACCCGTGCCCGCGGATTCAAATATATTTTAGCAAGTACTGAACGGAACAGACCAGAGAAACCCATTGCATCTAATACCCGATTAAGCCAGCCCCAACTGATAGTGTCAAAGGCATTTTCCGTGTCTAAAGTAACAATGGCAGGATTGCGTCCCCTATATTTCATAGAGCCCGCAACCGACAGTGCCAAAAATGCCTTTCTAATATTAGTAACAGCTGACCGTCCTTTAACGAAGCCTGCCTGCCTTGGTGATATCAAAGATGGGAGGATGTCTGCCAGTCTATTGGCAATTAGCTTTGACAATATTTTCAAGTCTTGGTTAATCAAAGAAATAGGTCTATAAGAGGATGGATCTTCTGGATCCTTTCCTTTTTTATGTATGAGCGTGATTAGGGCAGTATTCATATGTTCCGGAACATCACTTCCGTTAACCACCTCTGAGAAGACGGTAGACAGTACAGGGGATAATTGTTCGTTCAGGGCTTTATAAAAATCTGCTGTGTACCCGTCAGGTCCCGGGCTTTCCCAGACGGGAAGGTTTTAATAGTAGCTTGTATTTCTACAGCAGATATAGGGGCATTAAGAATTAACAGCTGTTCTTCAGTGAGAGCTGGAAGGGAAAGACTGTTTAGGAAAGAGTCACATCCTACCTCATCTTCTCCGCCTTTTCGGTAGAATTGTGCAAAATAGGTTCCAAGGATGTCCGCTATGTGCTTTGGTCTGTGCTCCCTGGTCCCACTACCACTCCGCAAACATCGTATATGCGTTTTGGGCTGCCTACCCTTGGCCAGTGAGGCCAATAGTTTCCCAGATTTATGTCCAAATTTATGCAAGTCAGACTCTAGCTTAGTTCTTTTAATACTTTCCAGTTTATCCGCCCATATGTCAAAGTCCCTCCGGGCCAAGACCCAAGTCTCTCTATTTGCTGGAGTCTGAGCCAGGAGGAAATCAGCATATGCCCTGCGCACCGCCCCACTAGCTGCCTGGTATCCTTGCTTGGCTATCTTTTTCAGTGAATACACATAGGAGATTAATCTGCCTCTCAGAACAGTTTTACCCGTTTCCCAGAATAGAAGCGGGGAATTAATATGAGCCTGGTTATCAGTGCAAAATTCCATCCACCACCCCTTTAACAGGGCTAGGAAATTTTCATCAGTTGCCAGAAAATTGGGGAATCTCCAAATGTAATCCTCCCCTCTGGGGAATCTGTCTGTCATATCCAGCAGGACTGGAGAGTGATCCGAGACCACCATGTCGCCAATGGAAATGTGCGACACACTGTGTAGGGCCTCAGAGGACAAAAACATGTAATCTATTCTGGACCAACTTTCATGAGCATGTGAATAATGCGTAAATTCCCTGTCCTGTGGATGGTGTAGTCTCCAACAATCCACAAGAGCAGCGGAATCCACAAATCCCTCTAACAGATCTACTCGTCTGCCATTTCCCAATGGTGTCTTGTCGACCTGGTTGTCCATGATCAGGTTGAAATCCCCACCCACTATCCTACAAGGATGTGAATCAGTAAGTAGTTTATGTTGCAAGGTGTCCAAGAAGGTCCTTTGATCTTGGTTAGGAGCATATACATTCCATATACTGTAATTACCAAATGTACCAGACACATGTATGTGTACCATTCTGCCCACGTCATCAGATTCTGCTGAGCGTATCTCCGCAGAGAGATGTCTACCAAGCAGAATCAAAACACCTGCCTTTCTCCCCACGGCTGCTGAGCCGATAACAGTGCCCACCCACATCTTTTTCATCCTTTTAAAATCGTCCTCAGAGAGATGGGTCTCCTGCAGCAACGCTATATCCACCTTAAGGCGCTTTAAATGACGCAAGACTTTCATGCGTTTGTTTGGGGAACGCAGCCCTTTAACATTCCAGGAAGCTACTCTCATACTAGCGTGCTGCAGGATGATCCACGACCCCGAGTAAACAATTCAGATCCTAGGCCACACTTAAAGTGACCCGTCAATAGCAAGGGGTCGCCTCCCAGAAGAGCTTCCCCTTGGACAGTTAAACCCCGTATGTGATGACCAATTAGACTGCGAGTATAGATCCCATGAACATATAATACAACCTTAAGAACAGGAGAACAAAAAAACCAATAAAACCAACGTCTCATAGTAGTCTAGACAATTGACTATCCTTTTTTCTGGCAATTCCCTAAAGCCACTAACCCTCCACACTAGCAGCTCACGCCCGATTAAAGGCGCCATATTCAGTGTAGTCTCCTGTGAAATAGAAATGACATAAGAGAAAATATAATCAGAAACCAGATGAGTAGAAGAGAGGAGAGTATAAACCTGTCCCTATTCAGGCGTCTGGAACAAGATGGCGACTCGGCGGTCTACGATCTTTGGGAGAGGCGCCATGTTTTGCAGACAGTCCAGCAGGTATCCTGCTCCAGTCCTGTCGTCCCGGCGATTGTCCTTGGGGTCCTGGGTCCTGGCGAGGACTCCGTGTTCCTGTGTCCGCAGCTTGCAGATGATGAATAAAATCCTCTGCTTCCTTGAGGTCTGCAAACTGATGAGTAGATCCATCTTCATCTTGTATCTTGAGAATAGCCGGGAACATGAGCTGGAATCTGATCTTCTTTTGATATAGACCAGAGCATATATTGCTAAAAGCCCTGCGTTTGCGTTGTACCTCGGCAGAATAGTCTGCAAAGAGGAGCACCTTGCTACCTTTTAGTAGAAGCGGTTCTCTGCGACGTCTGTACGCTCTCAGGATTTCCTCCTTGTCAGGATAGTCTAAGTACTTGCAAATGGCTTGTCGCGGCCTCTGTTGCTGGCGAGATGCAGAGGCGTTTAGGGCGTCCTTTAGAGGGCCTATACGGTGTGCTCTCTCCACCTTTCTTTTCCCAGAGAGGCCCAAAGCTTGGGGGAGTTCAGAATCAAAAAGATGTCGTAGCTCGTGCTTCTGTACAGTTTCTGGTACATTGTAAATTGCTTCTCCGGGACCTGCTTTCCAGGTCATCCACTTTATCAGCTAAATGGTTAGCAAGTTTAACCAGGTCGCTGAACTTTGTAGTAGTATCAGCTGTCTCTTCTTCCAGACATGCTACTCTCTGCTCAATTTCATCAAATCGGTGATCATGTATAGAAAGTTCCTCCTGCAGCTTATGCAGAGTGGCCTGCACAGTGGAGGATAGCGAGGATATAAGATCTGGGGCTAATTGTTTTGCCACCTCCGCTGCCAGCGCTTATAGATCGACTTTGCCCCCCTCAGAATCAAACATATCCATCTGGGTATCGGAGAGGGCTTCCCCCAGGTCTATTCCAGCTGTCTGCACCGCCACTGTAATCGGAGTCGGCGCCATCTTGAGGGACGTGTGCTCTGCTGTCTGGGGATCTCGGCCGGAGGAGACTATCTTGTGCCCGCTTCGGAGCAGGTATCGCTCCATGTACTTGTGGGCAGCGATCTTTCGATGTCTCTCTCCCTACAGCAGGAGAGAGGGCTTTATAGCGGGCTGATATGGAGCTGCGCTGTGAGGAGCTGGCTTCCCCGCGTCTTCACATGCCAGCGTCGGAACCGGAAGTCCGCTACTCCTGATTTTGACTTACAAAACTGCATTTAGAAACCTCAACATGTGGCTATATTCTTAAACTAGATTTACAGCTGTGCTGGAAGTTTGTCACAGATTCCAGCAACAAAACAAAAAAAAAACATACAGAGAGCTTGCATGAGAGTGTGGGTGGAATGGAGTTGTAGTAGTACTGTACTGCAGTTATGGTAACTCCCTTTGGGGAACACTCCCGTTCAGGGGTCCACGTGCCTGAATAATCCTGAACACAGAATGGAGAATTAGTGGACTTCTTATGGCAGCAATTCTCCAATGACTGTAACTCTACACTCCCTCTTTTCTCTCCTTCTTCTGGTGTGCTTTTGTACAGTAAGTGTTCTGTCCTGACTAGTAACTCCAGGATGGGGCATAGATGTCAGCTCCATATATGTTCTTCATAATGGTTTCAGGACCAGACTCTGACATCTGACACTACTGTTCAAAGACTAGAACAACCTGCTTTTCTCTAGAATGTTCCTTCTCTCTCTCTTTCTGTTTCTCTTTCTCTCTCTTATTCTCTGTCTCTCTCTATGCAGAGGCACACCTCTAACTTGCAATAGTACTGGTAGCAATTCATTCATTTTCACTTTTCATTTTCATTCATTTGACTTCTAGCAGGGATAATAGAGGAATGGCACAGCATCATAAGAAATGTGAAATACAATTATTTACTCAATCAAATGTGTCAGGAATGGTGAGGTCCTCTTTAACAGTGCCACCAGTTTTCAGGTTGCTGGATATTCTGCTGACAATCAGTTATAGAACAGCATCAGGATACCACAGAGTGGCATGGTGACATAGTGTGAAGGTAGCAGCAGCATCAGGAGACCACAGAGTGTCACAATGACAGAGCGTGGAGGTGGCAGCAGCAGCATGTGGAGGAGAGTGGCAAGGTGACATAGTGTTGAGGTAGCAGAAGCATCAGGAGACCATATAGTGGCAAGGTGACATAGTGTGGAGGTGGCAGCAGCATCAGGAGACAACAGAGTGGCAAGATGACATAGTGTGGAGGTGGCAGCAGCATTAGGAGACCACAGAGTGGCAAGGTGACATAGTATGGAGGTGGCAGCAGGATCAGGAGACCACAGAGTGGCAGCGTGACATAGTATGGAGGTGGCAGCAGCATCAGGAGACCACAGAGTGACCTGGTGACAGAGTTGGGAGGTGAGTGGCACTAACAGTACCTGCTGACAATGGTGGGTGTAAAAGGAGCACTTGGCATCAGATGTGTGCCATCAGACAGGTGGGAGCATCAGAATAGTAGCTAAGACAGGTAACCAAAAAAAAAAAAAAACTGGTCTCTTTGGTCACATTTTTGGTAAGGCACCATGGATGACCTAATCTAATGCATCAGGCATAGGTGGTGGAAAGCCTGGCTGATCCACGCCTGATTCATTTTGAGACAGGTCAGTCTCTAAACATTTTGAGTAGATAGGTGAGTTCTCCTTGGGGTAAATATGGTCCCCGTCGCATTAAACACCCGTTCTGATGCCACACTACTGGCCGGGCAGCACAGCTTTTCCAGGGCAAACTCGGTCAGTTGTGGTCACAAATCCAGTTTGGCTGCCCAGTAGTCCAGCGGATTTTCATTGAAGGCTGGCACGGTGCACTCTCAGTATGCCAACACCTGCTGGTTCAGGTTGTACTCTATGTCTAGCTGCTAGTGAGCAGTTTCTTCACTATGCGGGTGAAAGTTGCTCATCAGCAACTCTAGACTCAAGTTGCTGCTGATGGAGCTGGTACTGCTCCTGCCCCCTACCCCTCTATAGCCCATCACTGCAATGATTTATGGGGTTTTCCAGGCTTCAGGCCCTCACCTCCAATGCTTTATACTGTCTGCTCACCTATAGCACATCACTGAAATGATTTATGGGGTTCTCTAGGCTTCAGGCCCTCACCTTCAATGCTTTATACCGTTTGCTAACCTCTAGCCCATCACTGCAATGTTTTATGGGGTTCGCTAGGTCTCAGGCTTTCAACTCCAATGCTTTATACTGTCTGCTCACCTATAGCCCATCACTGCAATGATTTTATGGGGTTCTATAGGCTTCAGGCCCTCACCTCCAATGCTTTATACCGTCTGCTCACCTGTAGCCCATCAATGCAATGATTTATGGGGTTCTCTAGGCATAAGGCCCTCACCTCCAATGCTTTATACCGTCTTCTCACCTGTAGACCATCACTGCAATGATTTATTGGGTTTGCTAGGCTTCAGGCCCTCACCTCCAATGCTTTATGCCATCTGCTCACCTGTAGCCCATCACTACAATGTTCTATGGGGTTCTATAGGCTTCAGACCCTAACCTCCAATGCTATATACCGTCTGCTCACCTGTACCCCATTATTGCAAGGATTTATGGGGTTCTCTAGGCATAAGGCCCTCATCTCCAATGCTTTATACCGTATACTCACCTGTAGGCCATCACAACAATGATTTATAGGGTTCTCTAGGCTTCAGGCCCTCAACTCCAATGCATTATACCGTCTGCTCATCTGTAGGCCATCACTGCAATGTTTTAATGGGTTCTCTAGGCCAGCAGCATCAGGAGTCCACAGAGTGTCACTATGACAGAGCGTGGAGGTAAGGGCATGAAGCCTGGCGAACCCCATAAATTATTGCAGTGATGGACTACAGGTGAGCAGACGGCATATAGCATTGGATGTTAGGGCCTGAAGCCTAGAAAACCCCATACAACCTCACCTGTAGGCCAACACTGCAATGATTTATGGGGTTCGCTAAGCTTCAGGCCCTCAACTCCAATGCTTTATACTGTCTGCTCACCTGTAGCCCTTCACTGCAATGTTTTATGGGGTTCTCTAGGCTTCAGGCCCTCACCTACAATGCTTTATATAGTCTGCTTACCTGTCGGCCATCACTGCAATTTTTTATGGGGTTCGCTAGGCTTCAGGCCCTCACCTACAATGCTTTATACTGTCTGCTCACCTATAGCCCAACACTGCAATGATTTATAGTGTTTGCTAGGCTTCAGGCCCTCAGCTCCATTGCTTTATACTGTCTTGCTCACCTGTAGGCCATCACTGCAATGATTTATGGGGTTCTCTAGGCTTCAGGCACTCACCTCCAATGCAATATAAAGTCTGCTCACCTGTAGCCTCTCATTGCAATGATTTATAGGTTTTGCTAGGCTTCAGGCCCTCACCTTTAATGCTTTATACCATCTGCTCACCTGTAGGCCATCACTGCAATGATTTATGGGGTTCTATAGGCTTCAGACCCTCACCTACAATGCTATATACCGTCTGCTCACCTGTACCCCATTAATGCAAGGATCTATGGGGTTCTCTAGGCTTCAGGCCCTACCTCCAATGCTTTATACCGTCTGCTCACCTGTAGGCCTTCACTGCAATGATTTATGGGGTTTACTAGGCTTCACACCCTCACCTCCAATGCTATACCGTCTGCTCACCTGTACCCCATTAATGCAAGGATTTATGGGGTTCGCTAGGCATCAGTCCCTCAACTCCAATGCTTTATACCGTCTGCTCACCTGTAGGCCTATCACTGCAATGATGTTATGGGGTTCTATAGGCTTCAGGCCCTCACCTCCAATGCTTTATACAGGTCTGCTCACCTGTAGGCCTATCACTGCAATGATTTATGGGGTTTGCTAGGCTTCAGGCCCTAACCTCCACTGCTTTATACCGTCTGCTCACCTGTAGGCCATAACTGCAATGATTTATGGGGTTCGCTAGACTTCAGGCCCTCACCTCCAAAGCTTTATGCCATCTGCTCACCTGTAGCCTATCACTGCAATGATTTTTGGGGTTCGCTAGGCTTCAGGCCCTCACCTCCAATGCTTTATAAGGTGTGCTCACCTGTAGCCCATCACTGCAATATTTTATGTGGTTTTCTAGGATTCAGGCCCTCACCTCCATTGCTGTATACCGTCTCCTCACCTGTAGCCCTTCACTGTAATGTTTTATGGGGTTCGCTAGGCTTCAGGCCCTCACCTCCAATGCTTTTTAAGGTCTGCTCACCTGTAGCCTATAAGTGCAATATTTTATGGGGTTCACTAGGCTTCAGGCCCTCAACTCCAATGCTTTATACAGTCTGCTCACCTGTATGCCATCACTGCAATGATTTATAGGGTTTGCTAGGCTTCAGGCCCTCACCTCCAATGCTTTATACCGTCTGCTCACCTGTAGGCCATGACTGTAATGTTTTATGGGGTTTGCTAGGCTTCAGGCCCTCACCTCCAATATTTTATACCGTCTGCTCACCTGTAGGCCATCACTGCAATGTTTTAATGGGTTCTCTAGGCCAGCAGCATCAGGAGACCACAGAGTGTCACAATGACAGAGCATGGAGGTAAGGTCATGAAGCCTAGTGAACCCCATAAATTATTGCAGTGATGGCCTACAGGTGAGCAGACAGTATAAAGCATTGGAGGTTACGGCCTGAAGCCTAGCGAACCCCATACAACCTCACCTGTAGGCCAACACTGCAATGATTTATGGGGTTTGCTAAGCTTCAGGCCCTCACCTCCACTGCTTTGTACCGTCTACTCATCTGTAGTCCATCACTGCAATAATTTATTGGGTTTTCTTGGCTTCAGGCCCTCACCTCCAATGCTTCATACTGTCTGCTCACCTATTGCCCATCACTGAAATGATTTATGGGGTTCTCTAGGCATAAGGCCCTCACCTCCAATGCTTTATACGGTGTGCTCACCTGTAGACCATCACTGCAATGATTTTATGTGGGTTTGCTAGGCTTCAGGCCCTCACCTCCAATGCTTTATACCGTCTGCTCACCTGTAGCACATCACTGCAATGATTTATGGGGTTCACTAGGCTTCAGGCCCTCACCTCCAATGCTTTATACCGTCTGCTCACCTGTAGCCTATTAATGCAATGATTTTATGGGGTTCACTAGGCATCAGGCCCTCACCTCCAATGCTTTATACAGTCTGCTCACCTGTAGGCCATCACTGCAATGATTTATGGGGTTTGCTATAGGCTTCAGACCCTCACCTCCAATGCTTATATACCGTCTGCTCACCTGTAGCCCATCACTGCAATGATTTATGGGGTTCTCTAGGCATCAGGCCCTCACCTACAATGCTTTATACCGTCTGCTCATCTGTAGCCCATCACTGCAATGATTTATGGGGTTCTGCTAGGCTTCAGGCCCTCACCTCCAATGCTTTATACTGTCTGCTCACCTGTAGCCCATCACTGCAATGTTCTATGGGGTTCTCTAGGCTTCAGGCCCTCACCTCCAATGCTTTATACTGTCTGCTCACCTGTAGGCCTTCACTGCAATGATTTATGGGGTTCTACTAGGCTTCAGGCCCTCACCTCCAATGCTATATACCGTCTGCTCACCTGTACCCCATTAATGCAAGGATTTATGGGTTTCTCTAGGCATAAGTCCCTCACCTCCAATGCTTTATACCATCTGCTCACCTGTAGGCCATCACTGCAATGATTTATGGGGTTCTATAGGCTTCAGACCCTCACCTCCAATGCTATATACCGTCTGCTCACCTGTACCCCATTAATGCAAGGATCTATGGGGTTCTCTAGGCATAAGGCCCTCACCTCTAATGCTTTATACCGTATGCTCACCTGTAGGCCATCACAGCAATATTTTATGGGGTTTGCTAGGCTTCAGGCCCTCACCTCCAATGCTTTATACCATCTGCTCACCTGTAGCCCATCAGTGCAATGTTCTATGGGGTTCTCTAGGCTTCAGGCCCTCACCTCCAATACTTTATACCGTCTGCTCACCTGTAGGCCATCACTGCAATGTTTTAATGGGTTCTCTAGGCCAGCAGCATCAGGAGACCACAGAGTGTCACAATGACAGAGCATGGAGGTAAGGTCATGAAGCCTAGCGAACCCCATAAATTATTGCAGTGATGGCCTACAGGTGAGCAGACAGTATAAAGCATTGGACGTTACGGCCTGAAGCCTAGCGAACCCCATACAACCTCACCTGTAGTCCATCACTGCAATAATTTATTGGGTTTGCTAAGCTTCAGGCCCTCACCTCCACTGCTTTGTACCGTCTACTCATCTGTAGGCCATCACTGCAATGATTTATGGGGTCTCTTGGCTTCAGGCCCTCACCTCCAATGCTTCATACTGTCTGCTCACCTATAGCCCATCACTGAAATGATTTATGGGGTTCTCTAGGCATAAGGCCCTCACCTCCAAATGCTTTATACCGTGTGCTCACCTGTAGACCATCACTGCAATGATTTATTGGGTTTGCTAGGCTTCAGGCCCTAACCTCCAATGCTTTGTACCATCTGCTCACCTGTAGCACATCACTGCAATGATTTATGGGGTTTACTAGGCTTCAGACCCTCACCTCCAATGCTATACCGTCTTCTCACCTGTACCCCATTAATGCAAGGATTTATGGGGTTCTCTAGGCATAAGGCCCTCACCTCCAATGCTTTATACCGTATGCTCACCTGTAGGCCATCACTGCAATGATTTATGGGGTTCTATAGGCTTCAGACCCTCACCTCCAATGCTATATACTGTCTGCTCACCTGTACCCCATTAATGCAAGGATTTATGGGGTTCTCTAGGCATAAGGCCCTCACCTCCAATGCTTTATACCGTATGCTCATCTGTAGCCCTTCACTGCAATGTTTTATGGGGTTCTCTAGGCTTTAGGCCCTCACCTCCACTGCTTTATACTGTCTGCTCACCTGTAGCCCATCACTGCAATGATTTATAGGGTTCGCTAGGCTTCAGGCACTCAGCTCCAATGCTTTATACCGTCTGCTCACCAATAGGCCATCACTGCAATGATTTATGGGGTCCTCTAGGCTTCAGGCCCTCACCTCCAATGCTTTATAAGGTCTGCTCACCCGTAGCCTATCACTGCAATGATTTATGGGGTTCGTTATGCTTCAGGCCCTTACCTCCAATGCTTTATACCGTCTGCTCACCTGTAGCCATCTCTGCAATGATTTATGGGGTTTACTAGGCTTCAGACACTCACCTCCATTGCATTATACCGTCTGTTCACCTGTAGGCCATCACTGCAATGATTTATGGGGTTTGCTAGGCTTCAGTCCCTTACCTACAATGCTTTATAGCGTCTGCTCACCTGTAGCCCAACACTTTAAAGATTTATGGGGTTCGCTAGGCTTCAGGCCCTAAACTCCAATGCTTTATACCGTCTGCTCACCTATAGGCCATCACTGCATTTATTTATGGGGTTCGCTAGGCTTCAGGCAATTACCTCCAATGCTTTATACCGTCTGCTCACCTGTAGACCATCACTGCAATGATTTATTGGGTTCGGTAGGCTTCAGGCCCTCACCTCTAATGCTTTATACCGTCTGCTCACCTGTAGGCCATCACTGCAATATTTTATGGGGTTCTCTAGGCTTCAGGGCCTCACCTCCAATGCTTTATAAGGTCTGCTCACCTGTAGCCTATCACTGCAATATTTTATGGGGTTCACTAGGCTTCAGGCCCTCACCTCCAATGATTTATACCGTCTGTTCACCTATAGGCCATCACTGCAATGTTTTGTGGGGTTCCCTTAGCTTCAGGCCTTCACCTCCAATGCTTTATAAGGTCTGCTCACCTGTAGCCTATCACTGCAATATTGTATGGGGTTCTCTAGGCTTTAGGCCCTCACCTCCAATGCTTTATATGGTCTGCTCACCTGTGCGCCATCACTGTAATGTTTTATGGGGTTCGCTAGCCTTCAGGCCCTCACCTCCAATGCATTATGCCATCTGATCACCTGTAGGCCATCGCTGCAATGTTTTATGGGGTTCACTAGGCTTCAGGCCCTCACCTCCAATGCTTTATAAGGTCTGCTCACCTGTAGCCCTTCACTGCAATGATTAATGGGGTTCGGTAGGCTTCAGGCCCTCATCCCCCATGCTTTATAAGATCTGCTCACCTGTAGGCCATCACTGCAATGATTTATGGGGTTCGATAGGCTACAGGCCCTCACCTCCAATTCTTTATACCGTCTGCTCATCTGTAGGCCGTCACTGCAATGATTTATGGGGTTCCCTAGGCTTCAGGCCCTCAGCTACACTGCTTTATATGGTCTGCTCACCTGTAACCCAACACTGCAATGATTTATGGGATTCTCTAGGCTTCAGGCCCTCACCTCCAATGCTTATACCATCTGCTCACCTGTAGGACATCATGGCAATGATTTATGGGGTTTGCTAGGCTTCAGGCTCTCACCTCCAATGCTATATACCATATGCTCAACTGTAGCCCTTCACTGCAATGTTTTTTGGGGTTCGCTAGGCTTCAGACCCTGACCTCCAATGCTTTATACCGTCTGCTCACCTGTAGGCCATCCCTGCAATGTTTTATGGGGTTTGCTAGGCTTCAGGGTCTCACCTCCAATGCTTTATATGGTCTGCTCACCTGTATGCATCACTGCAATGATTTATGGGGTTTTCTACGCTTCAGGCCCTCACCTCCAATGCTATATATCGTCTGCTCACCTGTAGCCCATCACTGCAATGTATTATGGGGTTCTCTAGGCTTCAGGCCCTCACCTCCAATGCTTTATACCGTTTGATCACCTGTAGGCCATGACTGCAATGTTTTATGGGGTTCGCTAGGCTTCAGGCCCTCAACTCCAATGCTTTATACCGTCTGCTTACCTGTAGCCCTACACTGCATCACCGAGAGATTATCACTAAAATTTAACTTTTAACTCAACTTTTAATAAAAATGGAACAATATGATAAAGTCTCCAATCCGAGTAGGGAGGGGAGGTGGCAGTGGAGGGAAATAAATAACCCTAGTCTGTCCACTACACACTATCGACCCTGCCTATAAACGGAATAGCCGCCCCGATAGGGGCGATCCCGTGTCAGGAAGCTCCTAGTGTCCCTAATAAGGCCCTGACACAGAAAAGTACCCACCACCTATATACAAGTGCAAAAGGTCAAACAACGTCTGTCAAAAGTCAAATGTAGTATATTTACTAAAACAGACTCAATAGATAATATTACATAGGGACCAAATATAGCGGTTCCTTCCTGGTATTCAAAAATCCCAACGCGTTTCACTGCAACCATGCAATGGGTTGCAGATCATCAGGGGACCAACTTCACAACGATGGTGTCTTAAATTATCACAGGCACCATCCATCAGATAGATACGCTCAATCTGCTGGATTACAAATTCAGTGACCAACTTGCATTTTAAACCAACATTAAATACCCCTCACATACACAGGATATGTATAAAATACAATATGACCGGCAGGGGAGTAGTTGATGTGTCTATCAACGATGCATACTGTAAAACTCAACTCTCATATTGCAGAATATGCCACAGATAGTTAACTTCACACCCAAAGGATATAGAATGACCCACAATGGAGTGAAAAAACTGGCATATAAATCAATATTGCATGATATAGCATGATATAGCAAAAAAACAAAAAACAAAACTGTTAAGCTACATTATCACTTTCTATCTCACCCACTGACGGTTGACATGTCGGAACGTGATTACTGTAGCCCTACACTGCAATATTCTATGGGGTTCTTTAGGCTTCAGGGCCTCACCTCCAATGCTTTATAAGGTCTTCTCACTGCAATATTTTTTGAGGTTCACTAGGCCTTAGGCCCTCATCTTCAATGCTTTATACCATCTGCTCACCTATAGGCCATCACTGCAATATTGTATGGGGTTCCCTAGGCTTAGGCCCTCACCTCCAATGCTTTATAAGGTATGCTCACCTGTGGGCCATCACTGTAATGTTTTATGGGGTTCGCTAGCCTTCAGGCCCTAACCTCCAATGCATTATACCGTCTGATCACCTGTAGGCCATCGCTGCAATGTTCAATGGGTTCGCTAGGCTTCAGGCCCTCACCTCCAATGCTTTATAAGGTCTGCTCACCCGTCAGGCCCTCACCTCCAATGCTCTGTAACGTCTTCTCACCTGTAGCCCATCACTGCAATATTTTATGGGCTTCACTAGGCTTCACTAGGCTTTTTATTGGGTCCGCACACCTTCAGTCCCTCAACTATAATGTTTTAGACGGTAACAACACTCCTTTGCTCCAATTGTTTTTGAGGGTCACCAGTAGGCCATCAATGATAATTTTTCAAGGGTGTTTATGATGCCCTCCTTTATGTGTAATAAAGGGTGTATTGGAGTGCCGATTTCTTGTAATTTTTGGCAGCCCTTTTACTTAGTGCATAGGCTTTATGAGTTCAACAGTGTACCCGAACAATTGTAGCACCATGTGAATGAGGCCCTCCTTTATGGTATATACAGTCTGTATCGGAAAGCTTCTTCCTTGTAATATTTGGAATCATTTGCACTGTATATACAATTTAATATCCAGGAAAGAATGTTTCCTAACAATTTTACCTCTAAAAATGTATATTTTTGTTTTGAGGAGGCGGGATTTTGGACATGATTTTGTTGCTATGTAAACGTGGCGAACAACTGGGACAATATGGTTCCCAGCTGCGTCATTGGAGTCCAAGATGCACCCAGACATGGTCCCCATGCTGTTTCAGATCCATTTCAGTGGTGTTTCTGTCACTTTCTGACCTTTTCTAATGGACCAGGCACCCTCCACTCATTCGAGCAGGGGTGCCTGGTTGTCTCCCATTGACTTCCAGTATACTCGGGTGCTCGGCCGAGCGTACAAATATCGCTATGTTTTTGGCCTGAGTACCCGAACACTTTGGTGCTCGCTCATCATTATTTAGAATTAGAACATATAACTGCGGCCATGAACGGTAAATAATGTTTATTTCTTGCACTAGTACACGCCAAAAAGGGCTGTAATTTTCTCACTTCAACACACAATGGCTAATAAGCCCCCTTCCCCCTCCCTCTAATACATGACAAAAAAAAGCTTTAGAACATAAATAGAACTGCACTGTACAAGGGCTAATACAACCCCAAAAACAAGAACAGATTGCTGGAATTGTAGAGGTATTGCAAACCTGAAATGAGCAGCAGTATAATGGCAATTTGGATTCCCAGTTAGTGCAGCAAGGTGTAATAGATATGTTCCTATTACCCAGGCTGTAAACACCCCTATCTATCAAACCCTATTACTAATACTAATACTGTGGAATAATTCCTCCCTATCATTACCCTACACTTCTAATGCTCTTTCTCTGAACTTCTATTGAGCAAAATATAAGTGATCAAGTCTTTCCTAGCACTGTCCCTAGTGCTCGCTAACGTCTCTCCCTGCACTAAGTACACTGGAAAATGGCTGAATCCAAAATGGCTGAGGCTATTTACAGGGCTGTGACATCACAGGGCTGGCTGGCTGCTGATTGGCTGCATGCATGGCATTGTGGGTCATCCCTCGTTCCCAGAGTTCCTTGCTCCATGTCCTAACATTTGCAGTAGCTATTTTAGGAAAAAAAGGAATTCGTTACCATGAAGCGTGAGGAAATTCGGATTCATTGCAAATCGAATCATTCCTGAAATTTGGATCTATTCCACTTTGTCACCTTTGATTCACTCATCTCTAATCATAAACTATAACTCAACTCTGGTACAACTCCTCTACTAATTATTGTAATAATTGCATTCTGCATAATGTGAGCATCGTATGGAGTCCAAACATTTCCCCCTTGACAGCCAACATTCCCGTGTACTGAGAAACTCTCATTCTTCTCATTCCTGGATTGCTATACCGGTATCAGAATGATCAGCCTGATGAAATATGCATGATTAAAACTCTCCAGGGCCCGAATATCCATTAGTGTGTACGGGAAGGCATGTTTTATTAATATTTTATGCTTGCCAGCTGAGGGATAGGGGTGAAGCACGCGCCCATAATGAAGGCCTCCCCAGAAGGCTGGACCAAAGATGTGACTCCTCTCAGCTCCATCCACCCTCTGCTGAATGGAGATAAATGAATGATTGAGAAACTTTCATTTACACAATTTGAGGAACCGAAAAACATTAGATTGTGTTCCACGTCCTCTTGTCCCTGGAACTAGAACAGACTCTGATCACACAATTTGTTGAGTAGTAATAACCTTTCTGTTCTTATCCTTTTATTTTTATAACTGTTTTATGCACCTTTATGTATGTATCTTATTTCTTGTAATTTTTGAACTGTACTTTTTTAGTACATTAAAGCACATCTTTAATGGTTTTGCCTTGTGCCAAGAATTAGCCCAGTAACCTCCATTTTTAAGTGTATGAGTGTGGTTTGAGTTTCCGTATATTTGCTTTAAGTGTTTCCTGTGCTACTGTGAGCCTGCTTGCAAGTGGGCACTGTAAGGTTTTCTTTGAGCCCCTAATAAATAGGTGTATTCATTTAAATGCCATAGATGGTGGCAGTATGTTGGCTTGTGTGTAGGCGCAGGAGAGATTTAGTGCGTGAAATAGATCGGATAGATCTTGCATGACAAGGACACTGTGATTACAGAATGCCATTGCCATGAAGAGGTGTACTTTGCATCAATATTTAGGTAAGTAGTGTGTGTCAAAGTAACATCCCCATGAATGCCAGGATACAAGCTCACCCAGAAGAACATTGCCCAGATCCTTACACTTCCTCCATCAATTTGTCTTGGTGCACTCTTGTGCCATTTCTTCCCTAAGTGATGCGTATGCATTTGCCATCCATATATTGTGAAAGAAAACATGATTTATCAGACCAGATCACCTTCTTCCTGTTTTATGGTCTGTTCTGATGCTCTAGAATCCATTGCAGACACATGGATGAACAGGAGTCAGAGCGAACACTGTGTCAAATTGTAATGGCTTGTGTGTTATGACACATTAGTTTCATAGCCACTACTAACGTTTTCATAACTTTATGCTATAGTGGCTTTTCTTTGGACCAGGCAAGCTAACCTTTGCTAGCCACATACAGTACATCAATGAGTAGTGGGTGCCAGCTCACTGGTTATCTTTCCTTGGAACACTTTTGGTAGGTAGAAGCTACCTTTCATATTTACTCAGATCTTTACATTTGCCCATTTTCTTGCTTCCAAAACATTAACCTCAAGAACTGACTGCCACCAATATACTGTCCAGTGCCATTGTTGTGAAACAATGTTAGTCACTTTACCTGATACTGTATATATATATATATATATATATATATATATATATTTTTTTTTTATTCACTTTGATTAAAAATATAACATTGCAGAGAAAAACAGCGGTGAACAACCAGCAGCGCATAAAAATGACACCTGAGATTTCTTAAATTTATTTATGCAGTTATTGCCTGGCACGATAATGTAACTCTGTAAGTAATGGTTGACTCGAGCAAAAATGTGGGCCATTTATTTTTAGAGGTTTGACAGTTAAAGTTAATATAAATCTTTATTTTCAGCTAAATTGGTCATGGCCTTAACCATATAAGCTGCCGAGTCAGCACTGAGACAATGAGTAGGAAAAGAGAAAATATCGCAACATTGATTTATTCCTAAATTTAAAGTTCTGCCATTTTTAACAAAGAAATGTAATTAAAAAATTATATTTTATCCAGCTTTATGTATGGTATCATTATACCTTGCTTAATAAACATGTTAGAGATTGTTAGAATCTCCTGATGTTACTGTTCTGTTACTTTTTATATGATTAGTAAAACAGGCATCATTCACTAGACATTTTTATGGCACAGAAAAATTATACAAATGTCTATCTATCTATCTATCTATCTATCTATCTATCTATCTATCTATCTATATTTTTGTCTTTTTAACTAACTCTATTAGTTAAACCATTCAAGCATATAAGGACACATTGTACACATACATTTTCATACACAAAATAAATTATATAAATACTGTCATAACTTTGGACCTTGGAGCAAATGACAGCATTAACTAGTAAAGCCCTATTCTGGGCAAAGTAGAGGCTGATGTATTTTCCAATCTAATGAATATTAATTGTAACAAACTAGCACACAAAGGCTGGTTTCACACGAGCGAGCACAATGTGTTGTACTTCAAAGTGAGTCTGTGAGAGCTCCCATCCTGACCTAGGTAGCTGGTTGTCACTGCAATGCCTGCCAGCCCTATTGACTATAAGGGGATGCGGCGGATCTCATTATAGTAAATCGGGCCAGCAGGCATTGTGGTAACATCTAGTTATGCCAGATCCAGAGATCTCCGGCAGGCTATTCTCTTCTGGAACAGCCTGCCGGAGAGCAGGCTACAAGTGTGAAAGAAGCCTTAAATACACAGATTTAATGCAGCTCAGTCAGTCTCTTTGCACTAGTGTCAAGTGTCCGCTACACCAACGATAACAAATAAAAGTATACAGTCACTTAATAACAGAAGCTGTAAATGGCTCCAGCTCGCCAGCTACCAGGAATGCTATTTGGGTGGCTGCAGTTCCACATGTTTGTCTCCACTAGCCTGCCACAGCGATCTTCTATTGCTTACCGATTTCTCCTCTTCTGGCTACAGAATTTAAAAGATGATACTTTTCCTCACCAAATACTCTGCAAGTGGCATCTTGCTCCTGGAGAATTGCAGGGAGCGTAGACTATTGAAAATGTTCATCCCTGGTTGAGCTAAATGTGTGTAGTTAAGTGTATCAGCTTTGTTGCAACTAATAATTTGACTAGAAACAAACATATAAGATCAGCAAGAAGCATGAATAGGGCTTTAGTTGATGCTCTCAAATTGCTCCGAGGTCCACTACACTTGTTTATTGTCCCTGATTTTTAGCTATGGGACATTTGGAGACCTCATTGTAGCATACCTACAGCTCTGTTCTGTGCTGCATTTATACATTTAGTATTGTCGAAGTAATAATCACATGTATAGCTATGGGTAAGCGGATGATAGCCGACGGTAACAAACGGGCTGTTTAATAACACTGCATTGTCACATTTTAAAAAAAATGTGGAAATAAAAAATCCTTATGTGGTGCCAGATGTCTACATCTCTGTCTTCTAACCTGTAAAGTGTTGGCCACCATTTTGAGTGCTTGTCCAAAACAAATCAAAAAAGTTTCAAATTCGCTGGATTCCAATTTTGGGGTGGAATTCATAACAAGTTTGATTCGCTTGGAAGTGATTCACTCATGTCAAGTCAAAGGGTTATATAGAGTGTAAAGTAAAATAATCTTGTATATAATCTTAGCATTCTCCTAAAAGACATTTACAATAGACAGACAAGGGCTCCTTTGTCAATTTCCAGTGTGTATCCATTGTCACACAGGTGACCAATAGCATAAGAACGGATGACCCCTTGTATAGTGTTACAGTTGTTCATGGCACTAATGGGGTTAATGTGTTGTGGCAGGCATGTGGCTGTATCTTTAAGAGAATATACTGTTTAGGCCATTTTCATACAGTCAGTGTTTGGTCAGTGATTTGGTTAGTTATTTCCATCAGTTATTGTGAGCCAAAACCAGATGCGGGTCAAAAACACAGAACAGGTACAAATCTTTCCATAATACCTTATCTCTGTGTAGGCTTCACTACTGGTTTTGGCTCACAGTACCTGATTGAAATCACTGACCAAACACTGACTGTGCTGAAACCAGCCTTATCAAGGTGCAAGTTGGAGTTCAAGGTTACTGCATCCAATAGTTAGAAAAAACATTTTCAGTTACTTGTTATAATTTAGATTGGTGAGTTCATTATTTAAGCTAGTGCAGTATGTGCATGATATTGCAGTTTTTGAGTCATTATAAAAAAAGCAAGTTGAACATTTGGAAATTTGTAATATTTTTCAGAGGAAAAATTTATTTTACAATATGCATTTAAATACATGATGTGTATATAACATTTTACACTACTTATGTGCTATTAAGAGAAACCAAACCCAAGTCACATAATCGGACTTTCCAATTTTTGATCCAATTTTGGATTTCAATCATAAAAGACAAACAGCTGATTAAACTCAAGACCCCAATGGACCTGTCCTTAGCCTGGAAACATCTAGATGCCAGGTTGAGATGCTTTCTGGATGCATGTTAATGAAACTCATGACTTCTCAGACTTTATAAAAATGGATCCCTGGATTCCTGTTGGGAAGACAAAATCACAAAGTGCACAGAAAGCTGTATAGAGAGCTATTCCTTCTTGAGGAGGCTGAAAGATTAGCACTGTTTCCTGATCTACATCTCCATCTAGAGATATATGAGCATATCTGTCAAAACTCTTACTGCTAATATATTATATTATCCTGATCCGAGAAAGATTAAATGTTCCTTTCAAGAGGTAGGTTTGTTAAATGTTTGAAGTTTGATGCTTTCTGATGAAAGATAGTTTTTTCTTTACTTGTATGTCCATAATATATAGTAACAATTAGATATTTTTATTCCCAGAACCTATATCCAAAATGTTACAGAAGGTAACATTGGGCAGCCAATGCACCAGTCTCCTTCCAGATATAAATCTCTGGCCTACCTAACAAATCATGGAGGCATTCATTCCAAAACATCTTCAATATCAGAATGTATTTTATGGGATTCAAACACCAGACTGTATTAGGCCACTTATAGGTGAAAAATACCGGCACTTGTAGTATAGTGGTAGCTTTCTTGTCACATAATAACATCCTGTGAGGCGTTTCAGCTTAAACAGCCTTCCTAATGTCTGAGGATGGCTGTTATAGCTGAAGCGTGTCACATGTTGTTAAGTGAGTTCTATAGGTCATGATTGGGTGCCTCTCCTAAAATGCACGCACCAGGAGGACGCCGGAGCGCCGACTTACATCTTCACACTTTTATTATGACACAGTCAAAGGACCAGTAGTAACAGGCTAACAGTATGTTCCACCTTCAATCTGAAATATCAAGAACAAGAAGCATGTCATCTCTGGAAAGGACGATCTCAATAAAACTTAATTTTTAATACTATCATTAAGACATCAAAGAAAAATATATATAAATATATAAACACGAGTACTCCAAAATATAAAATTCTGCAGTCTTACCTGAACAGATGGTAACTAAAGGTTCAGAAGATCAAATGTAAAGTCTGGATGGGATGACAATTACTGCCCCTAGTTATCCCTATGACACTTAGGTACTCTGATTGTCCAGGTGGGCCAGAAGGCCCTATGTGTACCTGGAGTTTCTCTACCAACTGCATATAGCAGAACCCTAAACCTCCTACCAAGGTTTATGTAAACATTAACCACTCTGTAGGATATGAGGTTGATGTGGGCCTGTCAGGCGGTTGAATGACACAGGTTTTGATGTGTTTTTGCCAGACTGCCAGACTGCAATGTCCGGTTTCATCACCCAGAGGCTGGGGATGCAATATGTCATAGGGATTACTGCTCCTCCTGTCAGATAGATATCAAAATTGAGCGGGATGAGATTGTCTTTTACTGCAGTGGCATGCTTCTGGTTCTTGAAATTTCTATTTTATGGGAATAGCATAAATATTTTAAAAGGGGTAAATGAATATCTTTAAGATCGCTGCTTAAGAAGCAGAGAATAAAATAACTTTACTCAGTTCTTTGAACCAATTTTTGCTATTTTTTCCCCCCAACTTTATTTTTGTAAAGTTTTTTCTTTCCATGGTTAAGATATAAAATCATTGCAAAAGATGAGAACAGATGATAACATCAGCTATAAAAAGTCAACACAAGTACAGAGATTCTCTCCCAACGACCATAGCTGTAATCCAATAGAAAAGCGGTCCCAAAGGGATCAGGTCTTGAAATACTTGTCTGTGGTGCCATGAAGTAAAGCTGTATAGAATGCTAGAGATCGACGTCAAGTAGAATAAGTATGTGAACCACTTATTTATTTATTATAATGTTGTCAATGCATTTCAAGGGCAGGAGAGCAGTCTTCTTCAGGTGTAGGATAGGATAAGATATGGTCTTTCCACTTTACATTCTTCACTTACATTTACTCCTGCTTTGTCTAACAGCGCTACGGCAACCATGGCTAGGCGGTGGATTGCAGCAGGACTATACATCTTTGTGAATCTGAAGAACCCTTGCTTGGACTATTTGCTCTCCTTTTAGGAATTACAATCTACATATCACCTTCCCCCTACTCAGCCTTTCACGACTAACAAATTTTGCACTATTGCCAAACAGCTACCGTCTTGTTGGCCTTACCATCACTCCCTCCTTTTGAAATAATTTTTTTACGAGGTCTGTCCGCTAAAGACCTCTTCTCTAATATTATCTAATTATCTAATATCTAATATAATTTGCTTCACTTTCTTGCATACCTGCTATAAATTAAGCACCTATACACAGTGTCGTAGCATGGGTTGCCAGCACCGGGTGCAAGCAAAGTATTGCTCCCCTTCAACATGTGGCCATGCCCCTTTTAGACATAATGTAGTAGATGTCACCTGCAGTCCTATGTAACACCACAGAGAACACAGTCATAACTCTCTGAGTACAAATAATGTAGTAGATGGGTGTGAGGCCCCAGAATTCAGAACACGCACAGTGTGACCTGAAGTCTGGGGCTGGGCTAAAGCAGTATGGGCCAAATTCTATATCCCCCCAACCCTACCATGAAACAGATATTTGGATGGACATAACATACATTGCTACGAAATATATGGGAGAATACAGCAGCACATACAGTTGTGTTCAAAATTATTCAACCCCCAGTGCTGTAAAGGGTTTTAGGGAATTTAGTGTACATTTGTAATTGTGTTCAGAATGAAATCTTACAAGGACTTTTTAAAGAACCAAATGCAGCTAAAATGATTGTTTTTGTAATACAGTATTACATGTTTTTTTTGTGATTTCTTCATTGACACAATTATTCAACCCCTTAAAGACTACCACTCTTAAGAACAGAGGTTCATTCAAGTGTTTTCGATCAGGTATTGAAAACACATGTGGATGTCAAGGAGCAGCAATCAAGTATAATAAGCACCAATTAGGCAGATTTAAAATGACTGTGATACTCAGCTCCTCCTAGACATTTACTGGTGTGTTTACAGACATGGTGAAGTCAAGAGAATGGTCCAAGAAGACAAAAGAAGAGGTAATTTCTCTTCACAGGAAGGGCAATGGCTATAAGAAGATTGCAAAGATGTTAAACATACCAAGAGACACCATAGGAAGCATCATTCGCAAATTCAAGGCAAAGGCCACTGTTGAAACGCTACCTGGTCGTGGCAGAAAGAAGATGCTGACTTCGACTGCTGTGAGCTACCTGAAGCGCAAAGTGGAGAAAAGTCCCCATGTGACTGCTGAGGAACTTAAAAAAGATTTGTCAGATGTGGGTACTGAAGTTTCAGCTCAGACAATAAGGCGCACACTGCCTAATAAAGGCCTCCATGTCAGAACTCCCAGGCGCACCCCCTTGCTGTCTCCAAAGAATAAGAATAGTCGACTGCAGTATGCAAAAAGTCACGTGGACAAACCACAAATGTTTTGGGATAGTGTTCTGTGGACTGATGAAACAAAATTAGAACTGTTTGCGCCCATGGATCAACGCTATGTTTGGAGGAGGAAGAACAAGGCCTATGAAGAAAAGAACACCTTGCCTACTGTGAAGCATGGCCGGGGGTCAATCATGCTTTGGGGCTGTTTTGCTTCTACAGCTACAGGGAAGCTTCAGCGTGTGCAAGGTACCATGAATTCTCTTCAGTACCAGGAGATATTGGATGAAAATGTGATGCACTCCGTCACAAACCTGAGGCTTGGGAGACTTTGGACCTTTCAACATTACAATGATCCCAAGTATACCTCCAAGTCCACTAGAGCATGGTTGCAGATTAAAGGCTGGAACATTTTAAAGTGGCCATCGCAGTCACCAGACTTAAATCCGATTGAGAACCTCTGGTGGAACTTAAAGAAAGCAGTTGCAGCGCACAAGCCTAAGAATGTGACTGAACTGGAGGCTTTTGCCCATGAAGAATGGGCGAAGATACCCGTAGATCGCTGCAAGACACTTATGTCAAGCTATGCTTCACGTTTAAAAGCTGTTATAACTGGAAAAGGATGTTGTACTAAGTACTAAGATTGAATGTCACTTGGGGGTTGAATAAAACTGATAATGATGTGAGCACAGAAAAGACATTTGTGGTCATTTCATTATAAATGTTATGTTATATTTGTCTGACTTACAAGTGCCTCTTTGATTTAATTGTAAACGAGATGACTGAAATGATCAAAATTAATGTCAAACTGGCCAAAACACTCAATTTCAGTGGGGGTTGAATCATTTTGAACACAACTGTACCTCTTACAGCTAGTGACATCTTCTGTGATGTAGACTTTCTTCAATGTCTTCATTCGGAGATTAGACCATCATGAAACCTCCTTTCAGCCATGTCTCATCTCTGCAGAGTTTCACATAAATGTTTTTTAGATTCCTCACTTTATTGTCATCCTCCCCTTCCTGGTGCCTAAACACTGTATTCCTGCTGCTACCTCCAAAACTGAGCTAGTTCCATTCAAATAGTCCCCCATAATAACATGCTCCCAAACTGTCCTTAATGGTAATAGCATTCCTTACAGCAGGGTTCCTCAACTCCAGTGCTCAGGGCCCACCTGCCTTTCATGTGTTCAAGATTTCCTTAGTATTGAGCAGATGATACAATTAATGTCAGTGCATCCGGACTTACCACAGGTATTCATTCTGTGGGATACTCTCATATTATAATCGTTAGGTGGGCCTTGAGGACTGGAGTTGAGGAATACTGCCCCACTGTACAGTACCTCCAATAGCATCCCCATTAATATGCACTCAATAACAAGGCCCCTTTACAAAGATACCCCTATAAGAGCCCGCAATAGTAATAAAGTCCACTATAGTGTAGTGTAGTTATAATGCCTCCTATAGTGGTCTAAGTATTTATAAAGACCCACTGCAGGTCCCCATGTAGTTACAATGACCCTCTGTAGTGCCATTAGATAAAAGACATCCCGTCCTCCTGTAGTGCCCATATGTATAATGCCCTCTGTATTATTTTAATATATAATGGCCCCTCTATATTATTATTGTTATTATTAATATTATAATGGCATATTAATATTGTAATAATGGCCTCCTCGGGAGAATTAATAATGATAATTAAAGCCCCCTCTGTATTATTGTAATAATTATGGCCCCCATTCTTTCTATATATGATTGCCTCCTTTGTATAATGTCCCCCAGCCCCATAGTGCTCCCCAGTCCATGGCCCCCCAGCCCCATTGGGCCCCCCAGGCAGGGGCATAATGATCATGGTCGCTGAGTGGCGGTGATGGCAGGGCGCTCATCTCCATAGTCATCTGTGTCGCCGTCCTCAAGACAGTGATACAGATGAAAGCTACGGCAGGGCAGTGCAGAGGCGTCTCCCTTTCCCGTTCCTCTGATAGGCTGCAGGCACTAGGCCCGCAGCCTGTCAGAGGCCGGTGCAGGTGGCTCAATGACGTCATCGCGCCACCTAAACCGTACAGTGCGGGACACAGGCCATGGATGCAAGTATAAGTTTTTATTTTTTCTATTTGGTACAATACTTGTTACTGGCACATGATTTGGGGGGGAGGGGGAGAGGCACTTGTATTGGGTGGCACTATGGTGGTATTTATCGGGGCCCTTCTTACTAGCACATTATTGGGGGGCACTATGAGGGCATCTACAGAGGCCACAAAGAAGGGGTATTTTATATGGGGGAGAGGAACACTATGGGGGCTTCTATTGAGGCCACAACGAAGGGGTATTTTATATGGGGGGCTCTGTGTGGTACTAGTATTATCAGAGGGTTTATCTGTTTCTGCAGTATAGTATTGGGGAGCACAGTGACACAATATTGGGGGTAGTAGTCCAGAAAATGGGAGGATGATGGAAAAGTAGTACACTAAGATTTATTTATTTTTTGTCAAACTGCAGAGACAAAAAATGGTTGAAAAATGGTGGTCTGGTCTGAAGGTCTGAAAAGAGAAGATGAGGAAGGAGAACATCTACATCAAATGAGATGGCATTGGATGTAAGAGGTATGGGGCGCTGAATTTATTACCCTGTATTTCTGTAGTGATGGCAGCAGGGGCGTAACGATCGCGGGGGGTGTTTCAGCTCTTGGAGGATCCTGTAAATCTGTGATAACAGGTGTTTTGGGGGGAGCTTAGCGGCTGTCAATTTTTCTAATTGAGTGAGGTCTCTATTAGGATTGGAATTTGTGAGATAAGGGGTCAAGAGAAATCTTATATGGGCCCTCTGTATAGAGTGTAGAGAAGTTGAGGTCAGTGGGTCTATTGGTTCTTCTGAGTCCAAGAAATCGAGGACACGTATGGATCTCAGTTTGAAGAGTCTTATGTGAGTGTCCACATATTTTGGGAGATATAAATCTGGGAGGTATGTCACTAACACGAGTGGAGATGTGGGAGGGCTAAGTTTATATTTAAGGGAGCTCCAGATCTTTAGTGAGGACTCGATGATGGGGTTCTAAATCTGTTGGCTGAGTTGAAATTATTAATGTCCCAAATAAGGGAGTGCAGCGGGCTGGAAGCTAGGTGTTCTTCTAAGGCCTCATGCACACGGCCGTTGTTGGGGTCCGCGTCCAAACCGCATATTTCGCGGCTCGGCCGTGGACCCATTCACTTCCCACCTACTTCCCACCGCATCCGTTGCTCCGTTCCGTGGCCCCGCAAAATAAATAGAGCATGTCCTATTCTTGTCCGTTATGCGGACAAGAATAGGCATCTCTATAATGGGCCGCGTTCCGTTCCGCAAATTGCGGAACGGAACGTGGAGCAGCTTCCGTGTTTTGCGGATCCGCGGTTTGCGGACCGCAAAACAACAACGGCCGTGTGCATGAGGCCTAAGGGGACCCACAATTTGTTGTTGTCTAGTCTAGCCCATTGTATCAGTCTGGACAGGTGTACCACATTATAATATAGTTTCCAATCAGGTAGTGCCATGCCCCCACATGTTTTGTGTTGGGTGAGCAACTCATGACTTAATCTGCCAGAGAAATTTGTTGCTGAGTTTCCTGATTGTGGAGAAAAAGGAGAGGATGATGGGGGTAACTAAGGAGTGTCTGAAATAGGTTTAGAACGTTTGGCAGTAAAATTGCCTTGATAAGATTTTTCTGATCCATCCAGGATAGATATGGGAGGGACCGAGACTCCAGTATAGATTGGAAGGTGCGAGTGATGTGAGCATAATTAAGGGTGTATAGATCGTTCCAGAGGGAGCAGATCTTGATGGCTAGATAAGTGATGTGTGTGACGGGCCATTGGAAGGGACCATCTATAAAAAGAAATTATTACTGGTAGGTAAAATAATGCTTATAATAAATTTTCTAATGACAGGTAAAAAAAAAAAAAACTATTAAAAAAAAGGCACAGAATATAGATAGCATAATAATGATTTTAGATTATAAAGATTATCGCATTTAACACTAATGGCTATGGCATTACAGTATTTGGCATAGCAGCTGACAAACGTGTGGGGGGAGGAGACTCGAGCATCGCGTTCGAGCACACGCTGTGTTCTCACGATGCTCGAGCCGAACTGGTATTCGGACGAGCATACTCGCTCAACATTAGCATTTATTTTAAAGTTGGAAATATAGCTATAATCTAGTAGTACAGTTTGCATTGCTGGGAAAGCTGCCGAGGGGTTTGCCATAAATATTAAAATATCATTAGCGTATGCTGCTACGTTATGGGAGAATTGACCGCTGTGGTATCCATTAATGTCTGGATGTTCTCTGATCATTTGAAGGAGTGGTTCAAGGGACAACACAAACAAAATGGGGGATGAGGGACAGCCCTGTCTTGTGCCATTGTGGATCTTAAAGAGAGGAGACAGGGAGTGGTTGATGCCCAGTCTGGTGGTGTGGGAGGTATACATCCCAAATATGGCTTCTACAAAGGGCAGGGGAAAGCTGAAGTGTAATAATACTTTGCGCATGTAGGTTCAATCCACCTTATCAAAGGCCTTCTCAGAGTCAGTCGACAGTAGCACCAGAGGTATTTTTTTACGATTAGCAATCTGGAGTAGTGAAAGTATTTGCATGGTGTTGTCCATTCCCTCCCGCACAGCCACCCACCCCAACTGCTCTGGGGAAACTAAAGAAGGTATCAATGGCCCCATTCTATTTGCAAGCAGACTAGCATAAAGCTTCAGGACTGTGTTTAGTAAGGATATTGGCCTGTAACTGCCGCAAAGCGTGGGGTCTTTTCCCTCCTTGTGAATCAGTGTAATGTAGGCCTCAGGTATTCGTATTCGTGAAAAGCTGGGGGAGGAGGGTGGAGTAGAAGGACTTATAATAAGAGCAGGAGAGGCCGTCGAGGCTTGGGGCTTTGCTTTTCGGGGACTTCAACAGGGCGGCTCGGACCTTGTCTGGGATAAAGGGCTTTAGCAATGCCATATGTGAGGCAGGTGTGAGGGTAGGTAGGGTGATTCACCAAAGAAAGCTCACAGTGGAGGAGGTACGATCTCGGATGTGGTCAGACTGTTCTGTAGTGTCTAGTTGGTATAGGGAGGTATAGAATTTGATAAATTCTCTTTCGATCGCTGCCGGGTCTGATGTGGGGTGGTCTGCTAATGTTCGAATTTAGGAGATATTTGCTCCAGGTTTTTCACTTTTACAGATAATATGGTGGACGCAGCCACCAAAAAACATACATTACATAGTATATGAATAGGAAGGATGACATCATTCATTTTGAGGCCTTGTCAACATGGGCGTAGAAGGCGTTTTTTACCGATATATATACTTTGGCAGAATTTGTATTGAGTAAATCTCGTAATTGTAGGTGGGAAGCTGGGAGTTGGAGAAGATGAGAGGATGCCAGTTACTGTTTATGTTTATTTTATGCTGAAGGTCCTGTATCTGTGAGTCCCTTCGTTTTTTTATGAAATGTTTCTATAGAGATAAATTTGCCTCTAATTGTGGCTTTGTGTGCCTCCCATATCATTGGGGTGGAGACCTCAGTATTCTGATTTTCTTAGAAAAAGAAGTCAAGAAATTTCTGAATTTTAGATTGGGAAAAAGGTACGGATTAGTAGGGTGGTCTGGGGGCAGGTTGGTTAGACAGTGTTAAAATGAGCTCCATTGGGAAGTGGTCAGAGTATATACTGGAGCCTATAGTGGTCGATTTAATTTTGTGGAGGAAAAAGTAATCAATCCTATAGTATGAATTGTGTGGAACTCAGTGAAATGTGTAATTCCTAACGGTGGGGTGCATAAAGCGTCAATCGTCCTTGAGAGATAGAAGTTGTAGGGATTTTTTAATATGTTTGAGGGTTCTCAAAGTTTCAGAGTTTGAAATTTCAAATAATATGTGTTTGGCAAAAGCAAGTTCTTGGTAGGCATGTTCTTGGAGTTCTTGGTGGCCGTGTGGGAGTTAAACCATTGGCTAAAAATAGTGTCTGTGGAAGGCGGGAGTTTTTGTCTCTAAGAAGTGGGAAGTGAGTGGAGGAGAAGGACGTCTATGCATGTTTTTTATAGTAATAAAGGGTTTGGCTACCTTTTGTCGCAAGGTTTAGGCCACTCGAGTTGAATGATACTAGTTTACGGTTGGCCATTTTTAATTTGTGGAGGGATATGCCTTTCTATCAAAAGGGAGGGCGAGCCATGAAGTGTGTTGGTGGCGTGTGTCTCCCGAAACCCCATGGGGAAGTGGGGTGGGGGGGAAAGGGCATATACAGATCACAATTAACAGGAATAATATAAATTATAAACATGAATTGTAAGAAAAAAGAAAAACAACATTGTATTGCTGTAGTAGTGAGCCAGCTGTGGGGCCGGCTTGGAAGCTAGCATAACATTTTGAAAAGATAAGAGGAAAAATCGGTTTGGTCTAAGCCACACCTCAAGCAAGCTCGACTCAGTCCGAGGTATCACAAGTTAGATAGAAAAAGAAAGTGCAGCTCTCACCTCTGGTCACCTTTCTGAAGCACGGAAGATAGGGCTTGAACCTAGCCGCTTAGTGCAATCCACAAACAAAAGGTCAATTTCAGCTTCTTGCGTAAAAACTGGATAATTCTTTATTAGGCTTGCAAAGTTTAAGATCCGACATACATCACATGGAGAGACAAAGTGTGACTGAGACGCTTTTCAGGCTATAGTATTGAGCCCTTCATCAAGACAATACATTGTGCACTGAAAACAAAACTTTTATACAACATAGGGTATGCTCCTCCCCCTTTGCTTAAGTGGAAACCACACCCAAAACTCAGGTGTTCCTGAGTTAGGTGAGAATCCCAACAGGGCACATATGGAGGGGGAGGGGCACTTAAATCCACATACTCGAGAAAACATCTTCGCAAAATCTACAAATACTGCAATATTAAATCATGTTTTCTATTCAAACCTCTCGGTATGCATGTTTCCAAAACAAACATCCAATATGTTTCTCTGCTGAGAAGTTTCTGTTTTCGATCCCCTCCTCTAATCGGTGCTGATACCACTTCTATACCTTGCACAGAAAATGCAGAGACATCGCCCTTGTGAACAGTGGCAAAATGCAATGTTGCCGCTGAGACATTCCGAGACATAACATGAGGGACATTACTCAAATGTTTTCTTGTTCGTACCTTTAATTCATTAGTGGTACAGCCTACGTATTGCAGCCTACATGTATTACATGTTATAACATACACCACATAGTCTGTACCACAATTAATGTATTGTTTCAAAACATGCCTTTTTCCATTAGCCATAGATGTAACCTCCTTTGAAATGGACATGTATCGACAGCAGATGCATTTTCTACTACCACATTTATAATTTCCATAGGTTTTAGGCCAGGTATATATTTTAGGGATTTTTTCCACAAACAAACTCGGACTTATTTTCTGTCCCACCGTGGGGGCTCTTTTAGCTACACATCTTATCTATGCAGAGACTATATTTTTCCACTTTTCGTTAAAGTTCAAAACTGGAAGGTGTTTTCGTATAATTCTACATATCCTAAAATAATCCCTGCTATAATTGGTAGCAAAAGTAATAGGTTTGTCATTGTTCGTTTCATTTTTATTGCAATTTTTATTGGGGTTTTTATTTCTTCTATTTTTGCTTTTTATTTTGATCTCATTCTTTTTGTCATTCCCTTTAGGGAAAAATAGGGTTTCCCTATCTTTAGATCTAGCAAAATGTATACCCCTAATGATACTAGCCTGAGTATAGCCTCTCACTTTTAATCTAGCTGCAATGATCAGGGCTTCTCTTTCAAATAACTCCTCAGTAGAGCAATTTCGTTTTGCTCTTACCATTTCTCCCTTTGTAATGTTGTTTATAACATGTGGTGGGTGGCAGGAGTAGGCAGAAAGAACAGTATTACCAGACGTGGGCTTCCTGTGGGTATATGTAACCACCTTATTTCTGCCATTATCCACTTCCAGGCACAAATCCAAGAAAACAATTTTGTCCGAGTCACTGGCATAAGTTAATTAAATAGATGTAGAAAAGTTATTTAAATATTCTATGCATTGTACTATTCTTTCTTTCTCCCCCTGCCACACCCACAGCATGTCATCGATAAATCGACCATACCATTTGAAACACTCTTTGTAAGGGTTGTTTTCAGAAAAGAGAAACCTACTTTCCCACCACGCCATATATATATTTGCGATCGATGGTGAATATTTCGCCCCATGGGGATTCCAGATTGCTGGAGATAATATATTTTATTAAACATAAAAAAGTTATGTCTCATAAAAAAGTCTATACATAGACATAAAAAATCCTGCAACTCTGGAGTATAATTACTGTAACACTCTAAAAACCACTTCAGGGCTATAATGGCTGACTGATGTGGAATATTAGTATATAGCACAGTAATGGCTGCTGAAATTCACATGCCAATCAAAAGAGAAGAAATTTTCTAATACTGTGCCTGTGTCCCTCAGATATCCTGGTATTAAAGGTACAAGTGGTTGTAGCAGGGAATCAGCCCACTCAGACAAATTTTCGGAATGCAAAAGGAAGCAAAATGGGGGTAATAGTAGGACAATTGCCCAGCAAACAGATGTGAAAATTACATAAAATAACATAGAACATCCGATCACGCTCCAGTGACTGAGTTAAGGATGGCACATTGTCCTTGTAGTGGGGATCCAGCAGGGTGGCCATCCAGTAATTAACACTGGTTAGAATGTGGGAAACTCGGAGGTCATTGCGCAGGCACTGCAGCATGTAGTCGCTCATGTGTGCCAGGCTGCCAGAGGCAACAACAAGTTGTCCTCTGTGGGACGTGTATTGTCTGTGTCCTCTGTATCCCCCCAGCCATGCTCCAGTAATGCCCATGAGATTCTTCGGGTGCCACCCTTCTGTGAACACGGTTCCTCCCCCTCCTCATCATCCTCCTCCTTCTCAGAAGGAGCCAGAGACATTTCTTGGTGTTTGAGTTATTTACTCCACTGCAGCTCTTGCTTTGCATTTAAATCCTTGGTCATGCAGGTTCTGCTCAGGTTTAGAATGTTTATGCCTCGCTTCAGGCTCTGATTGCATAGCATGCAAACCACTGGTGTCTTGTCTTCAGCACATTGTCTGAAGAACTGCCATGCCAGGGAAGTCCTTGGAGCTGGCTTTGGTGCGCTTGGTCCCTGGGTGCGGTGGGCAGTAGCAGGCATGCTGTCTAGGGGATGGCTGCTCTGCTTTTTCACCCTGCTACCTCTTTTGCTGTGTTGGTGGCTCCGTGCGACCACCACCCCTTGCTCTGAACTGCACACGTCACTCGCATGACCTTGATAATATGTGAGGTCTAGAACCCCATCATCCTCCACATCATCTTCCACCCACTCTTCAGCCCTACCCCCCTTGTTGGTTTGCACACTGCAGAAAGCCACAACAGTTGGCACCTGTGTTTCATCATCATAAGAGACGCTGCTGCGGTGGTTTTCCCATGTCCTCATCCTCAAACATAAGTGGTGGGACATCGGTGAACTTAATCTCTTCCACTTCTGGGGCAGGGCTATGTGGATGGCCCAGGGAAACCCTTCCAGCAGAGTCATCAAAAAGCATAAGAGACTACAGCATTACTGATTTGCAAGGGGGTGAGGCAAGATAAATGCTCATGGGCTGCACGTGCCAACTCTGAGCTTTCAGCAGTGGACCAGGTGGGAGACACCTGTGTTAGACAGGTGTTGCTATTGTCTGATTGCTAATGGACATAGGGCCATTAAGGTGTTAAATTTGTTGTTGTGGGAGGGGCTGTTGTAGGAGTGTGTGTATATATAGCAACATAGTATTAGCTTGCCTAATTATAGCTTGCATCATTCTCAAAGTGCAGCATTTCTAAGTGCACTAGATATATTAAGGAGATACTCAGGAGGTATTCTGGAGGTGGGTACAATCTAATAAACAGGATTTGTTTAAAATATTTTCTTGCCTTAAAATGGCAGACCTGATTTAGTGCAAGAATTGTTGTGCTTTTATTTCATGTTTCACTCTTCGAAGGTTTGGATGCTGTCTGATCTGCAGACAGTTCTCCATAATGCTGCAGGAAATAGCATTTTTGAAATCTGAGATTTGTAAATTAACTGTTAGACAAACTCAGGCTTGGAATGTTGCAATGCCACTGCCACAAAGGCACCCCAGAAATGGAAGATGGGTTACTGTAGGTTCTGGAAGACTTAGAGCTGTTAATAGAAGACATGTCCCACAGTCTGTGGCTCTCCGTAATTCATTTGCAGCACTTTCAGAAGGCACGAGCAACATGGAGGATGGCTCAGGCACAGTGGCTAAGGAACAATCATCTCCTATGCCTAAGGTATGCAAGACTACAGCCAAAGACAAAAAGGATATAGTGAGTATTAATAGTAAGCAACTATTGGTGGGCGATTCTATCATAAGAGGTGTGAAGTTTGATGAAAATGATTTTGTGAGATGTCTCCCTGGTGCTACTGCTCTCAGGGACAGACAATGTACCCTTAACATTATTAAGCAAGCAAAAAAGGAAAAGGAGGTGGATGCTATTGTCCATATTGGGACAAATGATCTGTCTTGCAATGAAATTTCAAAGGTAAAGGAAGCTTTTCACACACTTGGTAATGATATACAGGAGATTGAATCGACTGTCTCATTCTCTGCAGTTCTGCCTGTGCATAACTGTCAGCATGACAAGCAGTTGCGTATTAAGGAATTCAATGTATGGCTTCGTGAATGGTGTTTGAACCAGGGATTTGGCTTTATGTCTCATGTTGGCTCTAGCTGAAATGGAAAAGAACTGTACAAGAAAGATGGTTTGCATCTTTCTTTCAAGGGAACGAATGTCCTCAGTGAACAGTTCAAAGTTTTTGCAAAGGAGCATTTAAACTATGAAAGGGGGGCACAAAAGACATAATCCATCAGTTCGGCTGCCCCCCGAAAAAACAATGCCAAAAGATGCCAGGAGCTGATAGGATAAGAAATGATAAGCTGAGAGTCTTGTCTACAAATGCTCGCAGTTTAGGGAATAAGATCAACGAACTTGAGTCTATAATGGCATCTGAGAATATAGATTTAGTGGCTGTTACTGAGACATGGGTCAATGAGAGTAATGACTAGGATATAACAATACCTGGGTTCTCTATAGGAAATATATAGGAAAGACAGAGAAGGTAAGAAAGGGGGTGGAGTGGCCCTATATGTGAAAGATAGCATAAAATCTAATCTAATACAAGTCAGCGAAACCAATTTAGAGTCAGTTTGGGTTATGTTGCAGCTTGGTAATCATAAGGTAACTTGTGAAGGTGTCATATATAGACCACCTAGCCAAGTCAAAGAATTAGATGATCTACTAGAAGAACTGGCTAAAATGACATTGAAAGGGGAAGTTGTCATTATGGGAGACTTTAATCTTCCTGATATAAATTGGAAAACCAAAATAGCTAGTTCTACCAAGAGTACAGACATTCTAAAATCCCTACTGAGATTATCTCTACAGCAAGTAGTTGAGGAGCCAATTGAGGAGGCCATTTTAGATTTAGTATTCACAAATGGCAATATGGTATCTGATATTACTGTAGGGGAAAGCTTAGGACCTAGTGATCACCAGTCAGTGTGGTTTACTATAAGTACAGTGACTGAGTCACTCCACACAAAAACAAAAGTTTTAGATTTTCGAAAACAGACTTTTCTAAAAGTAGATCAGTAGTATACGAGTCCCTATCAGACTGGAACAATTTCAATGAAGTCCAAGAGAAATGGGACTACTTAAAAGTGGCACTATTGAAGGCAACAGAAAAGTGCATTAGGCTTGTCAGTAAAAGCAAAAAAAAAAAGAGACCACTGTGGTACTCAGCAGAAGTAGCCAAAATCATTAAAAACAAAAAGATGGCATTTAGTAAGTATAAAAACACCCAAAGCGAGGATGACAGGGAAATCTATAAGATTAGACAGAGAGAGACCAAGCAAGTTATTAGAGCTTCTAAAGCTCAGGAAGAAGAGAAATTATCTCAGTCAGTGAAAAAAGATGATAAGACATTCTTCAGATACATAAATGAAAAAAGGAAATTAAAACAAGGAATTACCAAATTAAAAACAAAAGAAGGAAGGTATATGGAAGAGGATAAAGAACTAGCTGACTGCTTCAATGAATACTTCTGTTCAGTTTTTACAAAGGAAAATGAAGGAGAAGGACCTCAGTTAGGGAGGAAGACTAATGAATCATTTGATGCATGTGTCTTTACAGAGGAAGAGGTTCTAAGTCAGCTGTCTAAAATTAATACAAATAAATCACAGGGGCCTGATGGGATACACCCAAAGCTATTAAAAGAGCTTAGAGGTGTACTAGCAAAACCATTAACAGATTTATTTAACCAATCACTGTTAACAGGAGTCGTCCTAGAAGATTGGAAATTAGCAAACATTGTGCCAATTCACAAGAAAGGTGAGGAATCGGGCAACTATAGGCCAGTAAGCCTGACATCAATAGTGGGGAAATTAATGGAAACCATACTCAAGGAGAAGATTGTGGAACAACTAAAAAACCATGGGTTGATTGATAAAAAACAGCATGGATTTACTTAAGGAAGATCATGTCAAACTAATTGTATTGACTTTTTTGATTGGGTGACTAAAATAATAGATGGCGGAGGTGCAGTAGACATCGCCTTTCTGGACTTTAGTAAGGCATTTGATACTGTCCCACATAGAAGGCTTATCAATAAACTGCAGTATTTGAGCTTGGGCACACAAATTGTTGAATGGATTAGGCAGTGGCTGAAGGACAGAAAACAGAGGGTTGTAGTCAATGGAGTATATTTAGACCATGATATTGTTACCAGTGGAGTACCTCAGGGATCTGTTCTGGGACCCATATTGTTTAATATCATTATCAGCAAAATTGCAGAAGCCTCAATGTTAAGGTGTGTCTTTTTGCTGATGACACTAACATTTGTAACAGGGTTGATGTTCCTGGAGGGATACACCAAATGGAAAAGGATTTAGGAAAACTAGCGGAATAGTCAAAAATCTGGGAACTAAAATTTAATGTCGATAAGTGCAAGATAATGCACCTGGGGCGTAAAAACCCAAACTTACCAGGAAAGGTTAAAGAACCTTAACATGTATAGCTTGGAAGTAAGAAGAGACAGAGGGGATATGATAGAAACTTTTAAAGGGAATCAAAACGGTAAAAGAGGAGAGAATATTTAAAAGAAGAAAAACTGCTACAAGAGGACATAGTTTTAAATTAGAGGGGCAAAGGTTTAAAAGTAATATCAGGAAGTATTACTTTACTGAGAGAGTGGTGGACACATGGAATAGCCTTCCTGCAGAACTGGTAGCTGCAAATACAGTGAAAGAGTTTAAGCATGCATGGGATAAGCATAAGGCTATTCTTCATATAAGATAGGGCCAGGGGCTATTTATAGTATTTAGTATATTGGGCAAACTAGATGGTTCTTATCTGCCGACACATTCTATGAAGGAACTAGAGGCACTGTCAGCAATCCAATCTACTATAGCCTGTACGTGTTCTCGCCTCACCATTCGTACACTGGTATTCGGGCCTACAAAATAACGCTGAACGTTCTGTCGCTACATGGACCTGAGGAAGGTGTTTCATTTGGGCGTGTAGCTGGCACAGATCGACCATGTCCTCTCCTTGCAACAAGAACTCCACCCACACCAGCAGCACCACGACCAGGGCCAAGTTCTTTGTTTGATGCTCTACTCCTTCTTTGAGATCAGCAACTAACAGAAGGATTAACTATATTTATTTCCCTGTCAGGTGTGCAGTGTAGGTGTTGTAACGAAATCTGAGGTAGATAGATAGATAGATAGATAGATAGATAGATAGATAGATTTTCCTAAACTTGCAGTATCAATAGCTGATTGTACTGTATATCTAGGTCTTTGGATCTATTAAGGACATGCAAATTGTACTTTCAGATGCCATCCAGTCTGAAAGTATATGGGAAGCCCCCATTTAGCACTGGCCTGCTAATTACAAGCCATTTGAGCATCCTAATGAAGACCTGGGAGGGGGATACTTAAAATGCACAGCCACTCCAGACATGTTGGCTGCTAGACCAGTGGGTGGTCTGACCCATGCAGTAGATGAATGAAATAATATCTGAAGCCATAACTCCGACCTCATAACACCCACATCCTCAGAACCCTAATAATTGTGTTCAGGCTGACATTGGCTTCGGGGAGAATCCAGACACCCCATACTGGACAGGGGGCATTTCTTGGTATTCAGGATCTGGCCTTCTGGATATCATAACCCAATCATATTCGGTGTCTGTATGACCGTGACGGGACGACTGAGATTATGAGATCTCATCTGTACCTGCAGTCCCTATCATACAGTGAGGAATCACCGTGATTCATTTTACCACATCGGTCAGCCTTTTTGGAAGGTGGGGCAAAAGCCTGAATAATATCAGACGGCCCAGAAGGCTGGACCGAAAGGCGGGAGGTTTCCTCAAAGACCCCCCCCCCCCTCGGCTGAGGGGGGATAAACAGCCGTTTGGGAACAGGTAAGGGTCAGCCATTTTGGAGAGCCACATCATTTGGAGTGACTGCCCATATCTTCAGCTGTCCCCACAGCCGGAATATGATTGAGCCAATATTCTGTATTTTATCCCTTTTATTTTATCTGTTCTACTGCATTGTTATTGTATGTATATTTTTGTTTTTATCTGACACTTTCTTCTGTATTGCACTGCACTATTGTGTATTAAATTTATACATTAATAAGTCCCTTCCTTGTTGTCTTATAGAACTTGCTCTTTCGAAGGGAATAGCGTTATCAGTGGTGTTTCCATATAGATAACTGGTGTTACAGTGTTAATTTTGGGTTGATAGAATATAGTATGAGTATAGGCCCCTATTGCCTTGTAGTATACAGTTGAGTTCAAAATTATTCAACCCCCACTGAAATTGAGTGTTTTGGCCAGTTTGACATTGATTTTGATCATGTTAGTCTTGTTTACAATTAAATCAAAGAGGCACTTGTAAGTCAGACAAATATAACATAACATTTATAATGAAATAACCACAAATGTCTTTTCTGTGCTTACATCATTATCAATTTTATTCAACCCCCAACTGACATTAGATCTTAGTACTTAGTACAACATCCTTTTCCAGTTATAACAGCTTTTAAACGTGAAGCATAGCTTGACATAAGTGTCTTGCAGCGATCTACGGGTATCTTCGCCCATTCTTCATGGGCAAAAGCCTCCAGTTCAGTCACATTCTTAGACTTTTAAATATTAAATGGACTGCGCAGAAAGTACTTCTTTTCTCACACCAAAGGGAATACTCCTTGACCGATCTTTGACATCAAGCTCACACTGCTTCCTTTCTTATGTATCGATCTGTACAGATTGAAAGGAACCACACATAGTGAAGTATTGCCAGTTAAAACCTGCAGACACTCTGGAATTGCACTCACCGTGCTCTAGTTGTAACACTAGCGTATCAAGATGTTTAAACACAGGTAACCGGCTTGCTTTCCTTCATCCTATGTGGAAATAACTTCTTCCATAGTGAAGACCGTAACACAGCATATAAAATTCCAATTTTAATCTACTTACAAACTGGTGAATAAAATCACAGCGTATAATAAAAACAATCGCGTCTGCCCGACCCGGGTTTCGCTCCAAATGGCTTCGTCAGGGGCGTTACTTCCTCTCACCTTCACCTCGCCCTAAAATATCCACTGACTTCCCTTCATTAATTAGTAATCACCTGATATCAAAGTTGCTGCCCGCATCGCTATGCAGTCATTCACACCAATGCCGACCATCTCCCGTGCGGCACCGCGTCCAGAGCAACAGATCCACCCCTACATAACCCAGAACTGCATCCTCGCAACCACATCCACAATTGCAGTGTGGTGCGAGCGCAGCGTCGGCTCTGCTACATCGCAGGATGCACTAAGTCAGCGCTGCTAAGCCAGAATTGCAAACAGCTCAGCACTAGCAAATCTGAACTGCACTCCGGCACTGCTACATCAGGGGTCCCCACAGACACCTATGGGAATATCTAATCAGAACACATAGGGGAAAAAGGTTCAAATTAAACTGGGTTTTAAATCCAGATCCACATTTAACCCCTTGGGTTGTAAACTTCCCATGTTATATATCCATTCTACTTCAGTTTGGTCTATCTTGTTCTCATAACTTCCTCCTCGCCAATGTTTTTTGACATGAGCGACTCCTGTAAATTTTAACCCTTCGGGTCCATCTTATGTACATGTTTAAAATGTAGGGGTACCCCATGGGTTTCCATTCCTTTTTATATTATTTATGTGCTCTTGTACACGTACTTTTAGCTTCCTCATGGTGCGGCCGACGTACTGGAGGCCACACGGACACTCCAGCACGTAGATCACACCCGAGGTCTCACAAGTGATCTCCCCTTTAATTTTCAGATCTTTCTTTCTTGGATTGGAATGGACTTTCTCAGCTTGTCGTTCTTTTTCATTTCTTTTGTACGGTTCCTACATGGCAAGCAGAAGCCGCACCAGGTAAATCGATTTTTCTTCCTTTTTATCTACCGGAGGAATTGCACTTTTCACTAAAATGGAATGTAAGTTTGGTGCTTTTTAAAAATTATACAAGGTTTTTGGGAGTTCATCCCCTATTATGGGGTCATTTTTAATGTACTCCAATTTTTTGGATCGCATTTTTATGAGTTGTCCTTGGGCACTAAATTGGGTCAAAAAGGCAAACTGAAATTTATTGTCCTTATTGCAAATGTCTAAAGTGTGTTTTCTTTTTAACCATAACATTTGTTTCTACCTCTTTACATTGTTTTCCAATTCGCCTTTATTGTAGCCCTTCTCAATGAACCTGTCTAATATAATATTGCTTTGTGTTCTAAACACCTCCACATCTGTACAGTTGCGGAAAATGCGTTTGAACTGTCCCTTGGGTATATTAGATAGCCACGGTTTATAGTGACAACTATCCAAATTGATATACCCATTGACATCAGTCTTTTTAAAAAACGTTTTTGTTTTCAACTTGTTATTCTCCACAAAAATGGTAAGATCCAGAAAATTAATGGCAATATTGCTAATCTCACTAGTCAATTTTATATTCCAGTTATTCCTATTTAGTTCATCAATCAGTTTTTCCAGGCCCACCTTTTCACCTTCCCAAACAATAAGGCAATCGTCTATAAATCTATACCACTTTAATAGCTTGCCAAAGTGGTATAGATTTATAGACGATTGCCTTATTGTTTGGGAAGGTGAAAAGTGGGCCTGGAAAACTGATTGATGAACTAAATAAGAATAACTGGAATATAAAATTGACTAGTGAGATTAGCAATATTGCCATTAATTTCTGGATCTTACCATTTTTGTGGAGAATAAAGTTGAAAACAAAACGTTTTTTAAAAGACTGATGTCAATGGGTATATCAATTGGATAGTTGCCACTATAAACCGTGGCTATCTAATATACCCAAGGGACAGTTCAAACGCATTTTCCGCAACTGTACAGATGTGGAGGTGTTTAGAACACAAAGCAATATCATATTAGACAGGTTCATTGAGAAGGGCTACAATAAAGGCGAATTGGAAAACAATGTAAAGAGGTAGAAACAAATGTTATGGTTAAAGAAAAACACACTTTAGACATTTGCAATAAGGACAATAAATTTCAGTTTGCTTTGACAATTTAGTGCCCAAGGACAACTCATAAAATGCGATCAAAAATTGAGTACATTAAAATACCCTCGTAATAGGGATGAACTCCAAAAACTGTATAATTTTCAAAAAGCACCAAATTACATTCCATTTTAGTGAAAGTGCACTCGGTAGATAAAAGGAAGAAAAAATCGATTTACTGGTGCGACTTCTGCTGCATGAAACCTGTAAGAAATGAAAAAGAACGACAGCTGGAAAGTCCATCGTCCAGAAAGATCTGAAAGATTAAGGGAGATCTGGACCTGGTGTGATCTACGTGACTGGTGTCGTGTGGCCTCCAGATGCCGGCCGACCATGAGAAAGCTAAAGTGTGTGCAAGACGCATAAATAATGTAAAAAGGAATGGAAGCCCAAGGGTACCTACATTTAAACATGTACATAAGATGGACCGAAGATTAGACCACAGGAGTCGCTCATGTCAAGCGTTGGCGAGGAAGAGCTATGAGACAAGACAGACTGAATAGTAATATGACATGGGAAGTTACAACAGGGTATTGGATCTGGACGTTAAAACCAGTTATTGAACCTTTCCCTATGTGTTCTGATTAGATATTCCCTAGGTGTCTGTGAGACCTGATGCTAGCAGTGCCGGAGTGCAGTTCAGGTTGCTAGTGCTGAGCTGTTTGCAATCTGGCTAGCAGCGTGGCTCAGTGCATCCTGCGACGTAGCGAGCACTGCGCACGCACTGCGCTGCACATGCGGTGTGACTGGAGATGCAGTTCGGTCATGCGGGGTGGATCTGTTGCTCTGAGCGGTACTGCACGTGCGGCATTGGTGTGAATGACTGCATAGCGATGCGCAGCAACTGATATCGAGCTGATTACTAATTGAGGAAGTCAGTGGATATTTTAGGGCGGTGAAGGTGAGAGGAAGTACGCCCTGAACCATTTGGAGCGAAACCCGGTCGGCAGACGCGATTGTTTTATTATGCGCTGTGTTTGTCACCAGTTGTAGAGTTAAGTTGGAATTTTATATGCTGTGTACGACTTCACTATGGAAGAAGTTATTTCCACATAGGATGAAGGAAAGCAAGCCGTTACCTGTGTTTAAACATCTTGATACGCTAGTGTTAGACTAGAGCACGGTGAGTGCAATTCAGAGTGTCTGCAGGTTTTAACTGGCAATACTTCACTATGTGTGGTTCACTTTCAATCTGTACAGATCGATACATAAAGGAAGCAGTGTGAGCTTGATGTCAAAGATCGGTCAGAGTATTCCACTTGGTGTGAGAAAGAAGTACTTTCTGCGCCGTCCATTTAATATTTAAACTTGTTGACTAGAGACCTACCCACCTCTTATAAGGACTGCAGCATTTTGGAAGATACGTATATTGGAATTTTTTCTTTCACATTCTTAGACTTGCGCGCTGCAACTGCTTTCTTTAAGTCCCACCAGAGGTTCTCAATCGGATTTAAGTCTAGTGACTGCGATGGCCACTTCAAAATGTTCCAGCCTTTAATCTGCAACCATGCTCTAGTGGACTTGGAGGTATGCTTGGGATCATTGTCCTGTTGAAAGGTCCAACGTCTCCCAAGCCTCAGGTTTGTGACGGACTGCATCACATTTTCATCCAATATCTCCTGGTACTGAAGAGAATTCATGGTACCTTGCACACGCTGAAGCTTTCCTGTACCTGTAGAAGCAAAACAGCCCCAAAGCATGATTGACCCCCCGCCATGCTTCACAGTAGGCAAGGTGTTCTTTTCTTCATAGGCCTTTTTCTTCCTCCTCGAAACATAGCGTTGATCCATGGGCCCAAACAGTTCTAATTTTGTTTCATCAGTCCACAGAACACTATCCCAAAACTTTTGTGGTTTGTCCACATGACTTTTGGCATACTACAGTCGACTCTTCTTATTCTTTGGAGACAGCAATGGGGTGCGCCTGGGAGTTCTGGCATGGAGGCCTCATTACGCAGTGTACGCCTTATTGTCTGAGCTGAAACTTCAGTACCCGCATCTGACAAATCTTTTTTCAGTTCCTCAGCAGTCACACGGGGACTTTTCTCCACTTTGCGCTTCGGGTAGCGCACAGCAGTCGAAGTCAGCATTTTCTTTCTGCCACGACCAGGTAGCGTTTCAACAGTGGCCTTTGCCTTGAATTTGCGAATTATGCTTCCTATGGTGTCTCTTGGTATGTTTAACATCTTTGCAATCTTCTTATAGCCATTGCCCTTCCTGTGAAGAGAAATCACCTCTTCTTTTGTCTTCCTGGACCATTCTCTTGACTTCACCATGTCTGTAAACACACCAGTAAATGTCTAGGAGGAGCTGAGTATCACAGTCATTTTAAATCTGCCTAATTGGTGCTTATTATACTTGATTGCTGCTCCTTGACATCCACATGTGTTTTCAATACCTGATCGAAAACACTTGAATGAACCTATGTTCTTAAGAGTGGTAGTCTTTAAGGGGTTGAATAATTGTGTCAATAATGAAATTACAAAAAAAACATTTAATACTGTATTACAAAAACAACTGATGTCATTTTAGTTGCATTTGGTTCTTTAAAAAGTCTTTGTAAGATTTCATTCTGAACACAATTACAAATGTACACTAAATTCCCTAAAACCCTTTACAGTATTGGGGGTTGAATAATTTTGAACACAACTGTAGGTAGTGGCAGCAATTGTGATAGAAAATATTGGGGGTGTTAGAATCTAGGAGAGTAAGTTAGCATAATTCCATCATCTTGAATAGGTGGGTGGGAATTTATGTGGTAACTTGATGAGCTCCTTAGTATAACCCACCCCAGTGACGTGACCCGAGAGTAGGCATCGTCACAGTGTACCTCACACCACGAATGGTAATATGTCACCCACCAATCTAACAAACGGATTAACTATATTTATCTTGCTGTCAGGTATGAAGTGCAGGTGTACTGCACTCAAAAATTGTGTATATTTTACCCAACAAACAAATCGACGGATTAACTATATTTATTTCCCTGTCAGATATGCAGTGTAGGTGTATCTCACACCAAGAATGGAAATATGTCACCCACCAATCTAAGAGACAGATTAGCTATATTTATTTTCCTGTCAAGTATGCAATGCAGGTGTACCTCACAACAAGAATGGGAATATGTTATCTACCAATAGAGATGTCGCGAACATAAAATTTTCCGTTCACGAACGGCAAACGTGAACTTCAGCAGATGTTCGCGAACAGGCGAACCGCCATAGACTTCAATAGGCAGGCAAATTTTAAAACCCACAGGGACTCTTTCTGGCCACAATAGTGATGGAAAAGTTGTTTCAAGGGGACTAACACCTGGACTGTGGCATGCCAGAGGGGGATCCATTGCAAAACTCCCATGGAAAATTACGTAGTTTTAATCCATAAAGGGCATAAATCACCTTCGCGATCCATGCCTCATTCATCTTAATAAAGGTGAGGTAATCTAGACTTTTTTGATCTAGGCAACTTCACTTCTCAGTGACAATACCTCCTGCTGCACTGAAGGTCCTTTCTGAAAGGACACTTGAAGCGGGGCAGGCCAGAAGTTCTATCACAGATTGGGATAGCTCAGGCCACAGGTCAAGCCTGCACACCCAGTAGTCAAGGGGTTCATCGCTCCTCAGAGTGTCAATATCTGCAGTTAAGGCGAGGTAGTCTGCTACTTGTCGGTCGAGTCGTTCTCTGAGGGTGGACTCCGAAAGGCTGTGGCCTTAAAAAGCTCTGTTTGTCCTCCATCAACAACCGATCTGTAAAGCGTCCTGTCCTTGCCGGCATGGTCGTGGTAGGAGGAGGATTACTTTCACCTCTTCCCCTGTTAGTTTCCCGTTCTGCTGTGAGGTCACAATTATACGCTGTGTAAAGCATACTTTTTAATTTATTTTGGAACTGCTGCATCCTTTCCATCTTCCGGGAATTCGGTAACATTTCAGGCACTTTCTGCTTATACCGAGAGTCTAGTAGCGTGGCCATCCAGTACAGGTTGTTCTCCTTCAGCCTTTTTATACGAGGGTCTCTCATCAGGCACGACAGCATGAAAGACCCCATTTGCACAAGGTTGGATGCCGAGCTACTCATGTCCAGTTCCTCGTCCTCACTGATCTCACTGAAGGTCTGTTCTTACCCCCCAGCCACATGCAACACCACGGGTCCCAAATAGGTGACAACAACGAGCACCCTGGGATGCCTGCTGTGGTTTGTCTTGCTTCTCCTCAAAGCCACATTCCTCCTCTGACTCCTCTTCCTCAGAATCCTCTTTCAGCGTTGCCGCAGGTCCAGCAAGCGATGCTGATACGGCTGTTTCTGGTGGTGATGGTGACCACAACTCTTCCTCTTCACACTCATCTATGGCCTGATCCAGCACTCTTCGCAGGGCACACTCCAGGAAGAAAACAAATGGGATGATGTCGCTGATGGTGCCTTCAGTGCGACTGACTAGGTTTGTCACCTACTCAAAAGGACGCATGAGCCTACAGGCATTGCGCATGAGCGTCCAGTAACGTGGCAAAAAAATTCCCAGCTCCGCATAGGCTGTCCTAGCACCCCTTTCATACAAATACTCATTGATGGCTTTTTCTTGTTGGAGCAGGCGGTCGATCATTAGGAGTGTTGAATTCCAATGTGTCAGGCTGTCGCAAATCAAGCGCCTCACTGGCATGTTCTTTCGCCGCTTGATATCTGAAAAGTGCGCCATGGCCGTGTAGGAACGCTTGGAATGGCCACACACGTTCCTGGCCTGCTTGAGGACGTCCTGTAAGCCTGGGTTATTATGCACAAAGCGTTGTACAATCAGATTCAACACATGTGCCATGCACGGCACATGTGTCAACTTGCCCAAATTCAATGCCGCCGGCAACAAATTGCTTCCGTTGTCACACACCACTTTGCCAATCTCCAGTTGGTGCGGAGTCCGCTACTGATCCACCTGTGCGTTCAGGGCGGACAGGAGTGCTGGTCCGTTGTGACTCTCTGCTTTCAGGCAAGTCAACCCCAAGATGGCGTGACACTGTTGTATCCGGGATGTGGAATAGCCCCTGGGAAGCTGGGGGGGTGAGGTTAATGATGTAAAGCAAGACACAGCAGCAGAAGAGGACTCAGCTGAGGAGATTAGTGAAGAGGATCGAGTAGGAGGAGTAGAGGAGGTGGCAGAAGGCCTGCCTGCAAGTCGTGGCGGTGTCACCAACTCTGCTGCAGAGCCACGCAATCCATGCTCGGCAGCCGCCAGGAGGTTTACCCAATGCGCAGTGTACATGATATACCTGCACTGACCGTGCTTTGCAAACCTGGTATCAGTGGTCAGATGGACCCTTGTCAAAACACTGTGTGCCAGACATGCCCATGACTTTCTTTTGCAAAATAGAGTACAGGTTGGGGATGACCTCTTGTGAAAAAAAATTTGGCCGGGTACCTTCCACTGCGGTGTCCCAATAGCTACAAATTTTTTGAAGGCCTCAGACTCCACCAGCTTGTATGGTGAAAGCTGGCGGGCTAAGAGTTCTGACAAGCCAGCTGTCAGATGCCGGGCAAGGGGGTGACTCTGTGACATTGGTTTCTTACGCTCAACCATGTCCTTGACAGACACCTGACTATAGGCAGATGAGCAGGAACTGCTGAAGGTGAGAGGCGGAGTGGCGGAAGGTTGAGATGGGGCAGGGAGGACAGCAGTGGTTGACGTGGCTGAAGATGCTGGACCAGGAGGAGCATGGTGGCTTTGAGCTTGTGTGCTGCTTGTACTCATGTGTTGATCCCATAGGCGTTTGTGATGTGAGATCATGTGGCTTCGTAAAGCAGTTGTACCTAGGTGGGTGTTGTACTTCCCACTACTCAGTTTCTTTTGGCACAGGTTGGAAATGGTATCGCTGTTATCAGAGGCAGACACACAAAAAAAATGCCACACTGCTGAGCTTTGCAATGACGGCATTCTTGTGGTGGCAACAGCATGCGTTGATTGGCATGCTGTCTGGCTGACCCCAGGTGCTGATACATGCTGTCTGACTGTGCCACTAGCTCCTTGCGATGACCTCCCCCTGCTTCCAACTCGTCTCCTCCTCCTCTCTTTCTCCCCATCTGAACTTTCCCCCTGTTCTTCTTCTCTTTGAGCGGGCACCCACGTTACATCCACGGACACATCGTCATTATCAACCGCTTCACTTGTATCTGACAACTCAGCAAAGGAAGCAGCAGCGGGCACAACATCATCATCATCACACCGTACGTCCATGTGTGTAATGCTGCCTGACTGAGACATATCCCTGTTATCTACATCTTCCAACTGATGTGTAAATAACTCCTCTGAAAGATCAAGTGAAGCAGCTGTGGTGCTAGGGTTGGTGGTGGCGGCAGGTGTTTTTTTAAATGTAATCTACTGTGACACCAGATATGAGTTGCACTGGTGACACTGCACTTGCAGGGCCTGAAACACACATGCTTGAAGGCAACTGACTGCTATTATTTTACAGTCAAAATTGTTGTTGTTTTTTAAATGTAATCTACTGTGACACCAGATATGAGTTGCACTAGTGACACTGTGCATTTGCAGGGCCTGAAACACACACGCTTGCAGGCAACTGACTGTTATTATATTACAGTCCAAATTTTTTTTTTTTTTAAATGTAATCTACTGTGACACCAGATATGAGTTGCACTTATGACACTGTGCACTTGCAGGGCCTGAAACACACACGCGTGCAGTCAACTGACTGCTATTATTTTACAGTCAAAATTGTTTTATTTTTTTTAAAATGTGATCTACTGTGACACCAGATATGATTTTCGCTGGTGACACTGTGCACTTGCAGGGCCTGAAAGACACACGCGTGCAGGCAACTGACTGCTATTATATTATAGTCAAAAAAGATTATTATTTTTTTAAATGTAATCTACTGTGACACCAGATATGAGTTGCGCTGGTGACACAGTGTACTTGCAGGGCCTGAAACACACACGTGTGCAGGTAACTGACTGCTATTATATTACAGTCAAAATTGTTGTTGTTTTTTAAATGTAATCTACTGTGACACCAGATATGAGTTGCACTTACAGGGCCTGAAACACACACGCGTGCAGGCAACTGACTGCTATTATTTTACAGTCAAATATTATTTTTTTTAAATGTAATCTACTGTGACACCAGATATGAGTTGCACTGGTGACACAGTGCACTTGCAGGGCCTGAAACAAACACGCGTGCAGGCAACTGACTGCTATTATATTACAGTCAAAAAAGTTTTTTCTTTTTTTAAATGCAAGCTACTGTGACACCAGATATGAGTAGTGGCACTGGGCAAGGCGGCACAGTATATGCTGTGAGCCTAACACACACGCTGGCAGGCAACTGCAATTAAATTACACAGGAAAAAAAAAAAGCAGGCTCATGTACTAGCCCTAAATAGGGCTTTTTGGGGTGCTGTCAGGACACTGTCCTTATAGCAGAGATCAGATAAGTCTTTCAGAACTGGAGTGGACACTGAATACACTAGCCTGCTATCGATTTCCCTATTAAATCAGCAGCAGCTACACTGTCCCTCCTCTCACTAAGACTGCAGCTTCCGAATGAATCTAAAATAGATGCTGTCCAGTAGGTGGGAGGGTCTGGGAGGGAGGGTATGCTGCTGATTGGCTGGAATGTGTCTGCTGACTGTGAGGTACAGGGTCAAAGTTTACTCAATGATGACGAATAGGGGGCAGACCAAACATCGCATATGTTCGCCCGCCGCGGTGAACGCGAACAAGCTATGTTCGCTGGGAACTGTTTGCCGGTGAATAGTTCGGGACATCTCTACCCATCAATCTAACGGACAGATTAACAATATTAATTTCCCTGTCACGTATGCAATGCAAGTGTACCTCACATTATAATGCCGTACCTTACATTATCTCTGGGCTAGTGTAGTGCCGAAAATCTTTATTTTTCTGTATCCAGTACCTTACTGGAAGCCAATAGAGTGTGTATTGTCAAAATTACTTTATCTCTGGCCTAGTGTAGTGCTGAAAATCTGTATTTTTCTGTATCCAGTACATTACAGCAAGCCAATACAGTGTGTATTGTCAAAATTACAATATATCTGGCCTAGTGTAGTGCCAAAAATCTGTATTTTTCTGTATCGAGTACTGTCCTGCATCAGAAAACTGTGTCTTTAGCAGACAGTAAAACAATCTGTGCCACATCTAAAGAAAAAAACATTAATATGAAGAAGTCGAGCACAAAGGGAGGGGGAATTGAGCCTGATGCTGATGGTGCAAGCACAGGCCGTGGCCCTGGGCGTGATGCTTATGGTGCAAGCAGAGGCCGTGGCCCTGGGCGCAATGAATCTGTGCCTGCTGCCATTGCACAAGAAAAAACAAAAAAATTCACCTTACCCAGCGTCATGTCCAACTTAGCTAGGCGGCGCAGAACAACACTGTCCAAGTCGGAGCAGTGCGAACAGGTGGTTGGTTGGATTGCAGAAGATAATGCTTCCAGTAGGTTAAGCACCACACTCTCTTTCACGAAGTCCAGTCTCTAGCCAAGAGTCTGGTTAACCGAATCCTCACCCTGATCCTTCTTCCTCCCACCATGTCGCATCTGGCCAAACAAGTAATCCCACACTTGGATATAAACATGACCTATTTTCATTGCCAGCACTTGGTTTGGCTCTCTCGCCAAGCACGCTTGAAGAGGTACCTGAGGTATTGTGCCCTGATTCCCAACCTCTTGAGCCTTCACAGTCTCAAGAAGATGACGGTGGTGAATGGCAGTTCACGAGGTGGATGATGATGAGACACAGTTGCCAATCACAGAGGTGGTGGTTAGATCAAGTCAGGAGAATGAGCAGAGTGAGAAAGTGGAAGAGGAGGCAGTGGACGATGAGGTCACTGAACCAACATGGGAAGGTGAAAAGCCGAGCGAGGACAGCAGTACAGAGGGGGAGGGATCCACAGTACTGCAAAAGACTGGAAGAGGCAGCGGGGTTGCAAAAGGGAGATGTCGGCCCACACCAAACAGGCCCACAACCATTACACCGAGCACCCCCATGCGTAAATCTAGCTTGCCAAGGGGTAGGTGTTTCGCAGTATGGTTCTTTTTTGAGGAAAGCACAGACGACAAAAGAGTGGTAGTTTGCAACCTTTGCCGTACCAAAATGAGCTGGGGGTTGAACACTAGCAACCTCACCACCACCAGCATGATCCGCCACATGGCATCCAACCACCATAATAAGTGGTCCGAACGCCTGGGTCCACACTGGGTCTGCGGGTCCCAACAGTGCCTCCTCTTCCCCTGTGTTACTCACTGTTGGCCAATCCCCTGTCGTAGGTGCAAGCCTGGATGCCCATCGCCCTGCACCTGGACTTTCCCATGAACCGTCAGCAACAACATCCACTTCCCTGTCCCAGCGCAGCGTCCAAATGTCAATAACAAAGGCATTTGAATGCAAGTGCCAATACCCACCCACACACCCACAGTCCATAGCACTAAATGCACAGCTTTTAAAATTACTGGCCCTTGAAATGTTGCAATTTATGGTTGTGGACACTGAGGCCTTCCGCAGTCTGATGTCAGTGGCGGTCCCTCGGTATGCAGTCCCCAACCGCCACTATTTTTCGCTGTGTGCCGTGCCTACCTTACACCAGCATGTGTCCCAGAACATCACCCGTGCCCTGACCAACGCACTTAATGGGAAGGTCCACCTCACCATGGAGAAATGGACAAGTGCTGGTGGCCAGGAACGCTACATTTCCCTAACCGCACACTGGGTGAATGTTGTGGAGGCCGGGAGTGATTCATACCCTGGGATGGCACAGGTGTTACTCACGCCCAGGATTGTGGGCCCTATGTCTATCAGGGTCTCCACCAGCAGCTATGTTACTGGCTCCAACCCCCACTTCTCCTCCTCCAACGCCTCCTCCTCCACTTCCACCTACTACAGCAGTCAGCCATCAGTCGCTAGGTAGAAGCAGTGTAGCACTGCTGTGGGTAAGTGTCAACAGGCCGTGCTGAAGCTGATATGCTTGGCGGACAAACAGCATACCATCGCAGAGCTGTGGCAGGGTATATGAGACCAGACCGAGCTGTGGCTCTCGCCACTCAACCTACAAACTGGCATGGTTGTGTCTGACAAGGGCCGCAACTTGGTGGCGGCTTTGGAGCTCGTCAACCTGACACACATTCCATGTCTAGCCCACGTTTTAAAGTACCTAAAGGTACTCGTTGGAATTTGGGCCCCTTTGCGCACCCAGGCTGCAAAAAAGTGTCACTTATGTGGTATCGCCGTACTCAGGAGAAGTAGGGCAATGTGTTTTGGGGTGTATTTTTACATATACCCATGTTGGGTGAGAGAAATATCTCTGTAAATTGTCAACTTTGTATAAAAAAGTTTAAAAGTTGTCGTTTACAGAGATATTTTTCACACAAGTATGGGTATATATAAAAATACACCCCAAAACACATTGCCCTACTTCTCCTGAGTACGGCGATACCACATGTGTGCCACATTTTTGCAGCCTGGGTCGCAAAGGCCCTAAAACCAATGAGTACCTTTAGGATTTCACAGGGCATTTTTACGCATTTGGATTCCAGACTTCTTCTCACGCTTTAGGGGCCCCTAAAATGCCAGGACAGTATAAATACCCCACATGTGACCCCATTTTGGAAAGAAGACACCCCAAGGTATTCTGTGAGGGGTATCGTGAGTTCATGTAAAATTTTATTTTTTGTCACAAGTTAGTGGAATATGAGACTTTGGAAAAAAACAAAATTAAAAAAAATATATATATCAATTTCCGCTGACTTGTGCCAAAAAATAAAAATTCTGTGGACTCACCAGGCCCCTCACGGAATACCTTGGGGTGTCTTCTTTCTAAAATGGGGTCACATGTGGGGTATTTATACTCACCTGGCATTTTAGGGGCCCCTAAAATGTGAGAATCCAAATGCATAAAAATGGCCTGTGAAATCCTAAAGGTACTCATTGGTTTTAGGGCCCCTTTGCGCACCCAGTCTGCAAAAAAGTGTCACTCATGTGGTATCGCCGTACTCAGGAGAAGTAGGGCAATGTGTTTTGGGGTGTATTTTTATATATACCCATGCTGAGTGTGAGAAATATTGCTGTAAACGACAACTTTTTAAATTTTTTTATTCAAAGTTGTCAATTTACAGAAATATTTCCCCAAATACACATCGCCCTACTTCTCCTGAGTACGGCGATGCCACATGTGTGACACTTTTTTGCAGCCAAGATGCGCAAAGGGGCCCAAATTCCAACGAGTACCTTTTAGTAGGGAATTTTTATGCATTTTTCTTCTCACGCTTTAGGGCCCCTAAAATGCCAGGGCAGTATAAATACCCCACATGTGACCCCATTTTGGAAAGAAGACACCCCAAGATGAGCAAAGGGGCCCTAAAACCAATGAGTACCTTTAGGATTTCACAGGCCATTTTTACGCATTTGGATTCTCACGCTTTAGGACCCCTAAAATGCCAGGGCAGTATAAATACCCCACAAGTGACCCCATTGTGGAAAGAAGACACCCCAAGGTATTCTGTGAGGGGTATGGCGAGTTCACAGAAAAAAAAAAAATTTGGCACAAGTTAGCGGAAATTGTTGTTTTTTTTTTTTTTTCTCAGTCTCATATTCCACTAACTTGTGACAAAAAATAAAATTTTGCATGAACTCGCCATACCCCTCACGGAATACCTTGGGGTGCCTTCTTTCTAAAATGGGGTCACATGTGAGGTGTTTGTACTGTCCTGGCATTTGAGGGTCTCCGCAATCATTACACGTATGGCCAGCATTAGGAGTTTCTGCGATTCTCCGTATATTGAGCATACGGGTAATGAGATTTTTTTTTTTCCGTTCAGCCTCTGCGCTGAAAAAAAAAAAAAAATGAACGGCACAGATTTTTTCATTCGCATCGGTCAATGTAAAATCTCTGCCAAAATCAGTGACTGCGGTGCGGTGGGCCGGGCGCTAGCTACCTAACAAGTAGCTAACTAACTGGCGGTGATAAGGGACCCTTATGCCCCATTCACACGTCCGAAATTCTGTTTGCGGAACGGAATTGCGGACCCATTCATTTCTATGGGGACAGACTTTGTCCCGCTCGGATCCGGAATTACGGATCCGCGCTTCCGGGTCTGCACTTCCGTTCCGCAAAAATATAGAACATGTCCTATTCTTGTCCGCAATTGCGGACAAGAAAAAGCATTTTCTATATAGTTCTGGCAATGTGCGGATCTGCAAAATGCGGAAAGCACATTGCCGGTGTCCGTGTTTTGAGGATCTGCGGATCTGCGGATCCGTGGATCAGTTCCGCGGATCCGTGAATCCAAGGATCCGCAAAACACATATGGACGTCTGAATGGAGCCTTACAAGGGGTGTGATCAATGACAGGGGGGTGATCAGGGGGTCTAGATGGGGTGATCAAGGGGTTAACAGGTGAGGGGGGGGGGGTTAATGTAGTGTTTGGTGCAACTTTACTGTGTTACCTGGTCCTCTGGTGGTCTATCCCAGCAAATGGGACCACCAGAGGACCAGGTAGCAGGTATACCAGAAGCTGTTCACAAAACAGAGTCTGGTATACATGTTTGATGCGATTTATATCGCATCTACAGCCTGCCAGCGATTGATCATCGCTGGCAGGCTGTCGTTCACCTCTTGAGACGCGCGCCCCTGTGAACGCGCGCGCAGGAACTTGCGCGTCTCGCGAGATGACGCGCCGATGCGTCCACACAGAGCTACAGGACCGCCCGCAGGACGCATCCCTGCGTTCGGCGGTCCTGTAGTAGTTAAGGAGGATGCTTTGAATGTGGCAGACAAGGTAATGGGGGAGGGGATGACACAGGGTGATAGCCAGAACTCCCCCAGTTCGTATTCGCAGTGCGAATTGGGTCATGAAGAAGAGGAAGAGCTGAAGACACTTGTCTCTGCTACAGAGGCTAGTACCCATGGAACTTTAATTCCATCTGTTCAGCGTGGAAGGGCAGAAGAGGAGGAGGAGGGTATGGTGAGTTATCCTGAAGTTGACATTGACGCCTTGCTCGTTGGTACTCTGGCACACATGGCTGACTTCATGTTAGGCTGCCTTTACCGCAAACCTCGCGTTATGCGCATTTTAGCTAACACAGATTTCTGGGTGTTCACCCTTCTTGACCCACGCTACAAAGAGAACTTCTCATCTCTTATTCCTGTGGTGGAGAGGACGAGTAAAACCGTGCAATACCAGAAGGTACTTGACAGATTGCTCCAAAATTTTCCAACTGACAATGCGGCTGCCAGAGTCCATACTTCGTTAGACAACCGAGGAAGGAAGACAAGGGGAAAATACAGTAGTTCCAACAGAGGCAGGGCAATACTTTTCAAGGCATGGGACACTTTCATGTCACCCCGCCAGAAACCTCACCCTGAAGCGCGGCCTAGTGCTACAAGGAGGAAAACGTTTTGGAAGATGGTGAAGGAATACATTGCAGACCGTGTCAGCGTCCCAAATGATTCCTCAGTGACTTACAACTACTGGGTGTCCAAGCTGTACACGTGGCACGAACTTGCGCCCTACGCTTTGGAGGTGCTAGCCTGCCATGCCACCAGCGCATTGTCTGAGCGTGTATTTAGTGCTGCTGGTGGCATTATAACAGATAGGCCTCGTGCACACGGCCGTTGTTCGGGTCCGCGTCCGAGCCGCATATTTCACAGCTTGGCCGCGGACCCATTCACTTCAATGGGGCCGCAAAAGATGCGGACAGCACTCCGAGTGCTGTCCGCATCCGTTGCTCCATTCCATGCCCCCGCAAAAAAAAATATAGCATGTCCTATTCTTGTCCGTTTTGCGGACAAGAAAAAGCATTTCTATAATGGGCAATGTTCCGTTCCGCAAACTGCGGAACGGAACGCGGAACAGATTCCGTGTTTTGCGGACCGCAAAACACCAACGGTCGTGTGCATGTAGCCATAAACGTATCCACTTGTCCACTGACAATGCTGACAGGTTGACTCAGATAAAAATAAACAATGCCTGGATTGCCCCTGACTTCTCCACTCCACCAGAGGAAAGCTGAGCTAATGAGGAACAAAAACGCAATTTAAGTGTATGCTTTATAATGTACTTAATACAGAAGATTCAGATGCACCCCTTTCACCGCAAATTTTGGATTATTGGCAAAGTTGAAAGTTTTTAAATTTAGCTAATAAATTTAACTCCTTAATGCATAATCACATACATTTACATTGTTTGTGTTAGGGTGGGTTCACACTAGCGTTATGGTTTCCGTTATGACCTTCTGTTATAACGTGGTTATAACGGAACATAACAGAATCCATAAGACTGAAGGCAGATCCGTTCTTTTGCCAAAAGACTTTAATTTTGACGTAATGCAAAACGGAAGCCTTTAAAAGGCATTCCGTTTGCTTTCCATCATAATATAAGTCTATGGGAAAGCATAACGGATCCGTCTGGTTTCCGTTATGCAAGACGGAAAACAAAGTCCAGGATATCCAGGTAGGAGTACCATGACACATGCACAGCCACACCTAATTGGGTAACCATAGCCTACCCTTACACCACTCTGGCATTCCTACACCTGGTTACCACCAACACCACCTACTTAGGTAGACTCCTTCCCTCCTGGCTGAAATGGAACTGGTGTCACAACAAAAAACTCTTTCAACTAAAATCATTGTATCTGTGCGTGTAGACAGGGATCTGCTGCACAGGTACAATAATTTTCTAGGGGACTAGAGATCACTTTCTCCCATACAGTGGAGGTGATTGCTACATGAAAATGTTGCCCTCATCTTCGCTGACGATCAGGCAAAAATCGGGAATGTTTGGATAGTGCCCGATATAAACAGTGGTCTGTGTAAAAGTAACTTTTCTGTTCATGGGGAAACGTCAGTCTAATGGGTCATACTGTAGTCTAATGCAAAAAGGATAAGGCAGTGCTACCTGGCAGCTGTCTGTGCTACAGACACTGATGCTGGTGAGGTCAATGGTTTCCATAACAGCAATGTGCTTATCGCATTGTGTAGAGTTGGTTATTTGAGGAATACCTATCAAAAGTGGTCTTTTTAATAAATTTAATTTATTGTTTGCCATGTACATTAAGGAGAAAAACAAGAAAACAACTTCTACACAAAGATACTCCCAAGTACCTCCCACTATCCAAGGGTCCATCTATAGAAATTTTATGAATAATAAAGTGAGCTGAATTTTTACTACAAATGAATAATGAAGTTATTTTGTCTGCTATAACATGTTCATTCACTGTAAAATAAAAAAAAAAGCTACAAAACAATACTTTTTGAAAATAGATACGTGTTTATTTCACCAGATGCAATGTTTCGGTTCTCCCTTTGGAACCTTGAAAAATGTTCCAAAGGGAGACCGGAAAGGTTGCATCTTGTGAAATAGTCACGTATCTACTTTTGGGAGGTGCCATGAAATTTCCTTTTTCATTTATGGTTTGACTGGAGGATCACGTCACAGCCGCTGGCACCCCTTTTTTCTACTTTTTTTCTACTAATGTCTGCAGTGCTGCCCAGCCGTATTGACTTCTATCTATCTATCTATCTATCTATCTATCTATCTATCTATCTATCTATCTATCCATCTATATCTATCTATCTATCTATCTATCTATCTATCTATCAGAAAACACAGATGGCATATATTCAAATATATATATATATATATATATATGTGTGTGTGTATGTTCGATTATATGACATCTGCGTTTATAGATAGATAGATAGATAGATAGATAGATAGATAGATAGATAGATAGATAATCAATTATTAGCAGAAACGCACATACTTACATACTTTTGCATGCTATCAATAAGGTGAGATGGCATGCAAATGAGAATTCCAGAGGTGCATTGCTTGGCCTATAAGACTCCTCACACTGTTTAGATGCTCTCTATAAGGAGATATAGTTTCCCTAGAATTAATAAGTTACATTAACTGATTAATGTTCTGACACTCTGACTGCACTTGGACATGAAAAATATCAAGATCTGCTTCTGGCAGCTCCCCTTGCAACTGCTCACCACTGACGTGTCAGATGTGCTAATTGAAAGACAAGTCCAGAGAGACTGCAGGGCATAGAAGCAGATTTAGGCCATGTAGGCTGCCCACAGTAGCACATGCAACATGTGGCCTGGCATTGTCCTCTTGAAAAATTGCTCCTGGAACACTTTGAGAAATTGCCATACCATAACCAAATCAGTGTAATGCAGAGCTTTTAGTGTACCTAAAATGAAGAGTGGAGGGGTCCAGTTACCATACATTATTCTACTTTACACTATAATACCGGAAGTAGGACTGGTGTGATGTTTCCTTGTAAAGGCTTCTTCATGGTATTGCCCTTGTGGTCTCCAGACCAATCTCCAGCTACTGTATCATTGCATCTGAGACAAAACCAGGACTCATCACTGATGAAGATAGACCTCCATTACAGCCTCCATTGCCCTCTTGCTGTGCACCCTGATGGTCTTTGAGAGTAGTGGCATGAGGTCAATGGAACACCTGTAGCTGGATGTCTGGCTTTTAGCCTAATATCATGCAAACACCTTCTGATAGCTTCTGTAGACACTGTTTGCCACCCTAAGCTTGGGATGTGACGTCCAATTTCACTTGCAGTACAGGATCACTACGCACCATTCTTCTTATCAGGCAATTCATCCTCATGAAGAGGTTCACCTCTGTGTACCTCTTGCTGTCATTTTAGTTTGTAACTGTTTTTCTACCGTCTGGAGGAAAGAATGTTTGTACACAGACATAGAAGAAGAGTCTTTATTGTAAGAGCAGTGAGACTATGGAACTCTCTGTCTGAGGAGTGAGGAGGTGGTGATGGTGAGTTCACTAAAAGAGTTCAAGAGGGGTCTAGATGTTTTTTTTGGAGTGTAATAATATTACAAGTGTGGTAAGGTGCAAGGTACCGTGGTCGATGGCAGGTACGTGTCACCGAGGTTCCTGGCCTCGGTGAGGTAAGAGCCGGGTTTTCTTGCGTGTCAGCAGCAGCTAGTGCTGTTTTGACACATTGCTATTTAGTTTGGCTGCAAAGCCAATCCGGGCCGGCTCTTACTGGGAGTAGGCAAAGAGTTGGGTGGGTGCCTACTCCCCACGGTCCAGGCCGGGTTTTCCCGGGCATTTATAACACAGCCAGCAGCTGGGTGTGTGTGTGGTGATTATCCTGGAGCTGCTGTTAGGCTGGGGATTCATTTCAGTTTGGAAGTTCTCTGGGCAGGAAGCAAGAGCCCAGCAAGGAGGAGTGCAGACGGCTTGGAAGCCTGACGTCGCTTGTCTTGCAGCTGGACTGACAGCCAGGTGTGAACCTGCATCCAAAAACCTCCCAGGTGACTGGAGCCTGTTTTGGACTGTCTTGTTTTTCCGCTTGATTTCTTATGTGTGTGAATTAACACCAAGAGACTGTTTTATTTTGTGCAAGTGTGAATAAAACACTGGTTATTGCACTTTCTGGACTCCCTGTTTTGCCTCTATACTGCACCCGCACTGCTATCTACCAGAGCGACTCCCCACACAAGATATACTGTAGCTACTAGAGATGGGTCATTGATCCAGGGAGTTATTCTGATTGCCTGATTGGAGTTGGGAAGGAATTGGAGAAAATTGGCTTCTACTTCACAGGTTTTCGTTTTTTTCGCCTTCCTCTGGATAAACTTGCAGTATAACAGGCCGAACTGGATGGACAAATGTAGTTTTTTCAGCCTTATATACTATGGTACTATGTTTCCACCAGGGCACTCAACATTTAACAGTGCTGACATATTGGCCTAAGCACATAGTGATCTGCCAGAGTAATAAACCAAAGTCTCTCAGTTTAAGGATTCTGTCTTTCTCATTTGCGAAAAGGAGGCATTGCAAAATCATCCTGCACAACTTGGTCGGATTTTTGAGGTTTCTTGTGGCTAAAAAAACATTCCATTCAGTCTGTCTTTCATGCTGCTTCCACATTCAACAGGATGTTCAGCGACTGGGACAATATGGGCAATGTGTGAGTGTGGTGGGCAGGCCAGCTCCAGGGCCAGCTCTAGGTTTATAGCCCTTGGGCGATAAATCTCAGTGGGCCCCCTTGTGGCATTTTTTTTACATTTACATGTACCCCTGTGTCTCCTACACCGTATAATAACCCCCAGTGGCCCCCCACACAGTATAATGACCCCACAGTGGCCCTCCATTCAGAAAAATGACCCTAAGTTGCCCCCATTCAGAATAATGACCCCCAGTGGCCCCAACACTGGGGGTTATACTGTATGGAGTGGGCGCTGGGGTCATTATACTTACTGTGCAAGAGGCCCTCACTAGATAGAACTGACTGGATATGGGGGGGGGGCAGGTGTCATGGAGACAAACTACTTAATGAGGCAGTAAAACAACTAAATAGTATGAAGCTGCTGGTCTACAACATCCAGTAGCAGCTTGAATAGTTCACTGACAACCCCCCCCCACCCCCCCCTCCTGTCCTACAGAGAGCTTACAGTCACAGTGCAGACTCCCTCACAAACTTGTCTTCTCAGGCAAGATGTCCTGCTCTGCTGAAGTGAGTGAAGAATGGGCGTGTCTGAAGCTCCGCAGCACAGGTGCTTGTAAGTGGGACAGAAGCAGCGGGCCTGTATTGATGGAAGCGCTCATACCAGTGCAGTAAGCCCTCCCATGATCAGTGGGCCCAGGCACTTGCCCAGGTATGCCGGGTGCTGACGCTGGACCGGGTGGTGGGCCAATGGGTGTAGTAGTTGGTTTCTGCAGCTTCCTGGGCTGGCATGCAATGATGAGAAGGTAGGACCACCTGTTGGTTGAGGTGCTATCACGATGGGGAGTGGGGGAAAACTCCCCACTGTACAGTGTAGGTTGGATGGATAGCAGCTAGGCTTGGACTCAGGAAAAAGGGAGAAGGTCACCTCCTAATGCTTCCCTAAATCCTATCCCTGACCTCCTACCTATATGAGCCGACCTAAATGGTAGGAGGGCTAATACTACAGAACCTGGGCCCTTACTGACCCTATTGATCCCTGGAATAAAGGTCAGGAATGGGAGACGACCTGTTCGATCAATTGCAATTACATGCCAACGGCTCAATCGCAATAGCAAAAAGGAGGGGCAACAAGGGACAGCCCTGTCTAGTGCCCCTCTCAAGTGCCATCATAGGAGAGAACCTCCCATTAACCCTGAGGCGAGTCCTCGGCTGACTATAAAGCAATTATACCCATTTAATATACACCGGACCGAAACCCTAACTTCAACATGACCGACCACAGGTAGTCCCATTCAACGCTGTCAAATGCTTTGGCAGCGTCGAGTTAAACCACCGTTGGATATCCCCCCTGACCTCCCCCGCCCCCGCCCCTGACAGTTTTTTCAACTGCAAGTTGAGGATCAACTGTCATAAGTTAAAGGAGGTAGCAACCGCATTGTTTGTTATGAATAATATGAGAGATAACAAACAACAGCCTACTGGCCAATACCTTGGCCAATATTTTAATGTCTACTGTTAGAAGCGAAATAGTCCTATAGGAGTCTACCTTGCTGAGGTCTTTGCCTGACTTTGGAAGCACCACTACCAATGGCTCTCTCATCGAGCTTGTTAAAACGCCAGTCCCATAAGAGTCTTTAAATACAGATAAAAGGCGCGGGAGCAGGACTTCCTGATGTTTTTTTATAAAACTCTCACGGCAACCCGTCCCCTTCCGGCGCCTTATCATTAGGAAGGGATTGCACCGCTAGGTCTAGTTCTTCCAATTGAAGATCACCATTTAGCATCTCTCTATGTTCGTCCATCAGACTGGGCATCTAGATAGCATAAAAGTATTGATCCCTCTCACCTGATGTAATCTGTAGCCTAGACTTATACCTTCTACATAATGGGCATGAAACACCCCCAACAGTTCCCTGTGCATCTCTAATGGCAGATATACAAGAGGGGCCTGCCTGAGCCTTAATAATAGTGTCTAAGAAGTGACCTGACCTTTCTCCCTCCATATAGTATTTTTGCTGTGCAAAGAATTGTTTCTTCCCTGCCCTATGAGTCAGGTTCCCTTTAAGCAAGTCTTGCGCTTCTGTCCAGGTCGCAGCATTGGCAGTCGTAGGATTAGCCACGTACCTAGCCTCTGTAACTTGAACCCTATTCGAGAGCTCAACACTAAGTGACCTGCTATTAGTTTTATAAGAGCTAATCAGCTTGATATATTTTCCCTTACCGTAGGCCTTCATAGTTTTCCAGACAGTGGAGGGCCCGTCATTAATGGCAAAAAAATGTTTAAAGGTAGAGGAGACAACATCTCCTGTGTCCAATAATTGAAAGCAGAAGGGGTTAAGCTTCCACATTTGTCTCTGGGCCTGTACAGCTCCACCTAAATTTAATGTTACCAGAACTGGTGAGTGATCGGAGATACTGTGGGGCAAGTAAGTAACTTCACGGACCTTATCCATCAGTATCGGAGATCCTAAGACCAATTCTGGACAGGGAACGATGAGAGGAGAAATAATAGGAGTATTGCTTCACATCAGGATATTTGACCCACCAGAGATTGCACAGATCGACTTTCAGAAGCAATCTAGCTAGTGAGGTAGGGGAAGGGCCTGCCACCACTCCAATCGGCTGGGATTTTTTCAAGACCATATCTAGGTACATGTTGAAATCACCGTCTAATAAAGCTGGCACCCCTGGAAACCTGGAGATAAAGGTCAACACTTTTTTAATAACTTCGCTGGAATATGGAGGAGGTATGTATATTGCAATCAACAGCAGTCGTAAGTGAAATATAGAGCAATCAATACACACAAAACGACCCTCTCTCCATCCACTGACACCTCTCTAGACAGAAAAGGGAGTCTCCTGTGTACCAGCACTCTCACCCCCCTCGATTGCGTAGAGTAAGTGGAGTGGAAATGGTGTGCCACCCATGCTTTACGGAGACCTTTTGTTTTCTCAGAGATGAGGTGCATTTCAGACAAACTCAATATGGCCGGCTGGTGTGCTTGCAATGTGTAGAAGATGGAATTACGCTTGGCGGCCTGGCCTAGACCTCTCACATTCCAGGCAGTAATTGTAAGAGTACCCATGTATACATTTGAACCATAGATTGCAAGGTCTGCCACTGACTCTCTCTTGCACACACACACCTCCTGAGGTCTCCAGCACTCATAATCTCAAAATCCCAAAAAACCCCCCCCCCCCCCCTCCCAACAAAGGAAGAATAAGTATAAACATCTTACTCATTAGTGAGAAACTAGGGAAAACAATTCCTGAACTAGAGGAAAACAAGTAGACGCTTTTCGTCAGAAAATACAAAAACCTTGATGTGTAGCTCCGAGCATAGAAGCCCTGGCTTTACCAGCAGATATTAAATCTACCCATAATGGCTATGGATTATAAGAGAGTACACCACTAGAACAGAGATTTCTATGGTTTCTCTTCAGAACGTATAAATCTTTTGCCTTTTACTAAAGATTTCCGTGGAGAGGAGCAAAACCTAGAACAGAAATTAATAAACGCTCTGCATGTCTCCAAACGATAACTGGGCATATACATGAACCATCCAATGAAAGGTGACAGACTAGAGATGAGCACCAAAACACCCTCTAATGGTGAGAGATGGCATATGTTAATAATAATACCAATAGTATATAGCAGTTCAGGTCCAGCCACTGACACGCTGCCGCCAGATCTTCAAACAAGTGGTGCGACCTATCCTTGGCCACCACACGCAGCCTGGCAGGATATATCATTGAATAAGGTCATTGTAATTGCCGCAGCCTTCTCTTGACATCTATGAATCGTGCTCTCCTCTTCTGGACTTCGGCCGATTAGTCAGGGAATAGGGAAAACTCGACTCCTGTTGATGGTCAAATCGGCGCAGTCTCTGGCTCCCCTCAGAATGGCATCCCGATCACAAAAATGAATCACTCTAAGCAGCAATGGACATGGTGGCGCCCCAGGGGGCGGAGGACGGAACGTCACCTGATGTGCACGCTCCACAGTGAAGAGCGGCGGTTATTTATCTTTGCCAATCTTGTCCAGCAGCCATTTTTCCACAAATGCAACAGCATCAGCACCCTCAATCATACGGACATTATTGGCGTAGCCAATTTTCCATATTATCAGTTTTAGCTATAAGCATGGTGACATTATGAATCACTCGTTGCATATCCCGCTTAACTGGTGGCATTTGATCCTCCAAGTCACTGATGCGACTTTCCATCTCGCCAAGCCGCTCTTTAAACTGCCGCATATCTTGTCTTATGAGGCCAATGTGCTCTTTCAAACTGCCCACAGACGTAGTCAGTGCTGTCAGCACAGTATTACATTGCGCCACAAAGACATCCCTCGTGGTTGGCTCAAGAGTCAGATGAGCCATCTTAACTGTGCCGACACTGACCTGGGAGACTGCAGCTGCGCTATCAGCAGTGGGCCCTTCCATAGCATGGCTGAGGGACCAGTCCTTGGAAGCAGATCCTGAGGCAGGAGCAGGAGGCACAGTCGCTGGTGTGTGCGCAAATTTTTCCAGGCGCAGCGCTACATCAGACTGCCTCACCGCATGTCGGGCGCCATCTTGCTTCAGTGGAGTGGCGCCATCACAGTCCATCCCTTTCTTCTCATTTGGCTTCTGTCGCCCCAAAACTCAGCCGGTACCTTGCAGAGTTTAAAAGGGACACCTGTGGGCCCAGGGCAAACACTTTAATCCTCCGTCAAATAAGTAGATAATATGTAAGCAGGATACTCAGCCAGGAGCTCAGCGCCGCATGTCTGATCACATCCTCAGTCAAGCCACGCCCCCTATAATATAATTCTTACTTGTTTTCTGCAACCTATAGAGGGGTTCTCCCTAATGGCAGGCATCCAACTGCTGCTCTATTCTTTGTACTGGTTGCCAACAGAAAGAGATCCACAAAGAACACACAACGTTGCGCTTAGTTGTCAGGCTGTGTCCAGGTGCTTGAGGATTCTCCCGGTCACCTGGTGCTGTGGAGTCAACTGCTATCTCCACTAGACTTGCTCTATATCCATAGTAACTCTAGTCTTTGCTAGGCAGCTTCTGATATTTTCTCTTCCAAACTACCTCAGCCTGGCCAGAGCCAAGGGGGCTAATACGAGCTACATGGTGGCTATGTCTGACTCTCCTTATCGCACATCATATCAACTCCCTTAACTTTCCTGTCTCTCCTATTTCCTGTGTCTACCATGTTCCTTTTATATGGGATGTACCAGCACCATCTAGTGGTGACTAATGAAGTGGTGGTTACCAGACTGTTATTAGGAATTTGAAGCTAAATACATATAAGGCATTACATAACATACTTAAGGATTCAGGGCCCCACTACTGTCACGGAGTAGGACACTGCAGATGGAGCTAGGTGAGTGAGAATTTGATCATTTATAGATTTTAGTGAAGCCTGCTACTAGAGATGAGCGAACACCTGGATGTTCGGGTTAGAGAAGTTCGGCCGAACTTCCCAATAATGTTCGGGTTCGGGATCCAAACTCGACCCAAACTTTATCCCGAACCCGAACCCCATTGAAGTCAATGGGGACCCGAACTTTTAGGCACTAAAAAGGCTGTAAAATAGTCCAGGAACGAGATAGAGGGCTGCCAAAGGCAGCAAAATGTAGGTAAATCCCCTACAAACAAATGTGGATAGGGAAATGAATTAAAATAAAATAAAATAAATAAAATGTAACCAATATCAATTGGAGAGAGGTCCCATTGCAAGGAATCATGCGTCATATCACTCAACACTGGAGAAGGCCACTTTCAGTTATTTCGGCCCCAGCACCCAAACAGAGGAGAGAGGTCCCACAGCAAGGAATCATGCGTCATATCAACCACCACCGGAGAAGGCCACTCTCAGTTATTTCGGCCCAGCACCCAGACAGAGGAGAGAGGTCCCACAGCAAGGAATCATGCGTCATATCAACCATCACTGGAGAAGGCCACTCTCAGTTATTTCGGCCCAGCACCCAAACAGAGGAGAGAGGTCCCACAACAAGTAAACATGCGTCATATCAACCACCACCGGAGAAGGCCACTCTCAATTATTTCGGCCCAGCACCCAGACAGAGGAGAGAGGTCCCACAGCAAGGAATCATGCGTCATATCAACTACCACCGGAGAAGGCCACTCTCAGTTATTTCGGCCCAGCACCCAGACAGAGGAGAGTGGTCCCACAGCAAGGAATCATGCGTCATATCAACCACCACCGGAGAAGGCCACTCTCAGTTATTTCAGCCCAGCACCCAGACAGAGGAGAGAGGTCCCACAGCAAGGAATCATGCGTCATTTCAACCACCACCGGAGAAGGCCACTCTCAGTTATTTCGGCCCAGCACCCAGACAGAGGAGAGAGGTCCCACAGCAAGGAATCATGCGTCATATCAACCACCACCGAAGAAGGCCACTCGCAGTTATTTCGGTCCAGCACCCAGACAGAGGAGAGAGGTCCCACAGCAAGGAGTTATGCGTCATATCAACCACCACCGGAGAAGGCCACTTTCAGTTATTTCGGCCCCACCACCCAGACAGAGGAGAGGTTCATTCAACTTTGGGTTGCACAACAAGATCATGGTAAAGTTAAAAAAATGAGTATTCAATAAAGAAGTGCCCCGGAGTACAAGAATACATGGTTGAGGGGGAGGCAGTTATAAATGTCTATTCTGCACAAGTGAGAGACAGGTCCTGTGGGATCCATGCCTGGTTCATTTTTATTAACGTCAGCTTGTCAACGTTGGCTGTGGACAGGCGGCTGCGTTTGTCAGTAATGACGCCCCCTGCCGTGCTGAATACACGTTCAGACAAAACGCTGGCCGTCGGGCAGGCTAGCACCTCCAAGGCATAAAATGCTAACTCTGGCCACGTGGACAATTTGGAGACCCAGAAGTTGAATGGGGCCAAACCATCAGTCAGTACATGGAGGGGTGTGCAGACGTACTGTTCAACCATGTTAGGGAAATGCTGCCTCCTGCTAACACGTTCCGTATCAGGTGGTTGTGCAGTTAGCTGTGGCGTGGAGACAAAACTTTTCCACATTTCTGCCATGCTAAACCTGCCCTCAGAAGAGCTGGCCGTGACACAGCTGCGTTGGCGACCTCTTGCTCCTCCTCTGCCTTCATCTTGGGCTTCCACCTGTTCCCCTGTGACATTTGGGAATGCTCTCAGGAGCGCCTCTACCAGCGTGCGCTTGTACTCGTGCATCTTCCTATCACGCTCCAGTGCAGGAAGTAAAGTGGGCACATTGCCAGGGATCCAGCAGGGTGGCAACCCAGTAGTCCGCACACGTTAAAATGTGTTCAACTCTGCTGTCGTTGCGCAGGCACTGCAGCATGTAGTCGCTCATGTGTGCCAGTCTCCCCAGAGGTAAGGACAAGCTGTCCTCTGTGGGAGGCGTATCGTCATCGTCCTCCGTATCCCCCCAGCCACGCACCAGTGATGGGCCTGAGCTGTGTTGGGTGCCACCCCGCTGTGAACCTGCGTCATCCTCATCCTCCTCCACCTACTCCTCATCCTCCTCGTCCTCCAGTAGTGGGCCCTGGCTGGCCACATTTGTACCTGGCCTCTGCTGTTGCAAAAAACCTCCCTCTGAGCCACTTCTAACAGACTGGCCTGAAAGTGCTAAAAATGACCTCTCATACTCCTCCTCCTCCTTCTGGGCCACCTCCTCTTCCATCATCGCCCTAAGCGTTGTTTCAAGGAGACATAGAAGTGGTATTGTAACGCTGATAACGGTGTCATCGCCACTGGCCATGTTGGTGGAGTACTCGAAACAGCGCAACAGGGCACACAGGTCTCGCATGGAGGCCCAATCATTGGTGGTGAAGTGGTGCTGTTCCGCAGTGCAACTGACGCGTGCGTGCTGCAGCTGAAACTCCACTATGGCCTGCTGCTGCTCGCACAGTCTCTCCAGAATGTGCAAGGTGGAGTTCCACCTGGTGGGCACGTCGCATATGAGGCGGTGAGCGGGAAGGCCGAAGTTCCGCTGTAGCGCAGACAGGCGAGCAGCGGCAGGATGTGAACATCGGAAGCGCGCAGAGACGGCCCTCACTTTATGCAGCAGCTCTGACATGTCGGGGTAGTTGTGAATTAACTTCTGCACCACCAAATTCAGCACATGCGCCAGGCAAGGGATGTGCGTCAAACCGGCTAGTCCCAGAGCTGCGACGAGATTTCGCCCATTAACGCACACCACAATGCCAGGCCTGAGGCCCACCGGCAGAAACCACTCGTCGGTCTGTTGTTCAATACCCTGCCACAACTCCTGCGCGGTGTGGGGCCTGTACCCCAAACATATGAGTTTCAGAATGGCCTGCTGACGTTTACCCCGGGCTGCGCTGAAGTTGGTGGTGAAGGTGTGTGGCTGACTGGATGAGCTGGTGGAAGCAGAGGAGGAGGAAGCCGAGTAGGAGGATGAGGCTACAGGAGGCAAAGAATAATGCCCTGCGATCATTGGCGGCGGAAGGACGTGCGCCAAGGAACTATCCGCCTGCGGCCCAGCCGCCACTACATTTACCCAGTGTCCGGTTAGGGATATATAGCGTCCCTAGCCGTGATTACTGGTCCATGTATCTGTGGTTAGGTGGACCTTGCCACAGATGGCGTTGCGCAGTGCACACTTGATTTTATCGGACACTTGGTTGTGCAGGGAAGGCACGGCTGTCTTGGAGAAGTAGTGGCGGCTGGGAACAACATACTGTGGGACAGCCATGGACATCAGCTGTTTGAAGCTGTCTGTGTCCACCAGCCTGAATGACAGCATTTCAAAGGCCAGTAGTTTAGAAATGCTGGCATTGAGGCCCAGGGCTCGAGGGTGGCTAGGTGGGAATTTACACTTTCTCTCCAAGGTTTGTGAGATGGAGAGCTGAACGCTGCCGTGTGACATGGTGGAGATGCTTGGTGACGCAGGTGGTGGTGTCGGTGGCACATCCTCTGTTTGGTGGGCGGCAGGGGCCAACGTTCCTCCCGAGGTGGAGGAAGAGGCCGAGGCAGCAGCAGAAGAGGGAGCAGGGGGGAGACAGAGTGAGTTCCTTGCTTTTAAGGTGTTTACTCCACTGCAGTTCATGCTTTGCATGTAGATGCCTGGTCATGCAGGTTGTGCTAAGGTTCAGAACGTTAATGCCTCGCTTCAAGCTCTGATGGCACAGCGTGCAAACCACTCGGGTCTTGTTGTCAGCACATTGTTTAAAGAAGTGCCATGCCAGGGAACTCCTTAAAGCTGCCTTTAAGGTGCTCGGTCCCTGGTGGCGGTGGCCAGTAGCAGGCGAACTCTCTTGGCGGCAGCTGGTCTGCTTTTGCCCCCTGCTCCCTCTTTTGCTACGCTGTTGGCTCGGTCTCACCACTGCCTCTTCCTCTGAACTATGAAAGTCAGTGGTATGACCTTCATTCCATGTGGGGTCTAGGACCTCATCGTCCCCAGCATCGTCTTCCACACAGTCTTCCTCCCTGACCTCCTGTTCGGTCTGCACACTGCAGAAAGACGCAGCAGTTGGCACCTGTGTTTCGTCATCATCAGAGACGTGCGGACTCCGATGAGGTGGTATTCCCATGTCCTCATCATCAGGAAACATCAGTGGTTGTGCCTCAGTGCATTCTATGTCTTCCACCACTGGGGAAGGGCTAGGTGGATTTCCTTGGGAAACCCTGCAACAGAGTCTTCAAACAGCATAAGAGACTGCTGCATAACTTGAGGCTCTGACAGTTTCCCTGATATGCATGGGGGTGATGTGACAGACTGATGGGCTTGGTTTTCAGGTGCCACCTGTGCGCTTTCAGCAGAAGACTGGGTGGGACATAATGTTGTGAACATGCTGGATCCACTGACGGCCACCCAATTGACTAGCACCTGTACCTGCTCAGGCCTTACCATCCTTAGAACGGCATTGGGCCCCACCAAATATCGCTGTAAATTCTGGCGGGTACTGGAACCTGAGGTAGTTGGTTCACTAGGACGTGTGGCTGTGGCAGAATGGCCACGTCCTCTACCAGCACCAGAGGGTACACTAACATCACCACGATCGCGTCCGCGTCCCTTACTAGATGTTTTCCTCATTGTTACCGTTCACCAAGCACCACAATAAGGAAAAAAATATTTGGCCCAATGTACTGATTTGAAATTCAGGCCTTTTTTTACAGGCACCTAACACTATCGGCCTATTTGTTTATGTAGCGTATTACACTAATCCAGGCACAGCAGTAACCACAGATTTAGGGGAATATCTCTTTTAGGGCTAGTATTTAGGCCCTGGATGAAAGGTATCCTTTTATGGACAGATTTACAATTGGCCTGCAACAGCTCGAACACCAGATTAAGGCTATTGCTATTTTGGCAAATTAATTTCACCCCAGAACAAAATATATGTTTTGGCGGAAACTATGAAACCTGGCCTGCAACAGCTGGGACACCAGATTCAGGGTATTGCTATTTTGGCAGATTAATTTCACCCCAGAACATAATATATGTTTTGGTGGACACTATGAAACCTGGCCTGCAACAGTTGGGACACCAGATTCAGGGTATTGCTATATTGGCAAGTGAATTACACCCCAGAACAAAAGATATTTTTTGGCGGACACTATGAAACCTGGCCTGCAACAGCTGGGACACCAGATTCAGGGCATTGCTATTTTGGCAAATTAATTTCACCCCAGAACAAAATATATGTTTTGGCATACACTATGAAACCTGGCCTGCAACAGCTGGGACACCAGATTCAGGGTATTGCTATTTTGGCAGATTCATTTCACCCCAGAACAAAATATATGTTTTGGTGGACACTATTATAGTTTGCCAGCCACAGCTGAAACCTCTTATTTATGGTATTGCTATTTTGGCAATTGAATTTCACCACAGAAAATAATCTATCCTTTGCCAGACAGCAGACAGTATTATACTTGTCTAGCCAAAGCTGGAACACCAGATTTAGGGGATTGGCATTTGGTCAATTGTATTTAACCCCTTAATAAAATATAGAAATTGCTATCCTGAGTTTCTAGGGGTGACAATTAGCACAGCCAAGCCCCCGATGTAGGATATAGCAAAAAAAAAACTAGTATTGATGGATTGATGGACTTGGTGGCAGCTTGTTCTGGTGCACCACAAGTCACAAAATGGCCGCCGATCAACCCAGAAAATAAGTGACTGAAAAACGCTCTGTGCAGCCTAAAAACCAGTGAGCAAGTAACTAGCAGAAGTTCAATCATTCACAGCTGTAGATGGATCTGTTCATTAAGTGCTGTTGCTGACTTTACCCTGCCTAATCTCGCCCTGACAGAAGCTGCGTCCTCTCCCTACACTAATCAGAGCAGTGTGACGTGCGGCGCTACGTGACTCCAGCTTAAATAGAGGATGGGTCACATGCTGCACTTGGCCAATCACAGCCATGCCATTAGTAGGCATGGCTGTGATGGGCTCTTAGGGCAAGAAGTAAAACACTAGCTGATTGGCTGCTGTGCAGCCCTTCAGAAAGCGGGAAGTAATCGACGAACAACGAACCCAAACCCGAACTTTTTTGAAAATGTCCGGGTTCGGGTCCGTGTACCGGACATACCAAAATTCGGTACGAACCCGAACGATGCTCGAACTGTTCGCTCAACACTACCTGCTACCTCTTTAAACTTATGGCTTTTCTTTCTTTGTGTTACAATTTCAGTATTGCAGAGTGTGTTTGTATCTTCCTTTTTCAGTTATTAATACATTTTACAAAACTATACAAAATATTAATGTTTTACCATATATAAAATCCTATAAATCTGAATTGTTAAGAAGACATTAAAATCAGCCAGCCATAACATTCATAGTGCATTCCTTTGGATGTCTCTATAACTGTAATAAGCTTTGCTTTCCCTAGAGATACATTTAATAAATATGAATTTAAAAAGTAAGAGGTTCCTGATATAGATCTATTTGTCATTAGAATAGAAATTGCCATCTCGATGAACAATGACATGATTCACTGTAGATGAAATTAAGCCTTTAAGAAGCCTGACACAGTGCTTCTTTTGAATGAGATGAATTCTGAAAAAAATACAAAAAAAATGAATAAAATAAAAATTTCAATATCTATGGAAATGTGCATATTTTAATTTACTTGACACATAAATTACTATAGAAAAAAAAACAGTATTTTACAGCTGAAGCCTGTACAAGAATTTGCTTGTAGTGACTGATTAGTCTTAACCCATCAAATAGGAAAATATAGCAGTTATATAAAAATTACAATCCAAGGCTATCTGAAATTTCATCTACATAAAGAAGAAAAGAACAGCTGTACCTGGTCCACCTTTTTTCACATATCTCCAGGAATTGACATGTGGCCTCCATCTCAGAGCTTTTATCAAGGAACCTACTCATGAGAACACTTATGGGAACCATACACCTTCAATAGCTGGCTATTCCTCTCAACTATCGCATATACAAGCACACTCAGTTTAGTCAGACGTTCATATGTTGTTAATGAGGAAACTGAAGTGGTGAATGAAATAGTTGTTGAAATTCAATATGCCCAATCCCTCTGTCATGTGTATAGGGGCCTCAAACACACCCCAGCAGAAGTTTGGGAAGTGTTGGTAGACCCTTAAACTGTCTAGAATGCTTTGAAATACTACGTATTCCAAAGCTTTATAAAAAGCAATCAAATGATCATCCTAAGGGGCTGAAAAATTTTGGGAAAAGGGAAATGATGTTCAATAAATAACAAAAAAACGCCCTCTTCTTACACAAAGAAATAAAAGGCATAAACCACTTTGTTCATTAAATATTATTTTTAAAAATAATTTGCTATTGCAACACATATTTGGTACCACCACAATTGTAAGGATCTTATCTAATAAAAGGGTTGACCTATCTGGGACATTGATGGCATATTACTATCTAGAGAACGGGACCCCCCATTGAAGGGGAATGTACTCTCCATTCATTGTATTTATTTCTATAAAAGACCCCAAAATTAACAGAGAGCAGCCGCACATGCACGGCTAGCCTCTGTTCATCACTATGGGAGTTCTGATAATAGCTGAGTGCTGGCTTCGCTATTTTCGGTCCCATGGCAGTGAACTGGGAGCAAACCACGCAAGTGTTGTCTCCTCTCTACTCACTGCTATGGGACTGCTGTTGACACTCTCTGTTTAATTCAGTGATCCTGTTCTGAAAATAGGCAAAGTTCACAGAGTTTTATCTGACATTGCCTCCTAGCAATATGCCATCAATTTCCAAGATGGGAATACGCCAAAAATCTATGGTAGAATTGACTTTTTTCCTCTTCCCCTACACTATATTCCAGTGATGGTGAACCTTTTAGATACCGAGTGCCCAAACTGCAACCCAAAACCCACTTATTTATCACAGAGTGCCAACACCGCAATTTAACCTGAATACTACAGCACAATGTAGTATATCGTCCATATACTTTATTATTTAGCTATAATAGCCTGCCTACATTCAGAGTGTTGCCTGTGCTGTTCAAAGTGTGCCGTGCGCTGTTGAATGGCAGGAAAAGTTTAAGGCATATTGGTGCACTATAGACTTTTCCCAGGGTACAGGTGCCTACAGAGAGGGCTTTGAGTGCCGGCTCTAGCACCCGTGGCATAGCTTCACCACCACTGCTGTATCCTATCCTGTAAAAACATAAAAAATTTTATAGTTTTGTCTCTCAGAATACGGAAGCACACATTATTTATTTATTTATTAATAATAACAAATTTCATTGTGCTAAGGTATTAAAATGTAATGACACCAAACATATTGGGTATTAACCTATTTGCACTGATTTGTAAAGTAAAATTAAGCTGTTATTTTTACTGTATTTTTCTTTCCCATCTGCAAAAATGAATAAAAGGCAAATCAATGCTAACAAGAGCATAGACAACTACATTAATGGAAAACTATAAAAGCTATGGCTCTTAGAATGTGATGATGAAAAACAAAGATTTAAAAAAGATTAAGGGTTTATTTATTACAGACTTTAAAGACTACATACAAATTCTGACCCTGCATCAGACGTTTTCACGGATATTCTGTGCTCGAGGAAGAGTAAATTACTGTAACATCTAGCCCCTGACTGCTAGCAGCTTGAGCAGCACTGGAAATTCTAGGGGAGATTTATCTGAATAACTCAATGTAGGGAAGAGTAAAACCTAACTTTTATTATGATAGGTTTATAAAACAGACAAAGCATATATAAATTGTCCGTAAAGTTTTGGGTTCGATTTCGGTGTTCGCCGTTTAATAAAGCTTGTTGAAAGGCTGCAGGGCAGCCAATCAACAAGCGTTTAAGATATGTGCCCTTAGAAGCCATCATAGCCATGCCTACTAATGGCATGGCTGTGATTGGCCAGTGCAGCATGTGACCCAACCTCTATATAAAATGGAGTCACATAGCACTGCATGTCACGTCAGCTCTTACTAGTGTAGGGATAGGATGCTGCTGCTGTGAGGGAGAGATTAGGAAAGAATCTGATATCAGAGCTTGCTGTTAAATCTGCGATTTTTGTTGTGGGTGCAATTCAACATTTTTGTACCCTGCCCTGAGCCCAGTGACACAGAAAATTAAGTTTTAATCCGTCTGTTAATTAGGTGGGCATTGGCAGCCATTTTATGAAAGTGCAGTGCACTTGCACCTGCATATGTGCCAGGGACAATAATTTAATCCTGTTCTTGTAGTTCAGTGGGCGACATATACCCATTTTTTAAGTGCACCTGCACTGCATATGTGCCAGTGGAAGGGAAAATAATATAGGTTAATCCGTCTGTGAGTTCAGGGCCTCAGGGTTGACATATTAACATTTCTTTCTGTAAAGTACCCCTGTGCTGTATATGTGACACTGTAATCAATTCAGTAAATACATCTGTTAGATTCTGGGGGGACATATACATTTTTTTTTGCTAAAAAGTACGTTTGTGGACTGTGCTGCTTCTGTGATAGTGAAAGAAAATAAGTAAATCCATCTGTTTCATTGTGGTTGAAAAAAATCACCTTTTTTTTTGCAAGAAATTGCCTTTCTGGCCTGTGTTGTATTTGTGATAGTGAAATATAATCATTAAATCCATCTGTGACATTGTTGGTGAAAAAAATCACCTTTTTTGGCTAGAAAGTACCTTTGCGGCCTGCACTGCATTTCTGATAGTAAAATATAATCAGTAAATACAACTGTGACATTGTGGGTGAAAAAAAAATATCACTTTTTTTTTGCCATAAAGTACCTGTCACAGGGCACCAAAGGAGCACTCAGTATACCATCAGCCACAGACCTGCTGCTTAGCTTCAGGAGTGAGAATCTGTGTTTGACCTTGTTCCCAGGGCAACTTTGCTAGGGGGATGCTCCCTGCTCCTAGGTCTGCCTTGAGCGCCGAGCTTATCACTCAGTGCTCGACTAGTCTGTCTGTTGGTCATGTGTAGCGCTGGTCACGTCACATGACCCTCAGACCCCACTAGAAAATACATGCTGCCTTCTGACCACAGGTTGCCTGTTTATTCTAGGTTCCTGGCTATTTGTTGGACTTCTGAATACTCACCTGATCCTGTTCCCTGACGATCCTTTGCCTGCTCCTCCTGTACTGCGCATCCCTCCTGGTATTGTGACCCCGGCTTCTCCTGTTCATTCTTTGCTTAACCCTTTGTATTGCATAGCTTTCTTGGCTCTGAACCGGTCCGTTCACGTTCCGTATTTTGTCTTGTCTGTCTTCCCTGCACATATCCTAAGTAAGGGACTGTTGTCCAGTTGTCCCCTGACATCAGGACTCGTGAGGCAAGTAGGCAGAGCCAGGGGTGGGAGTGGAGCCCAGTGGTGAATATCCTTCCCCCTGTGTGTGTGTGGATGTGACCGTTACAGATTAACAGGCCCAATAACCACTGTATCATGAATCCTCTTGAGACCCTGACTGACCATGTCTCTAACCCAACACAGATGGTACAGGAGCTAGGAGAGAAACTCCGTTCTTTTGAGTTAGGGCAAGGTTGTTCCACTCCTCAGCCCTCCAGCCACATTTTGAGCCCCAGATCAAGCTCCCAGAACTCTTTTCTGGAGACCGGAAGCGGTTTGTCTCCTTTAAGGAGAGTTGCAAACTCTACTTCCATTTGCGCCCTGTGTCCTCCAGTCCCGAGAGCCAACGAGTGTGTATTATCATTTCTCTACTTCAGGGTGATCCCCAGGATTGGGCATTCTCATTACCTCCTGGGGCCATTTGTCTAACTTCTGTGGAGGGGATTTTTCAGGCCCTGGGTACCTTCTATGACAAACCAGACAGGGCCCTCGTAGCTGAGACGGCTTTTAGGGCACTGGATCAGGGCCATCTCCCTGCAGAGGAGCATTGCACCCAATTCAGACGGTGGTGTGTTCCCTCTGGATGGAATGAACCAGTCCTGAAGAGTCAGTTTAGGTCTTGTCTGTCTGATAATTTAAAAGATCTATTAGTCAGTTATCAAGTCCCAGAGAACTTAGAGGAGATGATGACCCTAGTTGTCCGACTTGACCGACAAGTTAGAGAGAGACGACAAGAACGACAGTTATGTTCTCAGATGGTGGTCCAGCCAGAGGCCTTTTCCAGGGACAACCCTGAGGTCTCCACCGAGTAACCCATGCAGGTTGGCATGACCCAGGGTTATCTTGGTCGCAGACGTGGAGAATGCTTCTACTATGGAGATCCTGGCCATTGGATCAAAAAGTGTCCTAAGAGGGTCCTCTCTGAAAAGTCTCCTAAGGCTTTTTGCTTTACCTACACCTATCCATGTCATGGCCATTAATGCTACTCCCTGATTTGTGGTACAGTGAGGTCATGTACCTGTGAAATTTCTCTAACCATGGGTGTGTGCCACTCCGAGATATGTTCTCTTTTAGTCCTAGAGAACCTACTGGTTGAGGTGGTACTAGGGTTGCCTTGGCTCCGTTTACATAACCGCACAATAGATTGTTCCAAAGGAGAGGGCTAATACAGTAAGGGCTAATACAATACCCTAAGTTATTAAGGAATATTCTGATGTATTCTCATCTCCCACTCCAGAGGTTCTACCCCACCCCCCATAGACCTTATGATTGCGCCATAGAGCTAATAGAGGGTGCCAAATTTCCAAAAGGATGAATTTATAATCTTTCTAAGCCCGAACGCAAGGCTATGGATGGTTATTTTAAGGAGAGCCTTGCAAAAGGGCAGATTGGACCTTCAGTCTCTCCTATGGGAGCAAGGTTTTTCTTTGTTAAGAAAAAGGATGGTGACCTTAGGCCTTGTATTGATTAACGGAGATTAAATAAAATCACTGTCCTAAATAGATACTCTCTTACATTGATTCCGGATTTATTTAACCAGGTTCTGGGGGCAACCTGGTTTTCCAAGATTGACCTGAAAGGGGCATACAATCTAATCCAAATCAAGGAGGGAGAAGAATGGAAGACAGCGTTCAATACTCCGATAGGACACTTTGAATATCAGGTGATGCCCTTTGGACTCAGCAATGCCCCAGCTGTGTTCCAAAACTTAATGAACGATATTCTTAGGGAGTTCTTAGGTAAATTTATTATTGTCTATCTTGACGACATTTTCATATTCTCTCCTGATTTCGAATCTCATGTGTCCCATGTCAAACAAGTATTAGAGTTGTTGAGGGAGAACCAGCTATCCACTAAGCAAGAGAAATGTGTCTTTGGTGTACAGGAGATACTGTTTTTAGGGCATGTTCTGACTCCTCACGCCTTTAAGATGGATCCTGGTAAAGTTTTGGCAATTAAGGAATGGGTAAGGCCTTCATCCTTAAAGGCCTTACAACGGTTTTTGCGTTTCACTAATTACTATTGTAAATTTATCATGAATTTTTCTGTAATTGCTAAACCATTGACCGACCTTACTAAGAAAGGGGCGGATTTGGAGAATTGGTCTACCAAGGCCATTTTTTCATTTGAAACTTTAAAAAAAGGCATTTAGTAGGGCTCCCATTCTGATCCAGCCTGATCAAGAGAGACTCTTTATTGTGGCGGTGGATGCGTCCGAGGACGGTGCAGGAGTAGTCCTTTCACAAGGACCTGCTAGCCTCACTAACCTGAGACCGTGTGTCTTCTTCTCCTGGAAATTCTCTCCCACGGAGAGAAACTACGACATAGGGAATAGGGAGCTGCTGGCTATTAAATGGGCATTTGAGGAGTGGAGGCATTTTTTGGAAGGGGCAAGGCATCGGGTAACTGTTGTCACTGACCATAAGAACCTAATGTTTCTCGAGTCTGCTAAAAGGTTGAATCACCGGCAATCCCGGGGGCTCTGTTTTTTTACCCGTTTTGATTTCTCCATTACGTTCAGGCCGGGAAGTAAAAATGTGAAGGCAGATGCATCATCTCGGAGCTTCCATGCTTTTCAACCCACTGAGGAACCGCCTGAATCCTTCCTACCAGCAAACATCTTCTTAGCGGCTCTAACCCAGGATATCTCGGCTCGCATTAAGGCTGAACAACATCTGGCATCGGCATCGACCCCAACAGATAAGTTGGTTGTTCCCGTACAATTTTGTCTCCAGCTGTTGAGGGAGTGTCATGATTTTGTATTTTGTGGACATCCGGGTTTTGAAGGCACTAAGGATCTGGTTTCTAGATCTTATTGGTGGCCCACTCTGACCAGGGATGTCAAGTCCTACGTTTCAGCCTGTGAGGTTTGTGCCAGGTCTAAGACACCTAGGACTTGCCCTGCTGGTAACCTACGACCCCAACCCATTCCCAGTAGACCCTGGTCCCATATCTCGATGGACTTTATAACTGACCTACCACTGGCGGAGGGTAAGACTGTGGTTTGGGTAGTGGTCGATAGGTTTAGCAAGATGGTTCATTTCATTCCCCTGTCTAAACGTCTGAATGCAAAAACCTTGGCATCTATTTTTGTGAGAGGGATTGTTTGTTTACATGGCATCCCGGAAAATATTGTTTCTGACAGGGATGTGCAGTTTGTGTCCAAATTATGGAGGGCTTTCTGTCAAAATGTAAAATTTTATTGTCTTTTTCTTCCACCCACCATCCTGAGAGTAATAGGCAGACTGAACCCCTTAATCAGTCTGTAGAACAATTCTTGAGTTTGTAAGTACTGATGACCAGCAATTATGGGTCAAATTCCTTCCATTGGCTGAATTTGCTTTTTTAATAACCGTGTCAATTCTTCTTTTGGGGTCTCCCCTTTCTTTTGTAACCATGGTTTTCATCCCCGTTTTCATTCTGGGTCGTCCGTCTCCTTCTCTAACTCCCAAGCGGATAAACTCTCCTCTGAACTGGGCAAAGTTTGGGCCCGGGTTTAATCGAACCTAGAAAAGGCTCAAAGCTCTCAAAAACTCAAGGCCGATAGGAGACGTTCCAAGGGGGTGAACTTTCAGGTTAAGGATAAAGTATGGTTGTCCTCCAAGAATCTATGTCTCAATGTTGCTCCTCGTTTTATTGGACCGTACAAGAGCACGGAGGTCATTAATCCGGTATTGTTTAGGTTTGAGCTGCCCGAGTCGTTCCACATTCATAATGTATTTCATAAATCTCTTCTTAAAAAGTATTTTGAACCTGTTGTATCGTTGGAGGCCTCGCCTTCACCGGTTCTTGTTGGTGATGCTGTCCAGTATGTGGTGTCTAAAATTGTGGATGTCAGGAGGGTGTGTAATTCCTTACAGTACCTGATTCACTGGAAGGGATATGGACCCGGAGAAAGATCTTGGGTACCCGCCAGGGAGGTCCATGCTCCTAGACTTGTTTGAAAAGTTCATTTAGAACACCCTGAAGTCTTGAGTTCCGGTGGACTCTCGTAAAAGGGAGGGTACTGTCACGGGGCACTAAAGCGCACTCGGTCTCCCACCAGCTGCAGACCTGCTGCTTAGCTTCAGGAGCGAGGGTCTGTATTTGGCCTCATTCCCAGGGCAGCTTTGCTAGCATGGAGGCTCCCTGCTCCTAGGTCTGTCTTGAGCGCCGATTTGATCACTCGGTGCACGACTAGTCTGTCTGTCGGTCATGTGGCGCTGGTCACGTCACATGTCCCTCAGACCCCACTATAAATACAGGCAGCCTGCTGACCACAGGTTGCCTATTAATTCTAGGTTCCTGGATATTTGTTGGACTTCTGAATACTCACCTGATCCTGTTCACTGATGATCCTATGCCTGGTCCTCCTGTACTGCGCATCCCTCTTGGTATTGTGACCCCGACTTCTCCTGACCATTCTTTGCTTAACCCTTTGTACTGCGTAGCTCTCTTGGTTCTGACCCAGTCCGTTCACGTTCCGTATTTTGTCTTGTCTGTCTTCCCTGCAGATATCCTAAGTAAGGGACTGTCGTCCAGTTGTCCCCTGTCATCAGGACTCGTGAGGCAAGTAGGGAGGGCCAGGGGTGGAGGTGGAGCGCAGTGGTCACTATCCTTCCCCCTGTGTGTGTGTGGACGTGACCATTACAGTACCTTTGCGGCCTGTGCTACATTTCTGATCGTAAAATATAATCAGTAAATACCACTGTGACATTGTGGGTGAAAAAAATCACACTTTTTTTTTGCTAGAAAGTACCTTTGCGGCCTACACTGCATTTGTGATACAGAAAGAAAATCAGTAAATCCATCTGTTTCATTGTGGGTGACAAAATCACCTTTTTTGACAGAAAATACCTTTGCGGTCTGTGCTGCATTAGTGATAGTGAAAGAAAATCAGTAAATCCATCTGTGACATTGTGGGTGAAAAAAATCAAAATTTTTTTTTTTTTAAATAGAAAGTACCTTGGTGGCCTGTACTGCATTTCTCAGAGTGAATTATCATTAAATACAACTGTAACATTCTGTTTGAAAAAATCTCCTTATTTTTGCTAGAAAGTACCTTTGCGGCCTGCACTGTATTTGTGATAGTGAAAGAAAATCAGTAAATCCAGCTCTTGTGGGTGGACATTTCCCCTGTTATCAGGCCAGTCATTCACAAGTGGCTTGGAGGGTGTGTTCCTGCTGAACTGCATACCTGACTGGAACATATATTTAGTAACTTCAGCGGCGTTTAGATTGTTGGGTGATCTATACCCCTTTTTTCTTTCAAAGTACCCCTGTATTGCATACCTGACTGGGAAATATGTTCTGCCGATTCGGTGGTGTTTAGATTGTTGGGTAATCTTTACCCCTTTTTTCTTTCAAAGCACTGCATACCTGAAGGGGAAATACATTTTGTAAATCTGTCTGTTAGTTTGGTGGGTGAACGCAAAGAATGATGAGAGCATCAAATAAGGGACGTGGCCCTGGTTGTGGTGCTGCTGGTGTGGGTGGAGCTCCTGGTGCAGGGAGAGGACATGGTCAATCTGTGTCAGCTACATGCCCAAATTAACACCTTCCTCAGGTGCACGTAGGCAACAAAATGTTCAGCGTTATTTTGTAGGCCCGAATAACGGTGTACGAATGGTGAGGTGAGAACAAGTAGAGGCGGTAGTAGATTGGGTGGCTGACAGTGTCTCCAGTTCCTTCACCTCGTCTCCCACCCGGTCCACTGCTGAAAGCACAGAGTTGGCACCTGCTGCCCATGGGCATCTGTCTTTCACCTCACCCCCTTTCAAATCAGCCAAGCAGTCTGAGCCGCAAGTCATGCCGCAGTTTCTTATGCTTTTTGATGACTCTGCTGGCAGCGTTTCCGAGGATGGTCCACATAGCCCTGTCCCAGAAGTGAAAGAGATTGAGTGCACCGATGCCAAATCACTTATATTTTAGGATGTGGACATGGGAAGACCACTGCAGCACGTCTCTGATGATAATGACGAAACACAGGTGCCAACTGCTGCAGCTTTCTGCAGTGTGCAGACCGACAATAAGGGAAGGGGTGAAGAGTGGGTGGAAGATAATGTGGAGGATTATGAGGTCCTAGACCCCACATGGAATAAAGGTCACGCGAGTGACGTGTGCTGTTTGGAGGAAGAGGTAGTGATTTTACAGCGCCAGCCGCACAGCAAAAGTGAGAGCAGGGTGCAAAAGCAGAGCGGCCGTACTCTAGACAAAACGCCTGCTACTGCCCACCGCACTTAGGGACCGAGCACACCAAAGCCAGCTCTAAGGAGTTCTCTAGACAATGTGCTGATGACAAGACACGAGTGGTTTTCACGCTGTGCAATCAGAACCTGAAGCGAGGCATAAACATTCTAAACCTGAGCACCACCTGAATGACCAGGCATCTAAATGCAAAGCACGAGCTGCAGTGGAGTAGAGATGTCGCAAACATAAAATTTTACGTTGTCGAACGCGAACTTCCGCAAATGTTCGCAAACCGGGCAAACCGCCATAGACTTCAATAGGCAGGCAAATGTTAATGCCCACAGGGACTCTTTCTGGCCAAAATAGTGATGGAAAAGTTGTTTCAAGTGGACTAACACCTGGACTGTGGTATGCCGGAGGGGGGTCCATTGCAAAACTCCCATGGAAAATTACGTGGTTGACGCAGAGTCGGGTTTTAATCCATAAAGGGCATAAATCACCTAACATTCCTAAATTGTTTAAAATATCCAGTATGTGTATACTATCAGGTATGATGTTGTATTGATCAGGTACAGACCAAACTCTGACAGACCAATCTCCCCGTTTAACGCACCACAAACAACCACAAACAGTCCATCTGCACAACCGCAAACTCCACATTTGCACAAGGTTGGATACCAAGCTAGCCTTGTCCACTTCCTTGTACTCACTGATGTCATTGAACGTCTCTTCCTCCACCCAGCCACATACAACACCAAGGGTCCCTAAAGGTGACAACAAGCCCCCTGGACGCCTACTGTGGTTGGTCTTTCACCTCCTCAAAGACAGCTTCCTCCTCTGACTCCTCTTCTTCAGACTCCTCTCTCTGCGTTGCCACAGGTCCAGCAATCAACGACGACAAGTCTGCTTCTGGTGGTGATGGTGATCACAACTCTTCCTCTTTTAATGCTCATCTATGACCTGATCCAGCACTCTTCGCAGGGCATGCTCCAGAAAAAAGCATATGGGATGAGGTCATTGCGTTGGATTTGACTGACCAGAATTGTCACCTCCGCAAAAGGACGCATGAACCTACAGCCATTGTGCATGAGCGTTCAGTAACGTAGCTAAAAGATACCCAGCTACGCAGATTTAAAAAAATCTGTTATTACCAGTTTAATCTATGTTTTGTGCCCTTTTGTATTTTCCAGGCAGAAAGTGTATTAAAACATTGCGGCTTGAACCCTAGTTGATGGCGCAGAAGTCACGTAAGTCATCCGGCATGCAGAGATTAAATACAGCAGCGTGTGGACCATTTTTAGCCCAAGGCATCTCATCAGGCCTTTTTTAGTCAAATGTATCCCCTACTGTCAGTCCGTTCGGTATCGACAACTCATTCATCTTAATGAAGGTGAGGTAATCTAGACTTTTTTGACCTAGGCGACTTCTCTTGTCAGTGACAATACCTACTGCTGCGCTGAATGTCCTTTCTGACAGGACGCTTGAAGCGGGGCAGGCCAGAAGTTCTATCGCAAATTGGGATAGCTCAGGCCACAGGTCAAGCCTGCACACCCAGTAGTCAAGGGGTTCATCGCTCCTCAGAGTGTCGATATCTGCAGTTAAGGCGAGGTAGTCTTCTACCTGTCGGTTGAGTCGTTCTTTGAGGGTTGACCACGAAGGGCTGTGGCGATGCGTAGAACTCAAAAAGCTCTGCATGTCCTTCATCAACAACACATCTGTAAAGCGTCCTGTACTTGCCGGCGTGGTCCTGGTAGGAGGAGGTTTACTGTAACCTCTTCCCCTGTTAGATTCCCGTTGTGCACTGATATCACCCTTATAGGCTGTGTAAAGCATACTTTTTAAATTGTTTTGGAACTGCTGCTTCCATTTTCGACTTCTGGTGTTTCGGTAACATTTCAGCCACTTTCTGCTTATACCGGGGGTCTAGTAGCGTGGCCACCTAGTACAGGTCATTCTCCTTCAGCCTTTTTGTACGAGGGTCCATCAACAACAGGCATGACAGCATGAAAGACCCCATTTGCACAAAGTTGGATGCCAAGCTACTCATCTCCTGTTCTTCGTCCTCACTGATCTCATTGAAGGTCTGTTCTTCCCCCCAGCCACGTACAACACCACGGGTTCCAGATAGGTGACAACAACGAGCACCCTGGGATGCCTGCTGTGGTTGGTCTTCCTCCTCCTCAAAGCCACATTCCTCCTCTGACTCCTCTTCCAGCATTGCCGCAGGTCCAGCGAGCAATGATAAGGCTGTTTCTGGTGGTGATGGTGACCACAACTCTTCCTCTTCACACTCATCTATGGCCTGATCCAGCACTCTTCACAGGGCATGCTCCAGGAAGAAAACAAATGGGATGCGGTCGCTGATGGTGCCTTTGGTGCGACTGACTAGGTTTATCACCTCCTTAAAAGGACGCATGTCCATCAATGTGGCAAGAAAATTCCCAGCTCCGCAGAGGCTGTCCTAGCACCCCAGTCATACAACTACTTGTTGATGGCTTTTTCTTGTTGGAGCAGATGATCGAACATTAGGAGTGTTGAATTCCAACGTGTCGGACTGTCGCAAATCACGCGCCTCACTGGCATGTTGTGAATATTGGAAAATGGCGCCATGGCCGTGTAGGAACGCCTGAAATGGCCACACACCTTCCTGGCCTGCTTGAGGACTTCCTGTAAGCCTGGGTACTTACACACAAAGCATTGTACAATCAGATTCAACACATGTGCCATGCACGACACATGTATCAACTCAAATTCAATGCTGCCAACAGATTGCTTCCATTGTCACACACCACTTTGCGGATCTCCAGTTGGTGCGGGGTCAGCCACTAATCCACCTATGCGATCAGGGCGGACAGGAGTGCTGGTCCGGTGTGACTCTCTGCTTTCAGGCAAGTCAACCCCAAGACGGCGTGACACTGTCCGGGATGTGGAATAGCCACTGGGGAGCTGGGGGGGTGCAGTTTATGTGGTGCAAGACACAGCAGCAGAAGAGGACTCAGCCGAGGAGGTTAGCAAAGAGGATGGAGTAGGAGGAGTAGAGGAGGTGGCAGCAGGCCTGCCTGCAAGTCGTGACTGTGTCACCAACTCCGCTGCAGAGCCCCGCACTCCATGTTTGGCAGCCGTCAGCAGGTTTACCCAATGCGCAGTGTACGTGATATACCTGCCCTGACTGTGATTTGCAGACCAGGTATCAGTGGTCAGATGGACCCTTGCCCCAACACTGTGTGCCAGACATGCCATGACTTCCTTTTCCACAATAGAGTACAGGTTGGGGATTGCCTTTTGTGAAAAAAAATTTTGACGGGGTACCTTCCACTGCAGTGTCCCAATAGCTACAAATTTTTTGATGGCCTCAGACTACACCAGCTTGTATGGTAAAAGCTGGAGGGCTAAGAGTTCCGACAAGCTAGCTGTCAGACGCAGGGCAAGGGGGTGACTCTGTGACATTTGCTTCTTACGCTCAAGCATTTCCTTGACAGACATCTGACTCTGGGCAGATGAGCAGGAACTGCTGAAGGTGAGAGGCAGAGTGGTGGGTGGTTGAGAGGCGGCAAGGAGGACAGCAGTGGTTGACTTGGCTGAAGATGCTGGTGGTGGCAACAGCATGCGTTGATTGGCGTTCTACCTGGCTGACCCCGTGTGCCAATACATGCTTTCTGACTGTCCCACTAGCTCCTTGCGACGACCTTCCCCTTGCTTCCATCTCATCTCCTCCTCCTCTCTGTCTCCGCATCTGAACTTTCCCCCTGTTCTTCTTCTATTCGACCGGGCACCCACGTGAGATCCACGGACACATCGTCATCATCAACCGCTTCACTTATATCTGACAACTCAGCAAAGGAAGCAGCAGTGGGTACAACATCATCATCATCACACTGTATGTCCATTTGTGTAATGCTGCCTGACTGAGACACATCCCTGTTATCTACATCCTCTGGCAATAATGGTTGCAAATCACTCATTTCTTCCAACTGATGTGTAAATAAATCCTCTGATAGATCAAATGAAGCGGCTGTGGTGCTATTGTTGGTGGCGGCGGCGAGTGGGCAAGTGGTAACTTGAGGGGCGCCAAAGCTGAGCTGGAGGAGGATGGTGCGTCAAGGTTCCGAGCGGAAGCTGTAGAAGATTGGGTGTCCTGTGTAAGCCAGTCAACTATGTCCCCAGAATTTTTCGAGTTCAGGGTAGGTGGCCTCTGAACACTGGGCATTATTCTAGGGCCAAAGGAAATCACAGCACCACGACGGCCCTTGCTGGGTGGCCTGCCTCTGCCTGTCTTTTTTTTTGATTAGTGGTACTAAGCATGCAAGGTACTGTGCCACCCGATATGAGTGGTGGGCACTGGCAGTGCGTACAGTACAGTCTGTGTGGGCCTGACATATACTGGCAGGGAACTGAAATTATATTAAAGGGTAAACATTAAATGACTTTTTTATCTGCAAGGTACTGTGCCACCCGATATGAGTGGTGAGCACTGGCAGTGGGCACAGTACAGTCTGTGTGAACCTGACAGCAACTGCAATATAATATATATATATATATATATATATATATATATATATAAAAAAAAGCAGACTGATGTACTAGCCCTAAAACTGGCTTTTTTGTGTGCTGTAAGGATGCTGTCTTTGAGGACTGGAGTGGACACAGAACTTTAGTAGCTAACGCTTTCGCTAGAATCCCTATATTAATTCAGCAGCAGCAGCACTCTCCCTGCTCTAACTGACACTGCAGCTTCAGAATGAATCTAAGATGGATGCTGTCCTTGCTGTTTGATAGGAGGTGGGAGGGTCTGGGAGGTAGGATATGCTGATTGGCCGCAATGTGTTCGCCCGCCGCGGCGAACGCGAACAAGCGATGTTCGCCGGCGAATAGTTTGTGACATCTCTACAGTGCAGTAAACACCTCAAAAACCAAGAAAGGTCTCATGCTCTTCCTGTTCCCTCTTCTGCCGCAGTCTCAGCCTCTTCTTCCCCCTCTAGAGTGAAAGTGGCACCTGCCACCCAGCAAACAGTGGATGTGACAGCAACACCACCACCTGCGTCACCAAGCATCTCCACAATGTCCAATGAAAGCGTTCAGCTGTCCATCTCCCAAACACTGGAGAGAAAGAGGAAGTACCCCCCTACCCACACACGATCCCTGGCCCTGAACGCCAGCCTTTCAAAATTCCTGGCCTTTGAAATACTGTAGTTCCGTCTGGTGGAGACGGACATTTTTAAAAACCTTATGGCAGTGGCTGTCCCACAGTACGTGGTTCCCAGTCACCACTACATTTCCAGGAAAGCCATCCCTTCCCTGCACAACCAAGTGGCGGACAAAATCAGGTGTGCACTGTGCTATGCCACCTGTGGCATATGTCCTTCTGCCACTGAGGATTGCAGGGCATTTCTCTATGCCTCCTGTTGCCTCCTCCTACTACTCTGCTTCCCCCTTCTCACACCTCCTCATCTGCTCAGCATAGCACCTTCACCACCAACTTCAGCACAGCCAGGGGGAAATGACAGAAGGCTGTCTTGAAACAGTCTGTGGGAAAAAACCCACACCACGCAGTAGCTGTAGACAGGCATGAAACAGACCTATGAGTGGCGGGTGCCACTGAGCCTTAAGCCTGGCCTGGGGGTGTGCGATAATGGGTGAAATCTCGTAGCAGCTCTGGGCCTAGCCGGTTTGATGCACATCCCTTGCCTGCCGCATGTGCTGAATTTGTTGGTGCAGAAATTCCTAAACAACTACCCCGATATATCAGAGCTGCTGCAGAAAGTGCGGGCCGTCTGTGTGCACTTTCGGCATTCTCACCCTGCTGCTACACGCCTGTCTGAGCTGCAGCATAACTTTGTCCTTCCCGCTCACCGCCTCATATGTGACGTACCCACAATGTGAAACTCCACCTTGCACATGCTGGAGAGACTGCGAGCAGCAGCAGGTGATAGTGGAGTTTCATCTGCAGCATGCACAGGTGAGTCACTCTGCGGAACAGCACCATTAAGTGGGCCTCCATGCGAGACCTGTGTGCCATGTTGCACTGTTACGAGTACTCCACCAACATGGCCAGTGCCAATGACGCCATTCTCAGCGTTACTATCCCACTCCTGGTCTCCTTGAAAAAAAGCTTTGGGCGTTGAGGGAAGAGGATCTGGCACAGGAGGAAGAGGGATCATTTCCACGGTTATCCGGCCAGTCATTCACAAGTGGCTCTGAGGGTGGGTTCCTGCGCCAACATAGGCCAGGTACACAATTGTCCAGCCAGGGCACAGTTCTGAAGGATGAGGAGAATAAGGAGGAGGAACCGTGTCCACAGCAGGGTGGCACTCGAAGCAGCTCAGGGCCATCACTGCAGCGTGGCTGGGGTGATACCGAGAACACAGACAATACACCACTCACAGAGGACAGCTTGTTGTTGCCTCTGGGCAGCCTGGTACACATGAGCGACTACATGCTGCAGTGCCTGTGCAACGACTGCCGAGTTGTCCACATTCTAACCAGTGTTGATTACTGGGTGGCCACCCTGCTTGATCCCCTTTACAAGGACAACGTACCGTCCTTAATTCCCTCACTGGAGCTTGATCTGAAGATGCACTACTACAAACTAACGCTGGTAGATACGCTGCTGATGGCATTCCCATCTGACAGCGGGGCCTCAGTGGGAGCACAAGGCGAAGGCAGAGGAGGAAAAAGAAGTCACCAATGCAGCTGAAGCACCGCCAGCACCTCAGAAGGTAGGCGTAGCTTGGCCGAAATGTGGAAAAGCTTTGTCACCACGCCACAACAATTAGCACCACCAGCTGATATGGAACGTCTTGGCAGGAGGCAGCATTTCAGCAACATGGTGGAACAGTATTTGTGCACACTCCTACACATACTGACTCATGGGTCTGCCCCATTCAACTTCTGGGTCTCCAAATTGGGCACATTGCCTGTGCTTGCCCTTTACGCCTTAAAGGTGCTGGCCTGCCCTGTAGCCAGTGTATTGTCTGAACGTGTATTTAGCAATGTAGGGGGCGTTATCACAGACAAGCGCAGCCGCCTGTCCACAGCCAATATGAACAAGCTCACATTAATTGAAATGAACCAGGCATGGATCCCATAGGACTTGTATGTACCTTGTGCAGAATAGACTTGTATACCAGCCTCACCCAGCCTTTGTTATACTCCAGCACACTTTCTCTTTGTTCTTTTCTATATTTCCCTATGTTTTGGGGTCTACCCAATTTAAATAAACAAAATAAAAATAAAACTAGCAAAAACAAATTACAGTGTTGGCGACTACCACCTCCACCACTGCTTCCACCTACACTGCCACTTCCACCGCCTCCTCATCCTCCTACTCCATATGGCCCTCATCCTCCTAGTTCAAGATTATTTTTTTTAAATTTATATGTATTTTATTTTATTTAATTTTAAGTAATTTCCCTATCCACATTTGCCGAACTATGTGGGGAAGTTCGGACAAACCCGAACTTCCAGGTGTCCGCTCAACTCAAGTTCTGATCTGTTACTTTGAGTGACAAATGCAGTTTTCATTTACACAGTTTTATAAATCTGCCTTATTGTAAATTGAAAATTAGAGATATCCTATTTTGTCCTGGCCAAAATAGGCATTTGAAAAAAGAAAGAAACAAATATATATCCTGTCAGGCATTTCATAATAAAGTATTGTATGATTTAGTAAAGTAGTTTGGCTTTAGATGACCATTTTCATATGCAAAGCTTTATATTGCAGACATCTGAATGCTACACAGCAATTGCCCGGTGCCTGGTTTTAAGACAAGAAGAAAATTCTGTTGTCAAAAACTGACAAGTGGGGATAAATGATGACAAATGAAGGTTCAAAAAAGCAATGGTCTATAGAATTGTTTAATTTCCTCTTCTGTTTTTCTTTCTGTTTAGTTTATTTAAATAAATTTGAAATATCAGAGTTTGATAGGAAAATAGATGAGCTGTCAAATATCCCAATATACCAACAATATACACCTGTAATGAAACATGAATTACATCATGGATTATTAACTCAAATCAAAACTCTGAATATTAATGTGTTAAAGGGTTTCTGGGAAGCTTATATTGTTAAATCAATTATAGAAAGTTACTCCTTTTAAAAAATTTAAATAATGTAGTGTGTATGTAAGATACCATAGAAGAGTATCCACACAGTTATCCTGATATTTTTGAATAAAAAATGTGAGCAAAAGGCCTTTATAACCTTAAAGTGCTTGTCCCATAATCAACACATCACCTATCCACAGCAGCTTTTAATAATTTGGTGGGAAGGTGGTGACTAGCACAACTGCAGCAACTTTTTTTTTTTTTTTTTTGGAGGGACAGACTAACTGCAGCAGCTTTTAGTAGTTTTGGGGTTGAACTAGCAGCACTGCAGCAGCTATTATGCAGAATGATTTTTATTAGCATTGGGGATTAATTAGCAGCACTGAAGAAGACTTTAGTAGTTTTGGGGGCAACTTCCAGCACTGCAGCAGGGCAAATAGCAGCACAGAAGCATATTTTACTAGTTTATGGGGCTGGCAACAGACAACACTGCAGCATTTTAGTAGTATTGGGTGGACAGCAAATAGCAGGTCTGCAGAAGATTTTAGTAGTTTTCCCAATGGGGAGCCATAATCATGAAAGGTGACTGTGACATGAATGACAACATTTCAGATGTGCCGACCAATCATTGGTACTTAGGGATTTCAGTGCAAGGGTGCTGATGTGCAAACTCTGAATTCTGTCAGTCCTGAACTATACCCCTCCAAAAAGCACTGGTGGCCACATCAGAGACAAAGACAGAATAATTTTATCCAAGCAAAAAACAGACTGCTTGAATCTAGTGACAACTGTTCTCATCCTGTGGTGGTAAGAGGATTCAGTACAAACCCCTTTACACAAATTTTTCTTAAACTTCAGATCGAATTCCACTTTGGATGCTTCGATTCGCTTAACACTACAGGCAATTATCATTATTATTCAATGGAATTTGATCTGAAGTTCAAGAAAAATTTGACTCGCCCTGAATGAATCGCTTTTTTCTTTCTAAAATTGCTGCTTTATGTGTTAAAAAGTGAACGTAAGAAGTCAGGAATGCACTATGACTAGAGTTGAGCGAACCCGAACTGTAAAGTGAAGCATGTGCCCTTAGAAGCCATAACGGCATGGCTGCTAATGGCATGGCTGTGATTGGCCAAGTAAAGCATGTGACCCAGCCTCTATATAAGCTGGAGTTACGTAGCGCCGCACATCACTCTTCTCTAACTAGTGTAGGGAAAGGCTGCTGCTGTGAGGGACAGATTAGGCAAGAATTCAAGTGTTCTTGGTGTACTGCAATCTTCAAACTACAGCGATTATGGAGGGTGCTATGCTACATTTTTGTACCCAGCCCTGAGCCCATTGACACTCACAAAAAAACTTTTAATCCATCTGTTAGTTAGGTGGGCGTCGGCAGTCATTTTTGCCAGTGCAGTGCCCTGGCAACTAGATGTGAGCTGCACGTGTGCCAGGGACTTTATGTCACCGCCGGTTCTGGGAGACGGTCGGTCAGAGGTTCCTCCCTGTCTTGTGTATGACGTTTTTTGTTTTGGTTTCACTTTGCTCAGTTCCTTTCTCTCCCTCAGCTGCCTCTTATATTGATTAATTGGTTTCCTTTATATTCCCTCCCTTACTGCTTCTCCGTGCGGTTTATATTACTTCCTGGATGAAGTGTGTGCTGCTGAAGGCTGCAGTTGTTTTGCTCTAAGATAAGTGCTTTCCGTTTACTTTGTGTTTTGTTTACTGGCTTGAGTCTAGGTGTCCCTTTGTATTCTGTGCAGGGAGCTGGTGGCCGTTCCCCTCACTACTATAGGGAATTCAGGTGTCAATCAGTTATAGGTACAAGGGCATGTATCTGTCTACCACCGGGACTTGTACATGTGCACAGTAGTTTGGGAGAGTTCTTAGGGATTTATAAGGCTCTGGTAGCTCAGGTGGAGGACAAATTCCCTTTTTGGCCAGTCAAGTACACTTGGGCTATGCAGTGCATACCTGGCTGTGAATATTATTCTATTACATTAGTCTGTCAAATATTTTTCTGACCTAAAGGAATTTTTTTTATATGTATGCTACAGGCACTGCATATCTGACAGTCCAATAAAACCATTAAATACTGCAGTTAAATGCTGTAAAAAGCACACTTTTTGTGCTAGATAGCATAATTGCGTTCTACGCTGCATATCAGATATTCCAGTTAACCAGTGAAACACTGAATTTTTATAGTTGGTTTCAAAAAACACTGCTATAGTGCCACATAGTACATTAGTGGCTTGGTCAGCATTTCAGATATTTCAATTAAACAGTGAAATACAGCATTTTTATAGTTGGTTGAAAAAAACACTGCCACATGGCACAATAGTGTTCTACGCTGCATTTCAGATATTCCAATTACCGTATTTTCCGGCATATAAGACGACTGTTTAACACCTGGAAATCTTTTTAAGAGTCGGGGGTCATCAGGCTCTCCCTCTTATGGTAACTCACGTCTGTGCGGCGCATTGCTTATGCTTATGGCATAAGTAGTGCACTACACAGACATGTGAGTTACCTCACATGTCTGTGCTGCACATTGCTTATGTAGCATAACCAATGCACCACACAGACATGAGTTACCGGAAGAGGGAGAGCCCACCTGTCTGGTGCTTCTTGAAATGGACCGGCCGGCTGCATTTCTGACAGTCCATTGACAGAAATGTATTGTATTTATGACACCAGCACAGCGTTACTGTTAGTGAACTTAATTGTTGACTACTGGCAGATAAATTGTCACCTGAGATAAACCATCTGTTAGTTTGGTGGGTGAACGCAAATAATGAGGAGAACGTCAAATAAGGGACGGGGCCCTGGTCGTGGTGCTGCTGGTGTTGGTGGAGCTCCTGTTGCAGGGAGAGGATGTGGTCAATCTGTGCAAGCTACACACCCAAATGAAACACCTTCTTCGGGTGTGAGTAGATGACAGAGCCTTCAGCGTTATTTACTAGGCCTGAATGCAGAACAAGTACAGTCGCTAGTAGATTGAGTGGCTGACGGTGCCTCCAGTATCTTCACATTGTCTCCCACCCGGTCCATTGCTGAAAGATCAGAGTTGGCACCTGCAGGCCATGGGCATCTATCTATCACCTCAGCCCCTTGAAAATCAGCCAAGAAGTCTGAGCCCCAAGTCATGCAGCAGTCTCTTATGCCTTTTGATGAGTCTTCTGGCAGGGTTTCCCCAGGCAATCCACCTAGCCCCAGAAGTGGAAGAAATTGAGTGCACCGATGTCCAACCACTTATGTTTGAGGATGAGGACATGGGAAGACCACCACAGCATGTATCTGATGACGAAACACAGGTGCCAACTGCTGTGGCTTTCTGCAGTGTACAAAACAACAAGGAGGGCAGGGGTGAAGACTGGGTGGAAGATGATGTGGAGGACGATGAGTTCCTAGACCCCACATGGAATCAAGGTCATGCGACGGGAAAAGGGAAACTCAGTGGTCGCACAGAGCCACCAGCACAGCAAAAGAGGGAGCAGGGTGCAGAAGCAGAGCGGCCGTCCCCTAGACAGGACGTCTGCTACTGCCCACCGCACCCATGGACCAAGCAGGGGGAGGGGGAGCTCGACGCGTTTCGGGGTCAAGTAAAACGACCCCTTCATCAGGAGCAATTACAAACAGACATGACAGTGGGATATTTATACAATAAAGAAAAAAGAACAAACCGCCAAACCAAGCGCAAGGAAGCGTCACTTCCGGTTCGGATGGCGTCATTTCCGGTCTTCGTTATAAGACATATAATGTATCCATAGTGCTGTTACAATTTGTGTTTAAACATTGTATGGGCTATAAAATAATTGGAGGGGTGGATGCAGATTAAAATGAATATATAAAAGAACTATCCGATTAGCAAAAAAACGGATCAAAGCACCTTTAGTGATGCAACTTCCTGTTTCCATGATGATGCGCTTCCGGTGTGCGTTCCACCTTGGAATGCACCGGAAGTGTCGGGCTCAGATATGGGAGCTTCCGATCCTTATGGTGATGCGCTTCCGGTGCGTTCCAACTTGGATTTATGGCAGTTAATGGGTGGTACTAAGTGATTGACAGATTCTGAAGGATGATAATAATCGTATATGATAGCTTAATTCCAGAGGGGATTATGTTTGGTGGAGTGGAATTGCATTTGCATGAGGTGTTGGGCTTGGTCATGGGATATGAGCATGCATATTAGTTAATGGGTGGCATAAGGTGATTGACAGATTCTATGGAGTAATAATAATTATATAGTATATAATAGCTTAAAGAAGATGAGTTTTAAAGAATATGAGTTTTAAAGAATAGGGATGGGGGAAAAAAGGAAGGGAAAACAAGAATATATGATAAACTGATATGAAAACATACATAAATAATAGATGATGGATCATATCCGGATATTAAAATGTGTTACGGTGGATGAATAATTGGGATATTAAAATCAGAGTAGGGTTAATAGATGTATAACTAAGAGATATGTAAAGTAAGGGTAAGGGTAAAACATTGGGAGTAATAGAAAGGAAATGATGCGTTGGGGATATGAGGAGTAGGACATAGTTTTGGGGTGGAGTTTCTGTTGGGGGGGATAGCTTATCGCATGGTTTAATAGTTAGAATACTCTAAGCTTTTGTTTAACCCAAATGGGTACAGTGTGTTAAGTTTAAAGATCCAAAACATTTCTTTTTGGCAAAGTTCTGGGTGGGATGAAGAAACCATTTCTATGGGGGTGACCATGGGGTCATCAGTCATTCCTTCATGTTCCGCAAAGTGGCGTGATACACTGTGTGTGGGGACTTTTCTGTTAATATTAGAGCGATGCTCACACATCCAGTCTCTCAAGGTTTGGGTGGTCCTGCCAACATACTTAAGGCCACATTTACAACTGAGGAGATAGATGACATTTCTGGATCCAGAGTTGAGCTCTTGTTTGAGTTGCCACGGGCCCGCTTTATTTTCTAATGAAATTTCTTTTGTGCCGTGGGTTATCATTCTACAGCACTTGTATTTTTTAATGCCACATTTGAAAACTCCTTTTTGAAGTGGGGTCTTGGGTGTATGGTTTAGGGGCTGGAACTTGGGGCAAGAAGGGGCTAGGATATTCTTGAGAGTGCGCGCTCTCCAGAAAGTGATGCCTGGTTGTTTTGGGAGAATATCTCTTAAGATGGGGTCTTTTAAAAGGATGCCCCAATGTTTTGAGAGTAGTTTTCTGATTATCTGATGTTGAGTGCTGTACCTGGTGATAAGATTGAATTGGTGCGGGTTCTGGTCAGCGTTTTTAGTTTTGTTTTTGTTGGGGGCAACTGATAGGGCTTCTTTTTGATCAAGTTTAAGGACCCGTTGACTAGAGATCTTGATTAGACTTTTTGGGTAGCCCTTTTCTAGGAAACGGTCTTTGAGTAGGCCTATTTGCTTTGTAAGTTTTTTTTTTATCTGAGCAGTTCCTCCGGATACGTTTCATCTGTCCAAAGGGTATATTCTTTTTCCAATTAGCATGGTGACAACTGGAATACTAGAGGTAGCTGTTGGCATCAACTCTCTTGAAGTGGGTACTGGTACATATTTTGTTATTGATGAATTCTATATGGATATCTAAAAAGATAGCTGTCTTAGGGTCAGATTCAGAAGTGAAGGTTAGGCCCCAATCGTTCTGATTAAGTGTCGGAGTGAGGTCTAGAAGATCTTGGGGAGAACCTCCCCAAATGAAGTAAATATCGTCGATGTAACGTCTGTATAAGATGATGTTTTTGTTTGTTAAAAGGCCAATGCGCTCTTCAAAGTGACCAACAGATTAGCATAGGCTGGGGCAAATTTCGTGCCCATCGCGGTTCCTCTGGTTTGTAAATAAAAAGTGTCACAGAAGGTGAAATAGTTGTGCTCTAGAATAAAACTGATTGCTTCTAAAATAAACTCTTTCTTTTTGCACTGTTATGGAGGCATCTGTGGAGTACACTCTGTTATGGGGTCCTGTTGTGGACACACTGTTATGGGGGACCTGTGGAGGATATACTGTTATGGGGAATCTGTAGAGGACAGACAGGTATGGGGATATCTGTGGATGACACTGTTATGGGGGTGATCTGTGGATGACACATATATAGCGTCTTATGATATACATATGTGTCATCCAGAGATCCCCCCATAACAGTGTCCCTATGTAAATAGTGACCCCCAATACACCAGGCCCTGCGCACAGCAGTAAAATGAAGTTATGTAATGCTTATTCTTTATTAAAGAGGACCTTTCATGGGTCGAAACATTGTAAACTAACTATCAGGATATGTAGCGTGGCACCAAGGGATCTCACTGCACTTACTATTATTCCTGGGCGCTGCTCTGTTCGCCCCCTGTGGCCCCTCGTATATTCTCCCGCTCTGTATGCTAATTGCTAGCATCAGAACAGGGAGGAGGAGCCTGCCCTTTTTCTCAAAGGAAAAAAAACCTCACCTCACCTTTTTTCTTTACATGGTTAAATTATCACCCAAGATGGACCCCTTGTGAGAAAAATCTAGAATATAATAATCTATCCAAGTAAAGGATCTTCGGTCATGAAAACTATCAATCATGTAACAAAAAAGAGGAGTTAATACATATAAACCTTCCATTCTTTAGTTAGAGATTTATCTTCCACTTTGTCTCCATTTAGAATTTAGAAGAACCTTATTTATACATGTTTTGCTGATTTTAATGTCTTTTCATTATTTGAAGCTATCAAGCAATATACTTATTCATAGTGTTGAGCGAACAGTTCGATAATAGTTCGGGTTCGTACCGAATTTTGGGGTGTCCGTGACATGGACCCGAACCCGGACATTTTCAAAAAAGTTCGGGTTCAGTGTTCGTCGATTATTTCCCGCTTTCTGAAGGGCTGCACAGCAGCCAATCAGCTAGCGTTTTACTTCTTGCCCTAAGAGCACATCACAGCCATGCCTACTAATGGCATGGCTGTGATTTGCCAAGTGCAGCATGTGACCCAGCCTCTATTTAAGCTGGAGTCACGTAGCGCCGCACGTCACATTTCTCTGATTAGTGTAGGGAGAGGACGCAGCTTCTATCAGGGCGAGATTAGGCAGGTTAAAGTCAGCAACAGCACCTAATGAACGGATCAATTTACAGCTGAGAATCATTGAACTTCTGCTAGTTACTTGCTCGCTGGTTTTTAGGCTGCACAGAGCGTTTTTCTGTCACTTATTTTCTGGGTTGATCGGCGGCCATTTTGTGACTTGTGGTGCGCCAGAAGAAGCTGCCACCACCAAGTCCATCAATCCATCAATACTAGTTTTTTTTTTTTTGCTATATCCTACATCAGGGGCTTGGCTGTGCTAATTGTCACCCCTAGAAACTCAGGAAAGAAATTTCTATATTTTATTAAGGGGTTAAATACAATTGCCCAAATACCAATCCCCTAAATCTGGTGTTCCAACTTTGGCTAGACAAATATAATACTGTCTGCTGTCTGGCAAAGGATAGATTATTTTCTGGGGTTAAATTCAATTGCCAAAATAGCAATACCATAAATCAGTGGTTTCAGCTGTGGCTGGCAAAATAGAATAGTGTCCGAGGTAACGCACACACGTACAGACGCACGTACACGATTCTTGAATAGTTGTATTATCGCGATAATAAAACTAACAGTGTAAAGTTGACTGTATTGCTCTAAGTTATATTCGCGTACGAATATAACTTCTATTACAGCACACCAATACTAAAACTGACTAAGAGACAGCTTTAAGTTCTATTCGAACGCGATTGCAACTTTGGAACTTAAAGTGGTGTACGATTTTAAAAGTTGAGTACTAAAAAGTTGGAATCGCAATGCGATTCTTATGTATTTGCTTAATCGCATTGCGATTACAACTTTGAGCTACCGATCACCATGGAACGCCTCCTCAGTAGAATGTACTGTCGGATGTGAGAATTAAGTTGAAATCGCAATGTGATTATTATACATCTGCTTAATCGCATTGCCGTTTCAACTTAGCATTGCTAAATAATTCCATCCATATTCGTTAACTTACTGACTCAGTAAGTTAACGATATGGATGGAATTATTTAGCAATGCTAAGTTGAAATCGCAATGCGATTAAGCAAATATATAAGAATCGCATTGCGATTTCAACTTAATTCTCAGATCCGACAGTACATTCTACTGGAGGAGGCGTTCCCATGGTGATCGTTAGCTCAAAGTTGTAATGGCAATGCGTTTATTGCGGTATATTATCCCTCTGGGTGTCTTTTACAGCATTTTTAGTGCCCAAAAGTTCGGGTCCCCATTGACTTCTATGGGGTTCGGGTTCGGGATGAAGTTCGGGTTGAGTTCGGATCACGAACCCGGACATTTTCCGGAAGTTCGGCCGAACCTCTCGAACCCGAACATCCAGGTGTTCGCTCATCTCTACTTATTCATATATTGAATAGGCCTTATTATCTCTTATAGTATTATTCAGAAATTTTTTATGTTTTTATAATTTTACATAAAAAACGCATTAAACCACTTAAGCCCCCCTAGCTTAAACACCCTTAATGACCAGGCCACTTTTTACAATTCCGCACTAGACTACTCTCACCGTTTATTGTTCCGTCATGCAACTTACCACCCAAATGAATTTTACCTCCTTTTCTTCTCACTAATAGAGCTTTCATTTGGTGGTATTTCATTGTTGCTGACATTTTTACTTTTTTTGCCATTAATACAAATTTAGCGATATTTTTGCAAAAAAATGACATTTTTCACTTTCTGTTGTAAAATTTTTAAAAAAAAACTACATTTCTATATAAATTTTTCTCTAAATTTATTGTTCTACATGTCTTTGATAAAAAAAAGTCCAATAAGTGTATATTTATTGGTTTGGGTAAAAGTTATAGCGTTTACAAACTATGGTGCAAAAAGTGAATTTCTGCATTTTGAAGCAGCTCTGACATTCTGAGCGCCTGTCATGTTTCTTCAGGTGCTAGAATGTCAGGAAATATAAATACCCCCAAATCACACCATTTTAGAAAGAAGACACCCCAAAGTATTCACGGAGGGGCATGGTGAGTTCATGTATCATTTCATTTTTTCACAAGTTAGCGGAAAATGACACTTTCTGAGAAAAAAAAAAAAAAAAGTTTCAATTTCTGCTAACTTCTGGCAAAAAAAGAAATCTCAGACGGACTCACTATGCCCCTCAGTGAATACCTTGGGGTGTCTACTTTCCGAAAAGGGGTCATTTGTGGGGTGTGTTTACTGTTCTGGCATTTTGGGCAGGGCTAAATTGTGAGCCGCCATGTAAAACCTAAAGGTACTCGTTGGAATTTGGGCCCTTTGCGCACCAGGCTGCAAAAGTGTCACTTATGTGGTATCGCCGTACTCAGGAGAAGTAGGGCAATGTGTTTTAGGGTGTATTTTTACATATACCCATGTTGGGTGAGAGAAATATCTCTGTAAACTGACAACTTTGTATAAATTTTTTAAAAGTTGTCGTTTACAGAGATATTTTTCACACACAGTATAGGTATATATAAAAATACACCCCAAACACATTGCCCTACTTCTCCTGAGTACGGCGATACCATATGTGACACTTTTTGCAGCCTGTGCAAAGGGGCCCTAAAACTAATGAGTACCTTTAGATTTCACAGGGCATTTTTACGCATTTGGATTCCAGACTTCTTCTCACGCTTTAGGGCCCCTAAAATGCCAGGACAGTATAAATACCCACATGTGACCCCATTTTAGAAGAAGACACCCCAAGGTATTCCGTGAGGGTATGGTGAGTTCATGTAAAATTTTATTTTTGTCACAAGTTAGTGGAATATGAGACTTTGTAAAAACAAAATAAAAAATAAAAAATATATCAATTTCCGCTAACTTGTGCCAAAAATAAAAATTCTGTGAACTCGCCATGCCCCTCACGGAATACCTTGGGGTGTCTTCTTTCCAAAATGGGGTCACATGTGGGGTATTTATACTCACCTGGCATTTTAGGGGCCCCTAAAGCGTGAGAATCAAATGCGTAAAAATGGCCTGTGAAATCCTAAAGGTACTCATTGGTTTTAGGGCCCTTTGCGCATCTTGGCTGCAAAAAGTGTCACTCATGTGGTATCGCCGTACTCAGGAGAAGTAGGGCAATGTGTTTTGGGGTGTATTTTTACATATACCCATGCTGCGTTTGAGAAATATTGCTGTAAACGACAACTTTTTACATTTTTTTATTCAAAGTTGTCAATTTACAGAGATATTTCTCACACAAAGTATGGGTATATGTAAAATACACCCTAAACTACATTGCTCTCTGGTACGACGATACCCATGAGTGACACTTTGCAGCCAAGATGCGTAAGAGGACCTAAACCAATGAGTACCTTTAGAGAGGGCATTTTACGCATTTTTCTTCTCACGCTTTAGGGCTCCTAAAATGCCAGGGCAGTATAAATACCCACGTGTGACCCCATTTTGGAAAGAAGACACCCCAAGGTATTCTGTGAGGGGCATGGCGAGTTCATAGAAGATTTTTTTGGCACAAGTTAGCGAAGTTGATTTTTATTGTTTTTCTCATAAAGTCTACCTTTCTGCTAACTTTTGACAAAAGTAAAATTTTCATGGACTCACTATGCCCCTCAGCGAATACCTTAGGGTGTCTTCTTTCCAAAATGGGGTCATTTGTGGAGTGTTTGTACTGTTCTGGCATTTTGGGCGGGGCTAAATTGTGAGCAGCCATGTAAATCCTAAAGGTACTCGTTGGAATTTGGGCCCTTTGCGCACCCAGGCTGTAAAAAGTGTCACTCATGTGGTATCGCCGTACTCAGGAGAAGTAGGGCAATGTGTTTTGGGGTGTATTTTTACATATACCCATGCTGGGTGAGAGAAATATCTCTGTAAATTGACAACTTTGAATAAAAAATTTAAAAAGTTGTCGTTTACAGTGATATTTCTCACACACAGTATGGGTATATGTAAAAATACACCCCAAACTATGCCCTACTTCTCCTGAGTTCGGCGATACCATGGTGACATTTGCAGCCAAGATGCGCAAAGGGGCCCTAAAACCAATGTGTGCCTTTAGGATTTCATGAGCCATTTTTACGCATTTGGATTCTCACACTTTAGGAACCCTAAAATGCCAGGGCAGTATAAATACCCCACATGTGACCCCATTGTGGAAAGAGACACCTCAAGGTATTCCGTGAGGGGTATGGCGAGTTCACAGAAAAAAAAAATTTGGCACAAGTTAGCGGAAATTGATTTTTTTTTTTTTTTACAGTCTCATATTCCACTAACTTGTGACAAAAAATAATATTTTACATGAACTCACCATACCCCTCACGGAATACCTTGGGGAGTCTTCTTTCTAAAATGGGGTCACATGTGGGGTATTTATACTGCCCTGGCATTTGAGGGTCTCCGCAATCATTACACGTATGGCCAGCATTAGGAGTTTCTGCGATTCTCCGTATATTGAGCATACGGGTAATGAGATTTTTTTTCCCGTTCAGCCTCTGGGCTGAAAAGAAAAAAAAATGAACGGCACAGATTTTTTCATTCGCATCGATCAATGTGGATGAATAAATCTCTGCCAAAAAATGTGCAAAAAAAAAAGTAGTAAGGCCCCATTCACACGTCCGCAAAAATTCTGCGGAATAGATGCCGACCCAGGCATCCAACGAGGAACAGACCGACCGCCCGCAGGACGCAATCCTGCGTGAGGCGGTCGGCAAGAGGTTAATACCGCATCAGAACCGCATCTGTCGGTTTTTGCGTTTATTTTGGAAAACATTAGAGAAACTTCAGCTAATCACTCCTGATAAAGGTTTTTTCCCTGCAAGGTTGCTTTTTATAATTTTTGAGTTATTTTATATCGCTGAACTTCCTCCCCAAAATCCATCTGGATCCAGCCCAAGGTTAGGAAAAACAAACACCTCTATAAATAAAGGCACAAGCATGGAGGGCATCAAACCACTGAGGAAGGCATAAATAAATCCCAAAAAGCGTTTGGTAGATGATCCTCATATATGTATAACATCTAATTGTACAAAGAAAGACTATGGCCAAGATCTTAGTACCTAATATGAATTACAACATCTAGAAATTCGCCAATATATTATCTGCTGAAAAAGTGCGAGACCAGTCCGGGAGGAGAAAGAAACATGTGAATGTGGGAGCCACTGAGGACAAGTCGGCGAAACAATACCCTTAGTGTCTGCTACTGGAGAGTACTCCACACAAGATCCAGCTTGCGGACTCACTTAAGTTGCCGGTAAGGGAGGCCACGTAGGTCGCCGCCTGGCTCATCAAACTCCGTGCACTATTCGGAACAGAGAGCAGCTTGAAACGTGAGTACCGGACAAGTATAATATTGCACCGAGCCCCATAAGAATACTAAGGACAACTCCATATATCATTGTATTCTATTGACAATATTTCGATTCTTCTCAATTATTGCGCCACAATGTGGAATTTTATTTACGCAGTCTTAAAGATAAAACTATAATAATTTAGCCACATTCTAACTCTGCCGTCGAATATATCAATTGGATTAAGAGGACTGTATGAAGCACAGACTAATCTATAAGAGTACATGTTTTAACTATTTGAACTTAATGAACTAAGATTGATGTTATATTCAGTTTAAGATTGCAATTGGTGATAATATTTTATCCATCAAGCTCACCACATATTATATATAAGTGTATTTTGAAGTTACTGGTGACATCGCCAATATGGCTGGTTGGTGCTAGTGACATATTTATCAATAACTAGTATAAAATAGCCATTGATTCCAAACATCTATGAGTGCCCCACCATATCTTATTTTTTATATATAAAATTATACTTCATAATATGTGGGAAACTACTACTGATGTTTTAGCCATAATATATTTACATATAGTATAATAAATTATATATTCCAAATATATAATAATATGTGTAAATATATTAAGGCTATATATATATATATATGTATATATATATGTATATATATATATATATATATATATATATATATATATATATAAAGTCTAGCCTCTATTTCTGAAAAAGTTTGTGATGGGATTTGAACTCACAGCTTTTGCATTGCAGCTCAGAACTTTAACCACTACACTATATAGCTGCATATCAAGAAACTTATTTAAAAAAATGAGACTTCTGCAGTATAGGAAAATGTATTAGTAGTAAGTATTCCTCTGCAGTAGTGTTGAGCGAACAGTTCGAGCATCGTTCGGGTTCGTACCGAATTTTGGGGTGTCCGGGACATTTTCAAAAAAGTTCGGGTTCGTTGTTCGTCGATTACTTCCCGCTTTCTGAAGGGCTGCACAGCAGCCAATCAGCTAGCGTTTTACTTCTTGCCCTAAGAGCCCATCACAGCCATGCCTACTAATGGCATGGCTGTAATTGGCCAAGTGCAGCATGTGACCCAGCCTCTATTTAAGCCGGAGTCACGTAGCGCCGCACATCGCACTGCTCTGATTAGTGTAGGGAGAGGACGCAGCTTCTGTGAGGGCGAGATTAGGCAGGGTAAAGTCAGCAACAGCACTTAATGAACGAATCGATCTACAGCTGTGAATGATTGAACTTCTGCAAGTTACTTGCTCACTGGTTTTTAGGCTGCACAGAGCGTTTTTCTGTCACTTATTTTCTGGGTTGATCGGCGGCCATTTTGTGACTTGTGGTGAACCAGAACAAGCTGCCACCAAGTCCATCAATCCACCAATACTAGTTTTTTTTTTTTGCTATATCCTACATCAGGGGCTTGGCTGTGCTAATTGTCACCCCTAGAAACTCAGGATAGCAATTTCTATATTTTATTAAGGGGTTAAATACAATTGCCCAAATACGAATCTCCTAAATCTGGGGTTCCAGCTTTGGCTAGACAAATATAATACTGTCTGCTGTCTGGCAAAGGATAGATTATTTTCTGTGGTGAAATTCCATTGCCAAAATAGCAATACCCTGAATCTGGTGTCCCAGCTGTTGCAGGCAAAGTTTCATAGTGTCCGCCAAAACATATATTTTGTTCTGGGGTGAAATTAATTTGCCAAAATAGCAATACCCTGAATCTGGTGTCCCAGCTGTTGCAGGCCAGGTTTCATAGTGTCCGCCAAAACATATATTTTGTTCTGGGGTGAAATTAATTTGCCAAATAGCAATGCCCTGAATCTGGTGTACCAGCTGTTGCAGGCCAGGTTTCATAGTGTCCGCCAAAACATATATTTTGTTCTGGGGTGAAATTAATTTGCCAAAATAGCAATACCCTGAATCTGGTGTCCCAGCTGTTGCAGGCCAAGATTCATAGTGTCCGCCAAAACATATATTTTGTTCTGGGGTGAAATTCAATTGCCAAGATAGCAATACTATAAATCAGTGGTTTCAGCTGTGGCTGGCAAAATATAATAGTGTCCGCCAAAACATTTATTTTGTTCTGGGGTGAAATTCAATTGCCAAAATAGCAATACGCTGAATCTGGTGTCCCAGCTGTTGCAGGCCAAGATTCATAGTGTCCGCAAAAACATATATTTTGTTCTGAGGTGAAATTCAATTGCCAAAATAGCAATACCATAAATCAGTGGATTCAGCTGTGGCTGGCAAAATATAATAGTGTCCGCCAAAACATATATTTTGTTCTGGGGTGAAATTCAATTGCCAAAATAGCAATACCATAAATCAGTGGTTTCAGCTGTGGCTGGCAAAATATAATAGTGTCTGCCAAAACATATATTTTTTTCTGGGGTGAAATTCAATTGCCAAAATAGCAATACCCTGAATCTGGTGTCCCAGCTGTTGCAGGCCAAGATTCATAGTGTCCGCCAAAACATATATTTTGTTCTGGGGTGAAATTCAATTGCCAAAATAGCAATACCCTGAATCTGGTGTCCCAGCTGTTGATCCCACAGTGATCCTTGATCGAAGCCATGATTGCCATATAACCCCAGCATGGGTACAATTTATTGCCACTTATACTACATGATTTTAAAGGAATGAAAATGTTGTATATTTTTCCCAATATGCTCATAAGTTATCATAACCAATTAACTAGAGAAGGGGAATATCATTGCAACCCCTTGTTATCTAGAGTTTTTAAATTTCCATATTGTATTGTTCCACATGCTTAACTGAACATTGCCTTGACATTGCCTTCTGTAAAACATAGAAATTGTAATACTATGAAATAATGGAATCCATTAATACTGTTGTAAACACTGCCGGCTTCTTCTTTTAACATAACTGAAAAGACAATATGTACCCATTCTGAGACAGTTAAAATAGAAAAGCTGCTTCGTGAATAACCAGGATAGAGCAGCAGATGTATTCATTTGGTTGTATCCTAAGCTCTTGTATTAAACAGCTCTCATTATTTTAAAGAATTTTCAAAAATAAAGTCCATTAGAGTCTGGCCTTACTTATGATTTATGTCTATAGTTTTAGTTAATGTGCCCACAGTTATAATTTTAATGGCAGAAAGCACAATAATGAATACCAGTAAACGTATAATGACTGCATTTCAATTCAAATTTCTCAACATGTCAGAAGATACAATGTTTCAGTGCTTATATCTGAAGTAAAAGTCTGGTTTCTACAAATATTAATAATATTTATTTTTATATCATTGGAGGGCATCGCAATAGAGAAACCTATTAAAAAGAAATGGAAAAAACAAAGCACTAAAATTTGTCAGTTGGATACAGATATAAAATCATTGCATTTCTACAATTAATCTTATGCAATAGTAATATATATATGTGTATATATATGTGTATATATATATATATATATATATATATATAACTCCAACAAATTGGCGCAGCACTCCTTAGGTAAAGTGAACAAAATAGTGTTTATTCACACATGTTTAACACAGCAACGTTTCAGCTCTCTCACAGAGCCATTTTCAAGCCAAGTGAATAATACATATCAACAGAGTATATTTATACAAAATTCATTATTGATTACACATGTGTATCATTAAAATCACGTGATAAATACTCTAAAAAAATCCGATGTGTCATTAATTCATTCTGTGCAAAGTTCATCCAAGGAGCCCCATGTCCCGCTCCACCGGAACAATTGGTAGTGTATAATAAAGTACATAATACAGAAAGTGAAAGTGCGCTTGTGCATATATATAAAATAGCAATATGGCCCAGACAATGAGTGATTCTTTTGCCCAACGGGGGTACCCTAGGTCCCTATTGAATAGGCATATGACAAAGGTAAAATCCATTCCAAGGGAAGAATTAAAAAAGGGGAGAACTAAGCGAGCAATGGATAGGATCCCTTTTGTGACTACATATAACGAATATCCCCAAAAATTGAACAAATTATTAGAAGGCATTGGGGGTCAATACAAAGTGAGTTCCCTCAAATAGAGTCTTTTAAGAATGCTCCAGTCATGTCATATAGGAGAACGAAGAGTATTAAAGATCAATTAGTGAGGGCTGTAATTCCTATGAAAAAAGAAACAAGACAAATGTACTTCAAAACGATGAGCACTGGCAGTTACCCTTGTTTGACTTGCGTTAACTGTAAATATATGCACAAAGGACAATATTACATACACCCCAGAACACAGGAAAAATACAAAATCCATCAGTATTTGACCTGTAGTTCATCATGGGTTGTGTATGTAATATGGTGCCCGTGCAAATTACTATATGTGGGGGAAACAACTACAGAAATGAAAGTAAGGCTGAACAATCATAGACAGAGTATTAGGGACGGGAGAAAGGATCTCCCAGTCTCTAAACATTTCTTTGAAAAAAAACACAAAGAACAGGATCTGCGGTTTATGATCCTGGAACATATAGAGATGTCTAAAAGAGGAGGCGATAGGGAGGTTCGCCTCAAAAAATGTGAACTGAAGTGGATCTTTAGTCTCAATACGTTGAAGCCTATGGGGCTCAACGTGGATTTTAGGGTTACCACTGGTATGTTCAGATAAAGACCTTTCTGGGGTACCTTTGAAACCTAGTCTCAATGTAACCTTTTGGTTTGCGGATCATTGTAGCAGGTGAATTATGCAATTTTTTATATAATTTGCGGTTATTTTTTGTTTTGTGAGACTAGACTGCTAGAGTAGCAGGAAAAGATAGGAGGTAATTTTACGTCTAAGGCTGGTATATACTTTATGATAAAGACGGTGTATTGACATAGTCTGTGTTTGGTATGATGTGACTTCATTTAATATAGTGTCAGATTCACAGTGGGTGGATATATGGACACGGGTTGATCCCGTGTAGGTTCATGTAGATACATGCTTGCCCGATCTATTGCCCCTTAGTGACATGGACGAGTCCCTAGTGGAATGAGGATGCGCAGGCGCGATGGTTCAGTCGCGGCGAGCACAGCTCTTCCTCCTGCGAGACGAGACATGGATACAAGGAGGCATGCGTCGGGCGGAACGTAGGGCATGCGCAGTGAGAGGAGACGCACGCCGAGCACGGTGAAGTCTCCATCTTCAGTGAATATATGCAAAGTGACTCAGACTAAGGTAAAGCTAACTTATACAATCACTGTTCTCCTATCTTATTTTCCAGCATGTCCTGGATATGATGCAAGCCAGGTTGACTCTTTTTATATATATGCACAAGCGCACTTTCACTTTCTGTATTATGTACTTTATTATACACTACCAATTGTTCCGGTGGAGCGGGACATGGGGCTCCTTGGATGAACTTTGCACAGAATGAATTAATGACACATCGGATTTTTTTAGAGTATTTATCACGTGATTTTAATGATACACATGTGTAATCAATAATTAATTTTGTATAAATATACTATGTTGATATGTATTATTCCCTTGGCTTGAAAATGGCTCTGTGAGAGAGCTGAAACGTTGCTGTGTTAAACATGTGTGAATAAACACTATTTTGTTCACTTTACCTAAGGAGTGCTGCGCCAATTTGTTGGAGTTTTAAAGAGACCCCGCAACCAGGGGTGGACGCGTGCACCATTGGATCATTTACACTGGAGGAGTGCTGCCTGATTTTGACTTTTATTATATATATATATTGTGGTAAGGTGCAAGGTGTCATATGCGATGGCAGGTACGTGTCACCGAGGTTGCTGGCCTCGGTGAGGTGAGAGCCGGGTTTTTGTCTGCAGCAGCTAGTGCTGTTTTGACTCTTTTAAATAGCATGGCTGCAAAGCCGATCCGGGCCGGCTCTTACTGGGAGCAGCTAAAGAGTAGGGTGGGTGGCTGCTCCCCACGGTCCAGTCCGAGTTTTGGGCTGGGTATAAAACACAGCCATCAGCTGTGTCTGAGGTGATTATCCTGGAGCCTGCTAACAGGGCTGAGGAGTTCTCTGTGCTGGAGGACGGAGCTCAGCAAGGTGGTGTTTCCCTGCAACCTGAAGGAGGAATCGCCTGCGGCTGAACCGACTGCTAGGTGTGAACCCGCACTTAAACCACCCAAGGTGACTGGACCCTGTGTTGGCCTGTTTTTGGTTTTGCCACATGATTTCTGTTGTGTGTGAACTGTCACCAAGAGACTGTTTTCATTTCTGGTGTGCAAGTGTGAATAAAACACTGTTTGATGCACAATCTGGACTCCTTGTTTTGCCTCTAAACTGCACCCGCACCGCTGTCTACCAGAGCGACTCCCCACATTTGGTGTCGGATGCGGGCATGCGCAGTGAGGCTGGCGTGAACGCCGAACTTTGTTTTTGCTGAGCAAAAGTGAATGTCCTATATTAAGCCGGCAAAGTTGCAGCCTGTGATCCCCGACAAAATGGAGGCGGCTGTGAAAGCCCTCATAGAGGCTAACGTGCAGCAGCGGGAGACCAACCAGCTACTGCTACAGCACGTGATGGCGTTGCAAGCGGCAGGAGCGTCCCACCGCGTCCACGATGCCCGGAAAGCTGTCCGTGCCGCGATCCCTAAGATGACCCCCTCGGATGATGTTGAGACCTATCTGGCGGTGTTCGAGAAGGTGGCCGTGAGGGAGAAATTACCCCGAGAACAGTGGGCAGAGGTCGTCGCTCCGTTCCTGGCGTCTGGACCCCAGCAAGTTTTTTTTGATTTGGCAGACGACCAGGCTGCTGACTATTCCACGGTGAAGGGGGAGATCCTGGCCAGACTGGGGGTAAACGTGTTGGTCCGGGCTCAGCGTGTCCACCAGTGGGACTTTAACGTGGCTGAACCCGCCAGGCCGCAGTACTATGAGTTGCTGCACAGGTTGCAAAAATGGCTGCAGCCTGAGGTTCTGAGTCCGACTGCTATGCTGGACCAGCTGCTGGCTGACATGTTTTGGAGGGCCTTGCCTTACCCCTTCAACACTGGATCGGCCAGGTATCCCCACCAATGCCCTTGAGATGGTCGACCTGGTGGAACGATATGAGGCCACCAGAAACCTGCAGGGGGTTCTTTGGGAGGGGGCCAGTCAAACCCCGCAAATCTCCACCCCAGTCCCGGCGGCCGGCCAAACCCGCCCGGGAGGTACCTCTTGCAGATCCGTCCCCAGTGGTCTGCTGGCAGTGTCGGGAGCCTGGACACATAAGGGCCAACTGTCCACAGTGGGGGAACCCATGGAGACTAATTATGGGTACCGGGCTTCCATGTATGCCCGGAGACTGTGTGCGACCGGCATCCCCGAGACAATGGACAGTCGCCATCTGTGCCAGGTGCAAGTCGGGGATAACCTGGCAGTGGCGCTGTTGGACTCAGGAGCCTGGTAACCCTGGTAAGTGCTGCCCTGGTACAGCCCACCCAGTATACGGGCCGGAAAGTTGGGGTGGTGTGCATACACGGAGACTTAAAGGACTATCCCACTGCTGAAATGTCTCTGTCCACGGCGGCCGGCACCTGGACTTGTGAAGTGGCGATCTCCGCCAAACTACCGTATGAACTAATAATTGGGAGAGACTTCCTGGTTTTCCGTCACTATGGCCTGAGGTGAAAGTGACTAATAGCCCTGAGACAGGGGTAACTCCTAGCAGAGTGGCCTGGTTCCTGTGGGAGGCCAGAGCCCTGGGAGCCCGAGTCCGAAGGGCCTGCGGTAGGGGTGACCACCACTTCTGTGATAGAGGGGGAGACACCCCCACTGAGTGTAATGGTGGGAGACATGGAGGACTTGCCACCAGGTCCTGAGTTGGCAGACCTCCACGTCTCCGGAGATAATTTTGGGACCGCCCAACACCGGGACCAAACCCTCACCAGGGCCTGGGAGAATGTGCTGAAATTGATGGTAAACCCCAGAAACCAGGGGCTGAATTAATGTTCCCACGATTTATTGTTCTGCAGGATATGTTGTATCGGGTGAACCAAATCCGAGGTGAACCTGTTGAACAGTTGGTGGTGCCCACAGCGTATCGCAAGCTTGTCATGGAGCTTGCCCACCAACATGTTCTTGGGGGACACCTGGGGTGGCAGAAAACCCAGGACCGCATACTGCAGCGGTTTTATTGGCCCGGTGTGTTCAAGGAGGTAGAAGATTATTGTAAGTCCTGTCCAACCTGTCAGATAACTAGCCCCCAGCCACATTTCCGTAGTCCTCTGGTACCTCTGCCAATTATTGAAGTACCGTTTGAGCGAGTCGCTATGGATTTAATTGGGCCTGTACCAAAGTCTGCCAGGGGCCACCAACACATTCTGGTAGTTCTCGACTATGCCACTCGGTATCCGGAGGCGGTGCCTCTGCGACATACCTCAGCTAGGCTCATTGCCAAAGAGTTAATGGAGATGTTTTCCCGTGTGGGCCTGCCTAAAGAGGTTCTGACAGACCAAGGGACCCCTTTATGTCCAAAGTAATGAGGAACTGTGTAAATTGTTGCGTATAAAGCAGTTACGGACGTCCGCTTACCATCCGCAAACAGACGGTCTTGTGGGAGAGGTTTAACCAAACTCTAAAAAATATGTTAAAGAGGGTGGTGTCTAGAGATGGGAAGGACTGGGATCTGCTTCTGCCCTATCTCATGTTCGCAGTGCGAGAGGTGCCCCAGGCCTCTACTGGGTTCTCGCCCTTCGAACTGCTTTATGGCAGACACCCTCGGGCCTGTTGGATATCGCCAAGGAAGCATGGGAACAACAGCCTGTCCCCCACAAAAGTGTCATTGAGTATGTCGCCCAGATGCAGGAACGGATGGAAAGGGTGTTGCCCTTGGTCCGGGAGCATATGGAGGCAGCGCAACAAGCCCAGAGTAGGGTGTACAATCGTCAGGCTCGGGTACGGGACTTCAATCCGGGAGATCGGGTTTTGGTTCTGGTACCCACCCTTGACAGCAAATTCCTAGCTAGGTGGCAGGGCCCCTATGAGGTGATCGAGAAGTAGGGGAAGTAATTACAAAGTACACCAGCCAGGCGGCGCAAGCCGGAGCAGGTGTACCACGTGAATTTACTTAAGCCGTGGAAAGATAGGGACGCGGCCGACGACCCCAGCCCCGGCCAGGGCTTCTAGGTGAAAAGGGTCCAGCCCCACAGTTCGAGGCCTGTGAAGCCGTAACCACGGTAAAATTGCAGACAGCCTGTCTTCCAAACAAGTTCAGGAAGTCAGGGAGTTCCTCAGTCGGAACACGGATGTGTTCTCGGACCTCCTGGCCGCACGTCTCTCATCCGACATGACATCGTCACTGAGCCTCAGGCCAAGGTCCGGTTAAAACCATACCGGGTACCCGAGGCTCGGCGGCGGGCCATCGCGGAGGAAGTGCACTTAATGTTGAAGCTCGATGTCATTGAGGAGTCGAAAAGTGAGTGGGCCAGTCCCATAGTCCTAATACCCAAGCCGGATGGGACGCTGCGGTTCTGCAACGACTTTCGCAAGTTAAATGAAGTATCCAAGTTTGACGCTGTATCCCATGCCCCGAGTAGACGAGCTTGTTGAAAGTTTAGGACAAGCTCGTTATTTTTCTGTGCTGGACCTCACTAAAGGGTACTGGCAGGTACCCTTAACGGAGTCGGCCAAGGAAAAACCGCATTTGTTACCCCGCAGGGCCTGTATCACTACAAGGTGTTACCCTTTGGCCTGCATGGCGCCCCGCCACTTTCCAAAGGTTAATGGACATAGTGCTGCGACCACATCGTCGGTACGCCTCGGCCTACTTAGATGATGTAGTCATCCACAGCACCGACTGGGAAAGCCATTTACCCAAGGTGCAGGCGGTAGTGGATGCCCTGAGGAAAGCCGGACTGACCGCTAACCCAAAGAAGTGCTCCATAGGGTTAGAGGAGACGAAATATCTGGGATATGTAATTGGGCGGGAGTTATCAAACCTCAGGTAACTAAGGTAGAGGCCATTCGTAACTGGCCCCGACCGGTCACCACCAGGCAGGTAAAGTCGTTCCTGGGGATTGTAGGTTACTACATGAGGTTTGTGCCCCACTTTGCCACAATAGCAGCGCCATTGACAGACCTGTTGAAGGGGCGAAAGTCTGGGAGGCTTAGCTGGAGTGAGAAGGCGGAGGAGGCTTTCTCCACGTTGAAGTCGGCCCTGTGTGGGTCCCCGGTTTTGGTGACACCCGACTTCAACAAGGAGTTTGTCGTACAGACCGACGCCTCGGAGGTAGGCCTCGGTGCGGTACTGTCTCAGGAGGTCAACGGGGAAGAACATCCCGTTGTCTTCCTGAGCCGTAAGCTCAGTCCCGCCGAGTCCAGATATAGTATAGTGGAGAGGGAGTGCCTGGCTATCAAGTGGGCACTCGAATCTCTCCGCTACTACCTGTTAGGGAGGAGGTTCCGTCTGGTGACCGACCATTCCCCCTCAAATGGATGAGTCAGGCCAAGGAGAGGAATGCTCGGGTCACCAGGTGGTTCCTATCTCTTCAAAATTTCAAGTTTTCCGTGGAACACAGGGCAGGCCGCTTGCAGGGCAACGCAGATGCCCTGTCCCGCGTCCACTGCCTTACGTGTGTTCACCCCCTCAGGGTTGAACAAAGGGGGGTATGTGGTAAGGTGCAAGGTGTCATATGCGATGGCAGGTACGTGTCACCGAGGTTGCTGGCCTCGGTGAGGTGAGAGCCGGGTTTTTGTCTGCAGCAGCTAGTGCTGTTTTGACTCTTTTAAATAGCATGGCTGCAAAGCCGATCCGGGCCGGCTCTTACTGGGAGCAGCTAAAGAGTAGGGTGGGTGGCTGCTCCCCACGGTCCAGTCCGAGTTTTGGGCTGGGTATAAAACACAGCCATCAGCTGTGTCTGAGGTGATTATCCTGGAGCCTGCTAACAGGGCTGAGGAGTTCTCTGTGCTGGAGGACGGAGCTCAGCAAGGTGGTGTTTCCTGCAACCTGAAGGAGGAATCGCCTGCGGCTGAACCGACTGCTAGGTGTGAACCCGCACTTAAACCACCCAAGGTGACTGGACCCTGTGTTGGCCTGTTTTTGGTTTTGCCACATGATTTCTGTTGTGTGTGAACTGTCACCAAGAGACTGTTTTCATTTCTGGTGTGCAAGTGTGAATAAAACACTGTTTGATGCACAATCTGGACTCCTTGTTTTGCCTCTAAACTGCACCCGCACCGCTGTCTACCAGAGCGACTCCCCACAATATATATATATATACAGTATATTGTAAGGGATCCCTCTCTCAAGCAGGGCGGCGATGACAGATTCCTCCTCAGACAATGGTGTTAAAGTCCAAATGGTGCTTTATTTTGGCACTTCAGTGATATAGATGATCACCCAGTTATATCGTCACTGGATGAGGTGAGGTTCCAGTACCCCAAAAATCAAACACAGCAAAATAAACACCTGCCTGTCTGGGCTTTACCTAATATAAAGGTCTCCCTATCTGACCTCTAAAGCACCGTCCACACGCCATTCCGACACTCAGCAGGTCAGCTTCATCAGGCTTACGTCCCACACCAGGGGAGAGATCCAGCTTCACTCAGCCATACGGTCTAACAGCCCTCCTGGCTGTGACCACACAAGCCTCTTAGGCTTACCCTCTCTAAGGTAACTTCCTCTCTGCAATCACCTCAGGTTAAAGTGAATATGTGCAGTGGAAAGGTGTGTGGACTGTGGACTGGCCCCACTGCCAAACCTACCTCACAGTCCAAATAAAATAAAACCCATATAATATAACATTAACAAAACAGCCCCAGTCTCACGAGAAGGGGGGAGGGAATATGCACCCCTGACTGCCACCCATGCCTCTGTCCCTGCCTGCTTGAACCTCCCGTCCTCCATAACAGGGTGCAACTGGGTGGCGGTCCCTTACCGGCGTAAGTGAGGAATGCACGGACAAGACAAACAACATGAACAGTCACTGTCAATACAGAAACAGCCAAAGCAAAGTCATACGAGTCAGAGGTCAAACCAGCAGAGACAAAATAACCAAGCAGAAAATGTAGAGAAGTAGGTACAATCGCCGGGGTCAAAACCAGGATATCAAATAACAAAACCAAGGAGCAGACGTAGGAGGGTCAGTATACAAGCAAACGGTCAGAACCAGAAAACCAAACAACAGAAGGTCAGGTGAGCGAACACCAGGGAGCCGAGATACAAGATGCAAATACAAGGTCAGTGGACACACCAAGTAAGGACTGTGGCCAGCAGGTTGCCTGTTTAAAAAATGGAGGCAAGGAGTCATGTGATGTGGCCAGCATCACAGGACTCAACAGCTTGCCACAAGCTAAGTGCTGAGTGGCCAGCTCAGCTCTCAGCCCTAACATGGTTGTCATGGGAGCAGGAGACGCCGGACATTCAGGATGGGCGTGTGATGTTGTCTCCCCTCCGCTCCGCGTCATTCTGGATATGAGGACGCGCGGCAAGTCCTCACTCCATCTCAGATGCAGAACGTGACAGTACCCCCCCCCCTTTTACGAAGCGGCCGTCAGACCCAAGACAGTAGGACACGGCTTCTCAGGATAAGCAAGATAGAATCTTTTAATCATACTGGCAGCATGCATCTTACTCAAGGGGACCCAGGATCTCTTTTCAGGTCGTTAACCCTTCCAATGAACCAGGTACTAGAACGAATTCCGAACCTTCCTAATCTCAATGATTTTGGACAAAATTAACTCATCATGACCCTCCACCTGAATCGGAGGAAACCACGGGTGACACATATGTTTTAAGCAATTGCTTATGAAATACATTATGTATGTGAAATGAATCTGGCAGCTGCAGTTTAAAAGACACAGGATTAATAATATCAATAATCTCATAAGGCCCCACAAATCGCAGTGCAAAATTCTTAGAAGGCACTCTTAAAGAAAAAATTTGGGTCGACAACCACACCTTTTCCCCAATCTTAAAGTCCACCCCTTTGGAGCTCTTCCTATTGGCGAAATGCTTCTGACTTTCTTGAGCTTTTACCAAGTTCGATTGAACCCGAGCCCAAACTGAGCACAGTTCGGAAGAAACATAATTGGCCTCAGGGTTAGATGAGGGAACAGAAGAATCGGTATTGAATCGAGTATGGAAACCAAAATTACAGAAAAATGGAGAGACCCCAGTGGAAGAGTTCACACGGTTATTGATAGTGAAATCCGCCAAAGGGAGAAACTTAACCCATGACAGCTGAGTATCAGAAATGTAGGACCTTAAGAATTGTTCCATCGTCGAATTCAACCATTTAGTTTGCCCATTAGTCTCAGGATTAAAGGCTGATGAAAAGGACAATGATATTCCACACCTCTGACAAAAGGCCCTCCAAAACTTAAAGACAAATTGAACTCCCCTGTCAGAAACAATATTCACAGGAATTTCATGCAACCGAACCACCTGAACAATAAGCACAGAAGCCAGCATCTTGGCATTAGGGAGCTTAGACAGTGGAATGAAGTGTACCATCTTACTAAACCTATCAACTACCACCCAAACTACAGTCTTACCATCAGAGGGTGGTAAGTCTGTAACGAAATCCATAGAAATATGGGATCGGGGTTTACTAGGAATGGGTAGTGGTCGTAAGTCGCCAACAGGATGTGTTCTGGGAGTTTGGGATCTGGCACAAACCTCACAAGCAGACACATAAGCACGAATATCTCTGGATTAAGTAGGCCACCAGTAACCCCTAGACACAAGTTCTCTAGTGGCCTCAAAACTGGGACACTGGAAACAGAACTGTACTGGAACAAACAACTTATCTAAGGGTGTCTGCAGTGCAGCTAGGTGTTGTGCAGCCTCAATATCAGAAGCAAGGTCCAAGGACAATGATGCCACAATAATGTTAGCTGGTAGGATGGGTTCAGAGGAGTGTCAGGATGTTGAAATGCCGAAAAGCTTCTGGACAAAACATCAGCCTTCACATTCTTAATTTGTGGCCCGAAAGTAATGTACAAGATAAAGCGTGTAAAAAATAATGCCCACCTAGCTTGGCGAGGATTAAAGGGGTTCTGCAGTTTGTTACAACTGATGATCTATCATCAGGATAGATCATCAGCATCTGATCTGCCGGGGTCTGACACCCGGGACCCCCGCCGATCAGCTGTTTGAGCAGGCAACGGTGTTGCAGAAGCGCCGCGGCCATCTAACTGTTTACCACTGCTAGCGCCCCGCCCAGTGACATCACGACTTGTATTAAGTGGCGTGGGCGAGGCTAAGCTCTGTATCACTAGCAGTGGTAAACAGTTAGAAGGCCGTGGCGCTTCTGCAGCACCGCTGCCTGCTCAAACAGCTGATCGGCGGGGGTCCCGGGTGTCAGACCCCAGCAGATCAGATGCTGATGATCTATCCTGAGGATAGATCATCAGTTGTAACAAACTGCAGAACCCCTTTAAGATGCTTACTGGCTCAAGGAATAACAAATTCTTATGGCCAGTGAGAACAGTAATATGATGTTTGGCCCCCTCCAAAAAATGTCTCTACTCTTCGAATGCCCACTTAATGGCTAACATCTCTCGATTACTAATATCGTAATTCCTTTCCATGGGAGAGAATTTACGAGAGAAAAACACACAAGGTCAGAAATTAGTAAAGTTAGAGGGTCCCTGGGAAAGTACTGCCCACACCCCATCCTCAGAAGCATCAACCTCAACCATAAAAGGTTCGGCTGAGTCCAGCTGAGTCCAGACTGGGGCGTTCTCAAAGCATCTCTTAAGGTTCTCAAAAGCCAGTTAACAAGATCCGCCCCTTTCTTGGTCAAATCGGTTAAAGGTTTGGCAATCACTGTAATTTTTTTAATAAACTTGCTGTAATAATTAGAGAAACCCAAAAAGCGTTGTAAGGATTTCAGGAAGGAAAGGGCTGCCCCGGCCCTGACTTGCCCGTACCTTACCCGGATCCATCATGAATGAGTGTGGAGTGAGAATATACCCTAGAAACAATATCTCTTGCACCCCAAAAATGCATTTTTCTAGTTTAACGGACAAACGATTATCCCTAAGAATGTCAAATACTTGTCTAATATAAAGGAGATGGGAATCCCAGTCAAGAGAACAAATTAGAATATCATCAAGATAAATAATCACAGATCTACCGATAATCTCCCTAAAAATGTCATTCATAAAATTTGGAAAACTGTAGTGTGGAGTGGGATGTAGTGTAGTATGTAGAGAAGGTGCAGTGTGAGTGGGATGTAGTGTAGTATGTAGAGAAGGTGCAGTGTGAGTGGGATGTAGTGTAGTATGTAGAGAAGGTGCAGTGTGAGTGGGATGTAGTGTAGTATGTAGAGAAGGTGCAGTGTAGAGGGGATGTAGTGTAGTATGTAGGAAGGTGCAGTGTGAGGGGATGTAGTGTAGTATGTAGGGAAGGTGCAGTGTGAGTGGGATGTAGTGTAGTATGTAGAGAAGGTGCAGTGTGAGTGGGATGTAGTGTAGTGTAGAGAAGGTGCAGTGTGAGTGGGATGTAGTGCAGTGTGTAGGGAAGGTGCAGTGTAGTGTAGTGTGTAGAGAAGGTGCAGTGTGAGTGGGATGTAGTGTAGTGTGTAGAGAAGGTGCAGTGTGAGTGGGATGTAGTGTAGTGTGTAGAGAAGGTGCAGTGTGAGTGGGATGTAGTGTAGTATGTAGAGAAGGTGCAGTGTGAGTGGGATGTAGTGTAGTATGTAGAGAAGGTGCAGTGTGAGTGGGATGTAGTGTAGTATGTAGAGAAGGTGCAGTGTGAGTGGGATGTAGTGTAGTGTGTAGGGAAGGTGCAGTGTGAGGGGGATGTAGTGTAGTATGTAGAGAAGGTGCAGTGTGAGGGGGATGTAGTGTAGTATCCGGAGAAGGTGCAGTGTGAGTGGGATGTAGTGTAGTATGTAGAGAAGGTGCAGTGTGAGTGGGATGTAGTGTAGTATGTAGGGAAGGTGCAGTGTGAGTGGGATGTAGTGTAGTGTGTAGAGAAGGTGCAGTGTGAGTGGGATGTAGTGTAGTGTGTAGGGAAGGTGCAGTGTGAGTGGGATGTAGTGTAGTGTGTAGAGAAGGTGCAGTGTGAGGGGGATGTAGTGTAGTGTGTAGAGAAGGTGCTGTGTGAGTGGGATGTAGTGTAGTATGTAGAGAAGGTGCAGTGTGAGTGGGATGTAGTGTAGTATGTAGAGAAGGTGCAGTGTGAGTGGGATGTAGTGTAGTATGTAGAGAAGGTGCAGTGTGAGTGGGATGTAGTGTAGTATGTAGAGAAGGTGCAGTGTGAGTGGGATGTAGTGTAGTATGTAGAGAAGGTGCAGTGTGAGTGGGATGTAGTGTAGTATGTAGAGAAGGTGCAGTGTGAGTGGGATGTAGTGTAGTATGTAGAGAAGGTGCAGTGTGAGTGGGATGTAGTGTAGTATGTAGAGAAGGTGCAGTGTGAGTGGGATGTAGTGTAGTATGTAGAGAAGGTGCAGTGTGAGGGGGATGTAGTGTAGTATGTAGAGAAGGTGCAGTGTGAGTGGGATGTAGTGTAGTATGTAGAGAAGGTGCTGCGTGAGGGGGATGTAGTGTAGTATGTAGAGAAGGTGCAGTGTGAGTGGGATGTAGTGTAGTATGTAGAGAAGGTGCAGTGTGAGTGGGATGTAGTGTAGTATGTAGAGAAGGTGCAGTGTGAGTGGGATGTAGTGTAGTGTGTAGAGAAGGTGCAGTGTGAGTGGGATGTAGTGTAGTATGTAGAGAAGGTGCAGTGTGAGTGGGATGTAGTGTAGTATGTAGAGAAGGTGCAGTGTGAGTGGGATGTAGTGTAGTATGTAGAGAAGGTGCAGTGTGAGTGGGATGTAGTGTAGTGTGTAGAGAAGGTGCAGTGTGAGTGGGATGTAGTGTAGTATGTAGAGAAGGTGCAGTGTGAGTGGGATGTAGTGTAGTATGTAGAGAAGGTGCAGTGTGAGTGGGATGTAGTGTAGTATGTAGAGAAGGTGCAGTGTGAGTGGGATGTAGTGTAGTATGTAGAGAAGGTGCAGTGTGAGTGGGATGTAGTGTAGTATGTAGAGAAGGTGCAGTGTGAGTGGGATGTAGTGTAGTATGTAGAGAAGGTGCAGTGTGAGTGGGATGTAGTGTAGTATGTAGAGAAGGTGCAGTGTGAGTGGGATGTAGTGTAGTATGTAGAGAAGGTGCAGTGTGAGTGGGATGTAGTGTAGTATGTAGAGAAGATGCAGTGTGAGTAGGGATGTAGTGTAGTATGTAGAGAAGGTGCAGTGTGAGTGGGATGTAGTGTAGTATGTAGAGAAGGTGCAGTGTGAGTGGGATGTAGTGTAGTATGTAGAGAAGGTGCAGTGTGAGTGGGATGTAGTGTAGTGTGTAGAGAAGGTGCAGTGTGAGTGGGATGTAGTGTAGTATGTAGAGAAGGTGCAGTGTGAGTGGGATGTAGTGTAGTATGTAGAGAAGGTGCAGTGTGAGTGGGATGTAGTGTAGTATGTAGAGAAGGTGCAGTGTGAGTGGGATGTAGTGTAGTATGTAGAGAAGGTGCAGTGTGAGTGGGATGTAGTGTAGTATGTAGAGAAGGTGCAGTGTGAGTGGGATGTAGTGTAGTATGTAGAGAAGGTGCAGTGTGAGTGGGATGTAGTGTAGTATGTAGAGAAGGTGCAGTGTGAGTGGGATGTAGTGTAGTATGTAGAGAAGGTGCAGTGTGAGTGGGATGTAGTGTAGTATGTAGAGAAGGTGCAGTGTGAGTGGGATGTAGTGTAGTATGTAGAGAAGGTGCAGTGTGAGTGGGATGTAGTGTAGTATGTAGAGGAAGGTGCAGTGTGAGTGGGATGTAGTGTAGTATGTAGAGAAGGTGCAGTGTGAGTGGGATGTAGTGTAGTATGTAGAGAAGGTGCAGTGTGAGTGGGATGTAGTGTAGTATGTAGAGAAGGTGCAGTGTGAGTGGGATGTAGTGTAGTATGTAGAGAAGGTGCAGTGTGAGTGGGATGTAGTGTAGTATGTAGAGAGAAGGTGCAGTGTGAGTGGGATGTAGTGTAGTATGTAGAGAAGGTGCAGTGTGAGTGGGATGTAGTGTAGTATGTAGAGAAGGTGCAGTGTGAGTGGGATGTAGTGTAGTATGTAGAGAAGGTGCAGTGTGAGTGGGATGTAGTGTAGTATGTAGAGAAAGGTGCAGTGTGAGTGGGATGTAGTGTAGTATGTAGAGAAGGTGCAGTGTGAGTGGGATGTAGTGTAGTATGTAGAAAGGTGCAGTGTGAGTGGGATGTAGTGTAGTATGTAGAGAAGGTGCAGTGTGAGTGGGATGTAGTGTAGTATGTAGAGAAGGTGCAGTGTGAGGGGATGTAGTGTAGTATGTAGAGAAGGTGCAGTGTGAGTGGGATGTAGTGTAGTATGTAGGGAAGGTGCAGTGTGAGTGGGATGTAGTGTAGTATGTAGAGAAGGTGCAGTGTGAGTGGGATGTAGTGTAGTATGTAGAGAAGGTGCAGTGTGAGTGGGATGTAGTGTAGTATGTAGAGAAGGTGCAGTGTGAGTGGGATGTAGTGTAGTATGTAGAGAAGGTGCAGTGTGAGTGGGATGTAGTGTAGTATGTAGAGAAGGTGCAGTGTGAGTGGGATGTAGTGTAGTATGTAGAGAAGGTGCAGTGTGAGTGGGATGTAGTGTAGTATGTAGAGAAGGTGCAGTGTGAGTGGGATGTAGTGTAGTATGTAGAGAAAGGTGCAGTGTGAGTGGGATGTAGTGTAGTATGTAGAGAAGGTGCAGTGTGAGTGGGATGTAGTGTAGTATGTAGGGAAGGTGCAGTGTGAGTGGGATGTAGTGTAGTATGTAGAGAAGGTGCAGTGTGAGTGGGATGTAGTGTAGTATGTAGAGAAGAGTGCAGTGTGAGTGGGATGTAGTGTAGTATGTAGAGAAGGTGCAGTGTGAGTGGGATGTAGTGTAGTATGTAGAGAAGGTGCAGTGTGAGTGGGATGTAGTGTAGTATGTAGAGAAGGTGCAGTGTGAGTGGGATGTAGTGTAGTATGTAGAGAAGGTGCAGTGTGAGTGGGATGTAGTGTAGTATGTAGAGAAGGTGCAGTGTGAGTGGGATGTAGTGTAGTATGTAGAGAAGGTGCAGTGTGAGTGGGATGTAGTGTAGTATGTAGAGAAGGTGCAGTGTGAGTGGGATGTAGTGTAGTATGTAGAGAAGGTGCAGTGTGAGTGGGATGTAGTGTAGTATGTAGAGAAGGTGCAGTGTGAGTGGGATGTAGTGTAGTATGTAGAGAAAGGTGCAGTGTGAGTGGGATGTAGTGTAGTATGTAGGAAGAGTGCAGTGTGAGTGGGATGTAGTGTAGTATGTAGAGAAGGTGCAGTGTGAGTGGGATGTAGTGTAGTATGTAGAGAAGGTGCAGTGTGAGTGGGATGTAGTGTAGTATGTAGAGAAGGTGCAGTGTGAGTGGGATGTAGTGTAGTATGTAGAGAAGGTGCAGTGTGAGTGGGATGTAGTGTAGTATGTAGAGAAGGTGCAGTGTGAGTGGGATGTAGTGTAGTATGTAGAGAAGGTGCAGTGTGAGTGGGATGTAGTGTAGTATGTAGAGAAGGTGCAGTGTGAGTGGGATGTAGTGTAGTATGTAGAGAAGGTGCAGTGTGAGAGGGGGATGTAGTGTAGTATGTAGAGAAGGTGCAGTGTGAGTGGGATGTAGTGTAGTATGTAGAGAAAGGTGCAGTGTGAGTGGGATGTAGTGTAGTATGTAGGGAAGGTGCAGTGTGAGTGGGATGTAGTGTAGTATGTAGAGAAGGTGCAGTGTGAGTGGGATGTAGTGTAGTATGTAGAGAAGGTGCAGTGTGGAGTGGGATGTAGTGTAGTATGTAGGGAAGGTGCAGTGTGAGTGGGATGTAGTGTAGTATGTAGAGAAGGTGCAGTGTGAGTGGGATGTAGTGTAGTATGTAGAGAAGGTGCTGTGTGAGTGGGATGTAGTGTAGTATGTAGAGAAGGTGCAGTGTGAGTGGGATGTAGTGTAGTATGTAGAGAAGGTGCAGTGTGAGTGGGATGTAGTGTAGTATGTAGGGAAGGTGCAGTGTGAGTGGGATGTAGTGTAGTATGTAGAAGGTGCAGTGTGAGAGTGGATGTAG